>OZ012741.1:127023851-127583851 GCA_963859935.3 Lathyrus sativus
ATAACTCCTTTTCTCTTGAGTCGGTCGCTCTGATATGTAACATCGGGTAGCTAGGGTTGTAGAGTATCTTTGTGATACATTATATATATGTAATAGTTGATGATGTTTGGTAAACTGTGATTGATGTTATGGACAACCTAATGGCGTGTACTTGTATTTTATCATGTCTTAAGTAATTCTATGTTTTAGTCTTCCGCTTTAACAGAAAACATGAATATGCTTGTTTTAAGAACCGTGCATTTATTTCTTTTTAGTTGAGATTTACCCCTTTTGAATTATTTCTTTATAAACATTAATATTCATGTGGTCGTTTCGTGAGTAATGTGACACACTTCTTCTATACCATGAAATAAATATACTCTGATGGAATTTTTAATTCGTAGCCTAAATGATTTAATTGTGTTATTGGGGGTATATAAAGGAGGGTGTTACATTAAGTGGTATCAGAGCAGGTCGGTCCGTCCGGCCAAGTTGTGTTTGTTGGTTGTTCCCTTGTACGCGACATGTGTGTGAAACACTGTCGATACATGTTCGTGGTTAACCTTGTCTGCAGAAGTGGGAATGATCGAAGTGGGGGAGAAGCTTGTGATTATTCCAGGATGCTGCAAGAGTGGAGTTGTAGCTCGGTGTGTTGTTAAGCGCTATTATAGTTTGGTAAAGATGGTTTATACTCCATCATGATTTTCGGCTGTCTGTTGACAAATTGAGGAACTGATCACCCTTAATCTCTTGTTGATAGTAGTTGGGATTATGTTGGATGGGATAGACGTGTCTTTGCGAGCTTAGATGGGGCGTGCAGTGAAATTGTTTGGAGTGAAGCCAAGTGCTTAAGGATTGTTCTGAGAGGTTGACGCAGGACAGTGTCGAGATGTTGAATTTTGATGAGATTTTAATTGCTAATGAAAGTGGGAGGTTGGCAATTTCCGATTAGTTATGGATGTCTGGAAGTTATCCTGACAAGATAAGTGTTACAGGGCCAGGATGTGAAGTGGGGTTGTGAAAGACCTAATTTCGGGAACTGGTCCGAGATTGAGAACCCATGTTGTATGTGTGTTTGGGTGGTCAAGGAGTTAAACTAATCGAGTAGTTGAGACTCGCGTTTGGTGATGGGGGTGCTACGACAATAGACTCCGAGGTTAAGTATATAAAGAAGTGGATGGTGACTTTTGGAGATTACTAAAGGGAGTAAGATACGGGACACAAGATTGGTATGGTTAAATCTTCAACCATTTCGAGAAGCTGAAGATGTATCGAATGGCCTTCTAAATGCAGAATGTTGTTTCTACGACCCTTGTAGTAACGGGAGGACCGTAATTTGGAATGACGCAAGGTTAGGAGTCCTGGAAAGTCATTACAGTGCTCTATGTGACGAGAAGGTAGTGACATGGAATTGAGTAATTATTGATGTAATATGTTTGGATGTAGTGGTAAGTGTGATTCATGTTTTTCGCCATAGGTTTACAACTGCGTGTCCGTTTGGAATGGAATTTTCCACACTTGAGTGGGTGAGTCAAGGGTTTTGTAACCAATGGTGTTTTGATGTATTAGAAGAATTATCTGACATGTGACTTAGGGTTGGTTGCTGTTGTGTGTTTGTACCGGAGTTTGGGAGCCTCAATTATTTAGTTGAGATTTGAGATGGTTAATGATCTCAAGAGCTTAAGGTATTTATTTGGTTTGAGAAAATTGCATAGGATGCAGAGGGAATAATAGGGACTTCGTATGGAGTTGAGCTTTGTATGATGAGACTGATTATTGGTATTCTCGATGGGATTCGAGAAGGTTGGAATTCTAATTAGAGTTAATAGATTGATTGAGTTTAATGGATTGAAGTCGAAGGGCTGATTTTCAGAATTATGGAAATGGTGACATGAGATGTTGTGATAAAGTCTATGTGTCCGAATAGTGTGGATTGGATAAGAGTACTTTGAAAGAATTATTGTGGTGGCCACTGTCGCTACTTGCGAAAATCGGCGCCGGCTGACAGAAGAGTCGCCACCGTGCGTTATTTATCCCAACGGAGGGAAATGAAACGCTCGAAGTAAACCTCGCAAAAAATGGGAAAAGGTATGGTCATCGCAACCAAAACCTGGGTTCGGGAGTCGGTTACGCAAGGGGAAGGTATTAGCACCCCTCACGTCCGTCGTACTCGACGGGATCCACGCTTGCTCAGGTTGTCTACAGGATGCAAAAACAATCTATCTACGGCTGCTAAATCTAAACGAAAGGGAATTGACTCGATAGAGCGTCGCACTCTATGCCTACGTATTCTCAAGAGAGAAAGTCAGAGTCAACGTAGTTCGGGACTACAGGAAAATTGGCTCGCCAAGACCTCGCGTCTTGTGCCTACGTACTTCCACACTGCATGGAAGATCAGAGCTTTACGTAGTTCAGGCTAACTACGGCTAAACAGGGTATTCTCACACAGCAGTGAGAAAATCAAACTGGTTTCACAGGTACGGGAACCTATGGGCAAAACTATGGTCCGGTCTCAAATGCACTCGGGCAAGAGAGAAAAAGGGGGTAACAATCAGTCGTCAGCGGGAAAGTCTCGATCGCACAGCAGCGAGAGAACAGAAGGTTAGTTGTTAGTGTGCTCGCTAGGATATCGCATCCCATGCCTACATATTCTCGTCTGGTACGAGAAATCAGAGCAGCTGTAGTTCGGCTACTTCGGGACCACAGCTCAAATCTCGTTTTATTAACATTCTGAAAAATGATTACAATGAGTGAATACTGAAAATAAATCTCCTAGGAAATACTATCGTATCCTATCCTGAAAAATCGAACGAAAAATAATCCCCTAACAAGTGGACATTCTAGACTACCTCTAAAATTGTAAAAGAATTTCTGTGAAAAAAGTACTCTAAAAAAATATTAAATCTATGCTAATATTTTTTTATTCTTTTCCAACTATTTTTCTCTCTTCTTTTTTCATGTTTCTTTTTTAATCCCTTTTTTTTCTCACTACTTTCCTCTATTTTTCACAATATTATTTTCATATCTTTTTCTACACTTTCCTTTTTTTCCATATTCTTTTTCTTTTCCTATTTAATATTTCTTTTTCATACTATTTCTTTTTCTCTTTCTTTTTCTATTTCTTTTTTCAAATATTTTTCTCCACTATTTCACATTCTTTTCTATTCTTTTCATTATTTCTTTCAATATTTTTTCACAATGTTTTCTCTCCCTTTTCTATGTTTTTTTCTATATACTTTTTCTTTTTTTTAATACATTTTCCTTTATATTTTTTTCTTTCTAAAAACTAGACAAAATAAAAAAAACAAAGAAAAGAAAACAGGGAGGGGTACATTGCAGATTACAGGGGTTATATAAGTAAAACAAAAAAACTGCAAATTGGGCCTAGCCCATCCGTTTGCTGCAAAAACCGGTGGGGTGTGTGGCAACCAAAAACGCAGGGTGTTAGCTCGTTGGGCCCAGGCCCATCAGCAAACAAAAACAATAAGCAAAAACGGGGGAGACGGGAAAGCGGGGGTGTAGTCAGCAAACCCCAATTGGGCCTAAGCCCACACGATCCAACGAGTCCATCATCCATTCTCAGCAAACAACCCTAATCCAGTCTTCCCCCTTGCACTGTTCACCTTGAGAAATCCTAACCCTTTCTCTCTTCCTTTCACAGCGCCGCCGGTATTGCTTTCACCTCCTTCTCCGTCCAACTTTTCCTCGCCGTCTCAACCTTCCAGCCTCGTACCCCAAAACTTCCTCCAACCTCGCTCGCCTCCTCCCTCCAACCAAACAACACAGATTTGTCAAAAACCCTAACGAAGATTATTGGAGAAAGGACGATCTGGAGATTCATGTTGATGGTAACCGGATTGCGGTATTGAGGATGTAGATCGCGTGAAGATTATGGATGTTTATGAACGTTGATAAGATTTCCTGGCGATGATGAAACACTCTTGCGTGTTCTTGAGGTTTCTGGAGGTTCATTGATGAACGGTTGAGCATTGTTGTTGACGTTCTTCTGGAAAGAATGAAAAGGATGGATCTAGGTTGATGATTTGCGATGAAGATTGTTGATTATTGATGAGATCTGGAGAAGATTGATGAGGCGTCTTGGAATTTCTTTTCTGGAGATGGAAGACGTCCTGGAGAGCTCACGAAGAAGAGCGATGAATATTCATCATTCCTGATGAATTTCTGGAGACTTCTTGCATGTTCTTGCTGCAGAACGGTGAAGATGTTTCTGGCGATTTCCAGGTGATATGATGAAGATTGTTCTTCTTGTTGATGATGTGGATCCGAAAGATGAAGGTTGATCTGTTGAATCTAGAGATGATGATTGTGGTTGAGAGTTGTTGAGAAGGAGAGTTGTAATTTTCTGGAAACGGTGAAGATCATAACAAACTTTATGGAAAAATGTTGAACTTGGTGATGTTTCCGGCGAAACGTTGGTGGTTGTTGACCGGAAGGGATGATGTTTCTGGTAGAAGGATGAAGGTTGGATGAGAAAGATGAAGGTTGGTCGGAAATCTGGGTTTGAGGTGTTCTCCGGCGACGGGTATGGCGGCCGGAGGTAGTTGCCATTCAGTTACGGTGGTCGCCGGCCATGCATGCCGGCCGGGGAGGGTTTCGGGCGAGGACCGGTGGAGGGACACGTGTCAGCGCGGGTGGAGGGGTGTAACGCATGCAGGACGCGTGTCCTGCGCGTGGCAGAGAGAGAGGAAGCGTGTTTGTGATGTGGCGTGGTGATAGTGTGTAACGTGGGTCCTCCTCTCGTTTACACGTGGCCTGCTGAAGCTTTTATACACATGACTGATTCTGGATCTTTCTGGAATTAACTGGACTTCTGAAGCTGAATTGGGATATTGGGCCTTGCGGATTGGACACTGAAGCCCAACGAAAAATGATTACAAAAACTCAAAAAAGTCTGAATAATAAAATGCTAATTAAAGTGGATTAATGCTCAACAATTAATGAAAGATTAAAACTAAACCCAATTAAAGCTAATTAACAAGACTATTCAATTAACCGAATAATATCTAATTAAAACTAATATTCAAAAAACCTATTAATTCGATAATATCTATTAAAGAAAAACCTATTCATTTATTAAAATGAAAAGTCTATATTCTATATTAAGAGAAAATAAATCTATTCTATTAAAATTCTATGAAAAACTATATTATTTATATCTAACATATTATCTATCATTAAAACTAAATTCCTCTATTTTATTCTAAAAACAATTAAAAGCTATCTAATAGCTAATATATTCTAAAAATGATTAAAAGAATGATTTAAATCTATTAAAACCTACTAAATTCTAAAAATGGATTAAAACTATTAAAACTATTTTAAAAACTATTAATATTCTATATTATCCTAAAATGATTTAAAAAAATCTAATAAACCCTAATAACAGCCGATAAAATCCAGAAAAATTCACAATAATTCCCGAAGGAACACAAATAGCACCGAACGACAAATAACACTGCGAGAGCGCCACAAAATAGCCGGTAAAAATAAACGGGCACCGAAATATCCCAAAAATACGATTCTATCTATCCAAACTGATTAAAAACACCTGAAACGCGAGACGAGAGCTGTGACCCCGATAAAATCAAAACAAATGAAAAATGCACTGTATGCGATATGCAGATGCGAATGCGGTCATGCGTCGAAACATCGAGCCAGATACGGGACCCGGTTGGTCAAATTTTAGGGTGCAACAGCCACGGATGGAGAGAAGTGGTTGCGGTTGTATATGCTGATTAGACTTGTTGAAAGTCGAAGTGTGGACATCAGAGACTGTTGTCCTGATGCAACTGTCGAGTAATTCTAAGTAGTATGTGATACCGTCTAATATCGTTTCAGATGGGAACCTGTGTTTTTATTGAGATTTTGGAAGAGTTTGCGGACGTTTTGGGTGCCATGTTGAAGTTGAACTTTGTCTAGCATCCGTGAATGGATGGGCAGACAAAAGGAGCTATCCAGTATGTAGAGGATTTGTCGAGAGCTCGTGTGTTGGATCGAGATGGATAAGAAGGAGGTGTAGGACTCCTTTGTGTTGATGTGTGTCAGGCAAGAGTGTTGTACTCGGACTTGGGATTGTGCAAGAGACGACTGAAAAGATTAGAGGATCCGAGAAAGGATGTGTTTTGAGAGTTACGATAGTAACTGGTATTGAGCGAGCTTGAGGTCTCGGAAGCAAACTGTGTCTTGTTGAATCTGTATCAGAGTAGCGCAGCGTAAGAGTGGGAAAATAGCATGTTAGATTGTTTTACCGCTGTCACTAGGAGAAATTGCATGATATGTTCATGTGTCTATGTTGAGGAAGCGGATCGATCCAGATGGATGGTGTATGAGTGAGAGAGGATTTGACTGTTGAGACAACTTTAAGGAAAAGGGATTGTCTTGGTAAAGGTATTTTGGAGGATCAACTAGAGAAAGTTGGATTTGAATCGGATAATATTTTCGAGGACGAAAATTCCTAAAGTGGGGGAGAGTTGTAACAACCCGATTTTTAATAACTGATTAATTGTACTAGTTAGTTGGTTCATATGGTTTAAGTAAATTATTGGAGTTAACTGATTTACTCTATTTGGTAGAATCATGAGGATTTATCAGATGTTTTCTAACTAATGTCAAGATGAGATATTTTATGAGAAAATAAATTGAAAAATATTTTAAGAGAAGAAATATAT
Source organism: Lathyrus sativus (assembly GCA_963859935.3). NCBI lineage: Eukaryota > Viridiplantae > Streptophyta > Magnoliopsida > Fabales > Fabaceae > Lathyrus > Lathyrus sativus. The sequence goes on from OZ012741.1 coordinate 127,030,520, forward strand.
GGGAGAGAAATAGAAGGGCAGGACATGTATATATATATATATATATATATATATATATATATATATATATATATATATATATATATATATATATATATATATATATATATATATATATATATATATATATATATATATATATATATATATATATATATATATATATATATATATATATATATATATATATATATATATATATATATATATATATATATATATATATATATATATATATATATATATATATGGGGAAAGAGGAACGACAATGAAAAAAATAGAAAACATGAAAGGAAAGTGGAGGAAGAAGAGAAAGTAGAAGGAAAAAGAAGGAAAAGCTTTGAAAAGCTCAAGAACGACTTCTAGCTTTCGATTAATCGAGGTAAGGGTGTGAAATCTTACTATCTTAATCAATGTTTACGATTATGTATGTGTGTGTTGGATTTGTTGGGGTTTTCTACTCATTTTCCATTTAGGGCAGAAGTTGGTTCAATCGGTAGAGACGATGTTTTATCGGTTTGAATCGAGAATGACGGAGTAGTTTAGTCGGGTAGTGTTGGGCTAAGCCTACTGGGGTTGATTTGTACTGAATCGGTTGGTTATGTGAGGTTTGGGCTTTTGGACAGCCATGGGGGTTCTGATCTCGCAGGTTCGCCAGGCGAATGGCAGCGAGGCTTCACCAGGCGAAGCCCAGCGAACGGTAGCGAATCAATTCAGAACCAAACACCCTGTCTTCGTTGGCAAGTTCGCCAGGCGAACGCATGAGGCGAAGGTTCTCCAAGCGAGTATGCTAGCGAGTGCTAGCGAGTAATTCCAGAATAAATCCCAGTGGTCTTCGCTGGCAAGTTCACCAGGCGAACGGAGTAGCAAAGGTTCGCCAGAGGCTTCGCCAGGCGAAGGTTAGCGAACATAGCAGCATGTTTTCTTTTCTTGTGTTTTCCATTCGTGGATTGGTGGTGTGGTTTGGTTGCGATCATTCCTTGTATGAGATAACTAATTATATGTTGTTACGTGTGTTGTGGGTAGCCGTATGGCGTGAATCCTAGATTATGAATTGATTGTGAATATGTGGCCTTTTGACATATGTGACGCATTGTTTAAATTGATTAAAAATTCATGATGGATGTGATTGAGTTTATTGCCGTTTGGCACGATATTTGCAAGTTCATATGGCTCGTATGTGATGTATGATGATTGTAAATGTGAACCATGTTTAAATATTGTGAGTGCATAATGAATATATGTGATTAACGTGATGAATGCATGAGTATGTTTGTAAACATGTGTGCATTTCAAGAGTGTCATGAGTCATGTTGCATGTGAAGCATCATGTTATGCATTCTTGTGTTGATTGATTCCTCGGAGAATCTGCAGAACCTCGTGTGCCCTTGTGGGGTGTGAGCGATGGTTATTTATTGATCCCTCGGAGGATTTGCAGAACCTCGTATGTTGCGACGGTTATATTGATTCCTCGGAGAATCTGCAGAACCTCGTGTGCCCTTGTGGGGTGTGAGCGATGGTTATTTATTGATTCCTCGGAGAATCTGCAGAACCTCGTGTGCCCTTGTTGGGTGTGAGCGATGGTTATTTATTGATTCCACGGAGAATCTGCAGAACCTCGTGTGCCCTTGTGGGGTGTGAGCGATGGTTATTTATTGACCCCTCGGAGGATTTGCAGAACCTCGTATGTTGCAATGGTTATATTGATTCCTCGGAGAATCTGCAGAACCTCGTGTGCCCTTGTGGGGTGTGAGCGATGGTTATTTTTGGTTCTTCAATTGAACCTGCTAAAATGAGTCGGTACCGCATTTGCATCTGCATAGAGTCGTGTGTCGGTCTCTATGAGTTGCATGTTGTCATCTTCATATGATGCATTGGTGAAATAATCAGGAATGTAGATGTTAATGTGAATTAGCAATGGAATAAACATGTTGTGTGTTTTTATTGAGTTAATGTGTATGTTTATGTGAATTAATGCGAATTGCGGTTGTCGCTACTCGAAAAATGCATCGTGCAACGACGGGGAGGCGAAAAGAAAGGACAGAAGAGTCGCCACCGAACTTTATTTATCCCATGAGGGGAAAGGAAAATATCGAGAAAACCTTAAGAAAATAATGGATAAGATGGTCTCGCAACCAAGAACGGGTTCGGAAGCCGGTTATGCGAGGGGAAGGTATTAGCACCCCTCACATCCATCGTACTCGATGGGAACCATTTGTTTGTCGATGTGTGATTATATTTGCTAAAATATTATGATATAAAAGGTGTTCCAACGGGTAAAGAAAGAGGGTTTAGAAATAGGAGAGAGAGAAGCAACAGGGAAAGAAGGGAGAAAGAACAGACTCGGTAGGACTTCGCGGTCCTAGGCCTACGTATTCTCAAAAGGAATGAGAAAATCAGAGTCGACGTAGTTCGGGGACCTACAGATATATGGGGGGAAAGTGAATCCCTTGTACCTACGTATCTTTACTTGAAAAAAGTAAAGAACCAGAGCAGCCGTAGTTCGGCCTACGGTTTGTTGATGTTTTGTGGATGATGCTCTCGTGCGCATTCTAGCAGTTTAGGTGTTTTGCTGCTCGCATGTGAGGAGACTTATGCGTTACCTGTTTGCGGTAGAACGGACGCAACATACCCTTTTTGAAATGATTAGGTTTTCGCCATGCGAGGCAAGATGTCACATTTGATTTGTGAGGTTATTTTTGGGGAGAGATAGGTCCTCGGATAGTAACCCCTACGGGTAGTACCCAATTCTTTATCTCAAGGTTTTGGTTATGAAATAGTGTGGCGAATGTAGCGTCTTCGTATTGAAAGACGAGTATCGAGACCACCCCCACTACAGTGAGCATCCCAACACTCGGAGAGGAAGAAGACTACACTTAATCCTCTCCCTTTAATTCAATGCGAAGAGAACTTCGTTCTCTTATTAAAGATGTTTTTGGTTTTGAATAGTAAGTGCTTTGCGACAGAGAGCCCTACGGTAAACATCGGCACTCGGGATAGGAGAAGGCCTACACCTAACCTCTCCACGACCATTCAAGTTTTTGTTATGAAAAGAAGTTTGAAAATGCACTCGGTGCGAGACCGAGATTTTAGGTGAGCAAGGTTGCGGAAAGAAGTTGTGAAAGGAGAGGTGGTGAAAGAAGTCGCATCTTTGTATTGAAAGACGAGTATCAAGACCACCCTCACTACAATGGGCATCCCAACACTCGAAGAAGAAGAGGTCTACATCCAATCCTCTCTTTTAATTCAATACAAAGAAAAAATTGATTCTTAACGAAAGGGATTTTGAAAACGCACTCGGCGCGGGGCCGAGGTTTTAGGAGGAAGGGTTTGAAAATGTAAAGAATTGGAAAGAAAGACGTCTTCGTATTGAAAGACGAGTGTCTAAACCACCCACACTACAGTGAGCATCTCGACACTCGGAGAGGAAGAAAGTCTACACTTAATCCCCTCGTTTAGTTCAATACAAAGATGATTTGTTTTAGGAAGATGGCTTGACAATGTTTTTGAATCGAGTTGGGACAAGATATGAAGAGAGAAAAGAGGTGGTCTCAGATCCTTCATCTCTCACCAATAATTTGACAGAGGATCGAAGGAAATGTCGTCATCGACCCAAAAGGCGAAAAATGTCCAATAACAAAAGAGAAATAAAATTCAAATTTAAAAATAAAGTGCAATCAAAACTCTAATAAAAAAACAAAAATTAAAATTCCTAATATATATAAAATTAATTAAAACTCAAAAAAAACATAGAATATAAAAACTATAAATAAAATATTAAAGCTAATATAATATCTTTACCTAACATATAATATATACATAACAAATATAATATAAACAAAATAAAGTTTAAAAACAATGTATAATAATAATAAAATAATTAAAAAAAAGTTTAAGAAACAAAGTAAATGAAAACAGGGGGTGGGTTGTAATGGAAATGAAAGAAAAGAAACGAAGACCAAGCTTCGACATGGTGTTGATATCGACCGAACTTTGTCGGTTTGTCCAGGTTAGTGTCAAAAGGGGTGTTGATTGATTTCAACTCATCACCGAGTCCTCCTTCCATCTTAATTTTCTGTTTGGGTTTGAGTTTGGTTCAGATTGGAGTGAGGTTTGTTGTTAGGTTTGACAAAATTGAAGGTTGGTTGGGTATGGTTTCGAAGATGGTGATGATTGAAACAAGGTGATAAGGGAAATCGAAGAAGGTTTATGGGGGAAAAAAACTACGGTGGAGGGTTTCGGTTTGGTTCGAGAATGACGAAGGTGAGCTTTTTAACGACGAAGTTTGTTACGATTTGGATTTCGTTTCTGAAGAGGATGGTGAGGGCTCGTAGGTTTTGAAGATGAACATTGAAGGTTTGCATTGTTTGAGCTCTCTTGTCTCCATCTCAATTATTAGTTCTATTCTGGTTTTGTGGTTGCTGGTGGTGATAGGATGAAGATGGCGTTTGAGGTCTGAGTTGATGCGGTTTGAACGGTCTCACCGTTTTGGAGACGGAAATAGATTTTTGGATGTTGAAGTTAGGGTTGAAATAGGAGTATCTGGGTATTTGGAAGAATGGAGGTTGTTTCAGATCTGTGGGAGGTAGAATGGGTTTTGAAGAAGATTAGCGGTTAAGGGAAGTTTTGAGCTTCTGGTATGAGTTTGAAGAAGTTGTGAGAGTTGGTGTTCCGTTAATGGATTTCGAATGGAGGTGAGAGTGATGGCGAAGAGGTGCTGTCGGTCGAAGCTCCGAAGTGAGCTGGTTTGGGCGAGTTTCGAGGCTGAGCGGAGGAAGGTTATTGTTGAAGATTGAGGAAACTTATGGGGTTGAAGATGGTTGATTCAAAAACGCTATGAGCTGGGTTTTTTATGGGCTATGTTTGTGTGTTTGAAGAAAACGAAAATGGGGGTTCGAGTTTTTTGGTTGAAGCTTCGCTTGTTTGAAAATGGTGGCTGCTCAGAACTTGATTTGGGAGATTTTCGCTTTTCGAAATTGGGTGGTTGTTGTATTGAGATGACAGAGATGATGGAAGGAAGGGAAAGCTTGTCTTGTTGAAGATGAATGAATATCGTATAGTGGTGAAAATGGAAGAGCTTGGCAAAGTTGAACATGGTTGAAGAGTGAGTTCCCGTTTTTTTCCATTTTGAAAAGGTTAAAAGGGAGTTATGAGGGTTCTGCGGTTGAGTGGGTTCTGTTGTTGTGGTTTTGAAATGATGTCGAACCAATAGAAGGAGGTAGTTGAGTTCAGGCTTCGAAGAGCCTCTTTTGAAAGTAAACTGGTTTGGTTTTTTGTGAAGGTTAATCTCCTAACGAAGGTTCGGCTCTCTGAAGAGCCTCTTTTGCTCTTCTTCTCTCTCGAAAACTCACCGCCAGGAAACAAATCAACACAGATTAAGATTATGAAGACAGAAAAAATCAATGGAATACTTACAGAGTTGGAGCGAATCCGACAAGTTCTCACGCTAGCAATGAGGAGTTTGGATGATGCACAACTTTTTGTTGAACTGATACCACCAGATTGTCAACACCGAAAGCAGATAAGCTCCATCTTCAATCTTTTTTTTCGGTTTTATGTGAGTTTTATTGGGTTGAGGGATGAAGGTGAGTTGTGAGAGAGGGCGGTTGTTCACAGAAAATCCCCCCTTCTCTCCAAAATGAAACCTTTATAGTGAAACCAATTAGGTTTAGCAGACCAACTCTTGAAACTCTGAAATTCTATGCACCTTAGGTTTTAGGTTTGGTCTGCTACTAATCTGTCATATTCCCATTCTTGTGTTAGGACTGTGGTACTGCAATTGCTTGCTACTGCTCTGTATTTGCCATTTTTGTGAATGTGTCTCTGCCCTATTTCCTTACCTCTGAATTCTGTCTGTCTAGGTTGAAAAAAAATCTGATATTTTACCCTGAATTTTTACTGCTTTGTTTGTGATTTTTTACTGCTTGGATTTATGCTGATGGGGCAATTTGCTAACTTCAAATGAACAATGACTTTAGCCCTTTTACTTTCAAATATCCACTAAACTTGACATGCTTATCATATTTTGCAGGGAATTACCAATCAATGAAATTGTCATGGGATAGGTCCACTACAACTCTCTTTAGAAGATAACTCATATTCCCATGTGTGTGAATCTGGTGCAGAATATGTCGGCTTCATCGAAACCGTCACAGGTACATTGTTGGTGCTTTTGCACATAAGTCATTATTGATCTTGCTTCTTGCTATTGTAGACCATGCTGCTGCTGAGCCTGTTGACGAGACAAGCTACGATAGTGGAATTGGAACTTTTGTTGTTCTAGTGACAAGTCATCCATGCATTCAATCAAAAATTCCATATTTCTCTCCATTAGTGAACTGGTTGACAGTTGCAGGCGATCATAATCACACTGGGTGACTGGAGTATCAGGTTCCAGCTCAGTCATAAAAGCGCTGATAAGGGCAGGATTTGAAACCTTAATGGGTATTTCCTCAAAGATATCCACCCATGATAAGTTTTTTTCACTTTATCCCCAGTAAAATTATTGCTGCGATACAGTTCCATGAATGAGTCTGAGAGCTTTAATGCCTTCAAAGCTAGGACACCTTGATCAGACCTTGATGGGTCATATATTATGAAAACACAGCGTCTAATATTCTCCTGGTAATTCATAGAGGTTTCGATCAGCTCCACAGTTTGATAGGAACCAAGCAATGTGGACTGGTATCATCCAACGGTATTATTGTCAACATTAACCTCCCTCAAACACCTCATCATTTCAAGCTGGTAATTGGCACCATCAGCTTCAATTTCCTCATCCTCCTCCCTCATCGGAAAAGGGAAGCAGTTGGTAACTTCAAGAACACTACCAACATCCAACCCAAGAAGTTGTCCAGTGACTAAAGAAAGTGAGTGGTCCTTACAATGCTTAATTATCTTCAGGATAACCACTTCTTCCATCTGAACGAATCTAAGAGGAGTTGCAACCTCTTCCGTTGCGACAACTTGAAGAAAAGTCCTAGCAGTAGTTGTAGTTGCCATGTTGTGAATTTGAAACGTAGCAACCACCGCGAGAATCGATAGGGGTGAGGGAAAATGTGCAGGATGTTGCAGCTGTTGCGTTTTGTATCTTGTAGGTCTTGAAGAATTTTTGTGTAGGACATGTCTTTTTTGCTCAAATGTTGTGTAGTATTGGTGTGATGTGGGACCTGAGTTTTGTACCGTCTGTCAAGAAAGGCGCAGGCCTTAACAAGGAACATCATAAAAGATGCTTGTGTTGTGTGGCTATTTGGGTTTGACGATTGTAAATGGGAGATGTGGACCAAACTAACCATGGCATGTGGGTTTAATGTTTTATAAAAACATTATTATATTTTGTAAGACAAATATTCATGCTTCTCACATGACATAATCCATGCTTGCTTTGGGGTTGAATTAGACAAGGATTCTTATTTTTTGATATTTTCCTTTGTTGATAGGCTTACATAACAATTAACATTTGAATTTCTATGTTGGATCCAACATCTCTAATTTCCCAAACATATACCCTTCTTGAAGTACTTATTTGAAACTCGAACCGATCCTTAAAAAAGAATACAAACCAATATTGAATCAATCTTCTTGATATGATATTAAACATGAATTGAATCAATCTTCTTGATATGATATTAAACATGAATCAAACTTGGATTTTGAATGAGTTAGAGTTTTGAACCAATAAAAACCATTAACAAATAAATCTCTGAGATTTTCATTTGCAATACTACACCAAACTTTCACCATGCATCAAAAGCTCATTCAGCAACATCCCACTCAAATCATGCATATCTTGACCTCGATAACAAAATAGACCCCCTTCTGACTGATGAATTAAGTCAAACCTGAACTTCCACATATACTTCACTCCTTCCTGACTTACTAAACCTCAAACAAAACCTGATCCAATTCAACTCAATCTTATATATTTTTTTTTATTTTCTGGATAACAGTTGATGGATGGGTATACAAATGCAAGTTATATACAGGGTAGGGCAAATTTAAGGTATGACAGATGCCCATATCTAATTGGCTTGGACCGAGGGAAATGAACTGCTGCAACGTTCATTCTCCGGAGGTAGAAATCAATTAGATATAAAGAAAACCCTGAATTTGTCCAAAAGAGAAAGAAATGCTTGAGAAAGAAATGCTTGGGAATGAATTTGTCCCCAAAGGATGATAGTACACTCACACACACTGCCCTGACATCAAAAGGATGTAAGGGATCCATTACCAAAAGGATAATGGAGGATAAACGCTAGTCATGACACCAAAAGGATATTAGACCCATCACCGAAAGGATGATGGAGTGAAACAAAATCAACCCTGACACCAAAAGGATGTAGGGAGGATAAGCTTCTCTGAAGAGATTGCCACTTATCACTGAAGATGGATAAGCTTCTCTGAAGAGATTGCCACTTATCACTGAAGATGGATAAGCTTCTCTGAAGAGATTGCCACTTATCACTGAAGATGGATAAGCTTCTCTGAAGAGATTGCCACTTATCGCTGAAGATGGATAAGCTTCTCTGAAGAGATTGCCACTTATCACTGAAGATGGATAAGCTTCTATGAAGAGATTGCCACTTATCACTGAAGATGGATAAGCTTCTCTGAAGAGATTGCCACTTATCACTGAAGATGGATAAGCTTCTTTGAAGAGATTGCCACTTATCACTGAAGATGGATAAGCTTCTCTGAAAAGATTGCCACTTATCGCTGAAGATGGATAAGCTTCTCTGAAGAGATTCCCACTTATCACTGAAGATGGATAAGCTTCTCTGAAGAGATTGCCACTTATCACTGAAGATGGATAAGCTTCTCTGAAGAGATTGCCACTTATCGCTGAAGATGGATAAGTTTCTCTGAAGAGATTGCCACTTATCGCTGAAGATGGATAAGCTTCTCTGAAGAGATTGCCACTTATCGCTGAAGATGGATAAGCTTCTCGGAAGAGATTGCCACTTATCGCTGAAGACGGATAAGCTTCTCTGAAGAGATTGCCACTTATCGCTGAAGATGGATAAGCTTCTCTGAAGAGATTGCCACTTATCGCTGAAGATGGATAAGCTTCTCTGAAGAGATTGCCACTTATCACTGAAGATGGATAAGCTTCTCTGAAGAGATTGCCACTTATCGCTGAAGATGGATAAGCTTCTCTGAAGAGATTGCCACTTATCACTGAAGATGGATAAGCTTCTCTGAAGAGATTGCCACTTATCGCTGAAGATGGATAAGCTTCTCTGAAGAGATTGCCACTTATCGCTGAAGATGGATAAGCTTCTCTGAAGAGATTGCCACTTATCGCTGAAGATGGATAAGCTTCTCTGAAGAGATTGCCACTTATCGCTGAAGATGGATAAGCTTCTCTGAAGAGATTGCCACTTATCGCTGAAGATGGATAAGCTTCTCTGAAGAGATTGCCACTTATCACTGAAGATGGATAAGCTTCTCTGAAGAGATTGCCACTTATCACTGAAGATGGATAAGCTTCTCTGAAGAGATTGCCACTTATCACTGAAGATGTATAAGCTTCTTTGAAAAGATTGCCACTTATTGCTGAAGATGGATAAGCTTCTCTGAAGAGATTGCCACTTATCACTGAAGATGGATAAGCTTCTCTTAAGAGATTGCCACTTATCACTGAAGATGGATAAGCTTCTCTTAAGAGATTGCCACTTATCGCTGAAGATGGATAAGCTATTGCCACTTATCGCTGAAGATGGATAAGCTTCTCTGAAGAGATTGCCACTTATCGCTGAAGAAGGATAAGCTTCTCTGAAGAGATTGCCACTTATCGCTGAAGACGGATAAGCTTCTCTGAAGAGGTTGCCACTTATCGCTGAAGATGGATAAGCTTCTCTGAAGAGATTGCCACTTATCACTGAAGATGGATAAGCTTCTCTTAAGAGATTGCCACTTATCGCTCAAGTCTGCTGGAGGAGACTCACTGGGGAACACCCATGGCCTTACTGAAGATGCCCCTGATTGGGCTAAATGTAAATTTGGAGATTTGATGAGCCGCGGGCGTACAATACGTCACGGGAAATACCCATGGTCTTGAAATGGTGCCCCTGACCGGGATGAATTTTGCTTTATAGCTCTTGAGTTTGCCCAACGAAGGTTGCATAACTTCGTGGGGAACACCCACTGTCTTGCGGAAGATGCCCCTGATTAGGCTGATTATGATCTTGAAAATCTTCGAACTTGATCCTGGATCTGAGCTCGCATATGTGAATGCTTGATGATGATGATGTTCCATAAATGGAAATGCAAATGCAAATGCTAATGCGCGGAGATGAAAAAAAACTGGGGAAGATGTGACGTGATTCTGGGTATGCATATGATACAAGATGCTTATGAAGCCGAATGTGATGCATATGATGCATATGATTGCAAATGGGTGATTGAAAATGTAGGTGCCGACACAGCGGATTTTGATAGTTGCCAATGCAGATTGGACTTTAGCTTAGGTGGGAAAGTGAAGGACAAGCCTGACTTCCTGACATCATCTTTTCTTGATGTATAAAGAACTTGGATGTGTTGAGATTTTCAACTCATGGTCAGTTTTGCTGGGCTTTGACAACCTTGCCAATCAAGTCCTTTTGAGATTTTAGAATGGTGTTCCTGTGTACTCCTTAGAGTCATGGTCACCCTTTAGTTACCCTAAGAGGGTAAGCCATCCCTTAATCTAATTTACCATGATGTCATTATATGCAAAACCCATCATCAAATAAATGAAACTTGCAACCAAAGGGTAAATAAAAACAGAGAAAGCTTTGATGAAAGTGATTTTATTGATGAAAACCCATAAATGGGAAAATTACAAAAGGAGGCAATTCCTAAAAGAGGTAACTGCTTTTGAAAGAGAATATAAGGACTAAGACAATGTTGAAAATGGTCCCTGCCAAGTTTCAAATCCGCTATGGCCCATATGTCTCTGAAGACCCTTCACGCCTTGCTTTTGAGCGCCACGATCGAATTGATCTTTCTCAGTCGAGAGCTTGATGGTTATGGAGGATAATTCACACGTCTTTTCAAGATGCAGTTCTGCCTTTTTTGAATCCCTAACTTTTGCCTAGGCCGCCCTTTCAGGTTTTCAGCCTACCAGGATACTCTTTTTTTTTATTTCTAGTCCCTAATTTTTGCCTGATCCATTTTTATGGTCCACCAGGACGCCCATTTTTGCGTGGATTTTCTTTTTGGTCCACCGGGCCTATCTTTTAAGCATAATATTTTTTAACTGCATCCGCATTCACAGGGGATGAGAGATCGTCACCATCCATGGTTGAAAGGATCAAGGCTCCTCCGGAGAAAACTTTCTTTACTATATACGGACCCTCATAGTTTGGTGCCCATTTTCCCCTTGGATCGACGTGAGTTGGCTGAATTTTCCTCAGTACCAAATCTCCTGCTTGGATGTGTCGTGGGCGAACCTTCTTATCAAAGGCCCTCTTCAATCGTTTTTGGTATAACTGTCCATGACAGATGGCCGTCATGCGCTTCTCGTCGATGAGATTGAGTTGTCGAGTCTGGCTTGTATCCATTCGGCCTCATCTAGCTTGACGTCTGCCAAAATCCTTAAGGAGGGAATCTCTACTTCAATGGGCAATACTGCTTCCATTCCATATACGAGAGAAAACGGGGTTGCCCCTGTGGAAGTGCGCACTGAGGTGCGGTAGCCATGCAACGCGAATGGCAACATCTCGTGCCAGTCTTTGTAAGTCTTCACCATCTTCTGGACGATTTTCTTAATGTTCTTATTTGCCGCCTCAACAGCTCCGTTCATTTTAGGGCGATAAGGTGTTGAATTGTGGTGTTCAATTTTGAAGTTTTCACACAACTCTTTCATCCTCTTATTGTTGAGGTTTGAACCGTTGTGTGTAATGATCTTGTTCGGGATTCTATATCGACAAATAATATCTTTCTTGATGAAGCGAGTCACCACTTGCTTAGTGACGTTGGCATAGGACGCAGCTTCTACCCATTTGGTAAAGTAATCGATGGCCACTAAGATAAAACGGTGCCCATTTGAAGCGGTTGGCTCGATGCGTCCGATTACATCTATACCCCACATAGCAAAAGGCCAAGGCGAAGTCAAAACATTCAGAGGGAGTGGTGAAGTATGGACCTTATCTGCGTAAATTTGGCACTTGTGGCATGACTGGACATGGAGACAACAATTTGTTTCCATCGTCATCCTATAGTATCCCGCCCTCAAAATCTTTTTAACCATAGTATGACCACTATCATGTGTCCCAAAAGATCCTTCATGCATTTCATTTATGATACGTTCTGCTTCGTGTTTATCCACGCATTTGAGTAGAACCGAATCGTAATTCCGCTTGTATAACACGTCACCACTGAGGAAGAACTTTGAGGAGAGCTTTCTGAGATACTTCTTGTCAGTGATAGTTATGCCTTCTGGATATTCTTGTGTCTCTAGATATCGCTTGATATCATAAAACCAAGGATGATCATCAATTTTAGTTTCCTCCACATCGGCCGCTAAGCAATAAGCGGGTTCGTCCAAATATTCCAAACGGATGGATGGCGCCTCATTCTTCCACTTGACTTAAAACATAGATGCTAGTGTTGCTAGAGCGTCAGCCAACTGATTTTCTCCTCTGGGAATGTGATGAAAAGTGATCTCATCAAAGTACGGGATTAGCTTCAAGACATGATCTTTGTAAGGAATTAACTTGAGGTCCAGTGTTTCATACTCCCCTTTAATCTGGCATATGACAAGCGTGGAATCTCCATAGACTTCTAGAATCTTGATTCTATTATCAATGGCAACTTCAATTCCGAAAATACAAGCTTCATATTCGGCCATGTTGTTAGTACATTTGAAGCATAATCTGGCGGTGAATGGCAAGTGAAAGCCAGTTGGAGAAGTGATGATTGCCCCAATTCCACAACCTTTGGCATTTGCGGCACCATCAAACACGAGCGTCCATCGCGATCCTGGTTCGGGTCCATCATCTGGGCCTGGCGTGGCATAATCTCTGGCAAACATGACGTCTTCGTCGGGGAAATCGAAGTGCATGGACTGGTAGTTGTCCATAGGTTGGTGGGCAAGGTATTCAGAGAGCACACTTCCTTTGATAGCTTTCTGCGTAACATACTGTATGTCATACTCTATTAACACCATTTGCCAACGAGCCACTCGTCCGGTGAGAGCGGGCTTATCGAATATGTATTTGACAGGATCCATCTTGGAGATCAACAAAGTCGTATGGGTGAGCATATATTGTCTCAAGCGTTTTTCTGCCCAAGCCAATGCGCAACATGTCTTCTCGAGCATTGAATATCTTGTTTCATAGTCGTTAAACTTCTTGCTGAGGTAATAAATTGCATGCTCTTTCCTGCCGGTTTCATCATGTTGTCCCAACACGCATCCCATGGATCCCTCTAGCACAATCAGGTACATAATCAGGGGTCGTCCGGGTACTGGAGGCATCAAGATCGGCGGTTCTTGTAGGTATTCCTTTATTTTCTCAAAGGCTTTCTGACAATTATCGTTCCATACCACAGCTTGATCCTTTCGAAGTAATTTGAAGATGGGCTCACAAGTGGCCGTTAGATGAGATATGAACCCGGCGATATAGTTCAACCTCCCAAGGAAACCTCAGACTTCTTTTTCAGTTTTGGGTGCCGGCATCTCTTGGATAGCTTTGACCTTATCTAGATCGACTTCAATCCCTTTTTGGCTCACAATAAAACCTAGCAGTTTACCAGATCTTACACCAAAAGTGCATTTGTTGGGATTTAATCTCAGCTGGAATTTCCTTAATCGGGCGAATAACTTTTCCAAGTGGATGAGGTGCTCTTCCTCGGTCTGAGATTTTGCAATCATATCGTCTACATAGCACTCAATCTCTTTATGTATCATGTCATGGAAGAGAGTGACCATTGCTCGCTGATATGTTGCGCCTGCGTTCTTAAGCCCAAACGACATGACCTTGTAACAGAAAGTTCCCCATGGAGTGATGAAAGTCATTTTTTCCATATCTTCGGGCGCCATCTTAATCTGGTTATATCCAGAAAAGCCATCCATAAATGAGAAGACAGAGAACTGGGCCGTGTTGTCTACTAGCACATCAATGTATGGTAAAGGGAAGTCATCTTTCGGACTCGCTCTATTAAGGTCTCTATAATCTACACACATTCTCACCTTCCCATCCTTCTTAGGTACTGGGACAATATTCGCTATCCATTGTGGATAGCTGGATACTGCCAGAAAACCAGCATCTAATTGCTTTTGCACTTCCTCTTTGATCTTGAAGGACATCTCTAGCTTTGTTCTCCTCAACTTTTGCTTCACCGGCGGGCAACCTTCCTTGAGAGGTAGTTTGTGCATCACAATCTCTTCATCTAGATCGGGCATATCTTTGTAAGACCAAGCAAATACGTCAACATACTCTCGAAGCAATATTACTAGTTTTGACTTAATCTCTGACTCCAAAGCTGCACCTATCTTGATTTCTTTGGCATCCTCTTCAGTTCCCATGTTGATGACTTCGACCTCTTCTTGGTAGGGCTGAATGACCTTTGACTCCTGCTTCAATAGTCTAGCTAGCTCTTCTAGGAGATCACAATCTTCCCCGCAGTCTTCGTCGGCCTGGTAGATCGGGTTATCAAAGTCATATTGGACCATAGCGGGGTCGTTATTGACAGGAGCAAGGGAAGATCTGCACGATGAATGACTTCATGCTTTATTAATTTTTTTTTTAGAAAAGGTTGACAGAAAGAAGGAAAATAAAACAAAACATTGTCTTTCAAAGATAATTTTATGTGCAAAAAGTAAAAACGAAAGAAAGAGAGCGTAATTGGATGCGAAAGTTTATTTATTGATGATAAGTTGTGCTTTAAAAGCAAAAAGCCCTACAATATGATCCATATGCCTTGGGCAGAGCATATGATTTTTTTATAGGTAAAATAAAAAGGGAATTACTCGTCTACTAGAGTAACTTCGGGGATTTCGACGACTCTCCAATTGTTCAAAGTTTGATTAGGCGCCCTAGGATACACCATACACAGCTCTTCATGATCTTCGGCTTCAGTTTCCAAAAACATGACTTGACCATCGACAAGGTGGCCTCCACTAGTAAAAACCAACGGAGTTGCAAGCTCTTTGCCCTTATCAGTTGCATTCTTCTGCTTGTAGCCTAGACCAGCTCCATTTTTGTTGACGGGCAATTCCAACACCCTGCCCCATCCTCGCGGATGTCCTTCCTCTATCACTGTCCTCGCGTCCTTCCAAGTCACTATTGAAGATGCTGGCTTTTCGTAAATCATTTCAACATTGATTACTTCAAAAGCTTGAAACGGTGTCTCATGCACTTCATTTCCTACTTCCACATAGCGGAAAGAAGCAAGATGGCTCACAAGAACATCTTCCTCACCCTCAATGATGACCATTTGATTTTTAATCATAAATTTGATCTTTTGATGCAAGGTTGAAGTTACAGCACCTGCGGAATGAATCCACGGACGACCAAGAAGGCAACTGTAAGCGGGGTATATATCCATTACGTAAAATGTAATGATGAAAGTATGAGGTCCGATCTTGATCAGGAGATCAACCTCGCCTACCACAGTTCTCTTAGCTCCATCAAAAGCTTTTGCAATAGTTTGACTTGGCTTCATCACAAGTCCTTCAATTGACAGCTTGCACAACGAGCTTTTTGGTAACACATTCAACGATGATCCAGTGTCAACAAGCACCCTAGAGAATATAACATCCACACATTCGATAGTAATGTGCAAGGCCTTGTTATGATTTTTACCTTCGGGAGGTAATTCACTATCATTAAAGCTCAAAATATGACCTGATGCAATATTTCCCACCACTTCTTCAAACTGTACTACTGATATCTCCTCTGGCACATGAGCTGCCTTCAAGAATTTTAGCAGTGCTTCTTGATGGGCCTTTGAACACATTAACAATGACAGCATGTATATCTTCGAGGGTGTCTGATTGAGCTGGTCAATCACTTTGTAATCGCTTTTCTGAATGATTCTTAGAAACTCCTCCGCTTCATCATTTGGGATGCCTTTCTGTTTAGATGACTGCCCCTGTTCATTGGTGCTCGGTACGGCAGTACCTTTCCTTGTATTGTCACTGTTGTTGACAGGAGGTACAGTTGGAGCGAAGATTCGACCACTTCTAGTGACGCCTCCGGTTCCCACGATGTTCTCTACAGTCTTCTTTTCTTCCAATACATCTTCTTCTGCCACCTTCTGTCCGTTGAGAAAAACAGTTTCATCGTATAACCAAGGTACAACTTTCGTGCTCTCGTATGGAAACGGAGATGGGGCCGAAATGACAAGCTGGTTCATTGATGGTGGAGACATAGGTATCTCAACTGGATCATACGAGATCTGCAGTGGGATAGAAGTATGTCCATACATGTTGTCCCATTCTTCCTCATCGCACGATATGGTCAATGGTGTGCGAGTCGAATTGTCAAATGGAATCCAAAGCTCATATCCATCATCATATGGTATCTCCAATGTTTCGAACGGAATTTCAAGAGTAGCAACTTCCTCAATCTTTGATAGTTGTTCTGCTACTAATACACCCTGATCAATCAGGCTTTGTATGCCTTTCTTTAGCTCAGTGCATCCTTGAGATCCGTCCATGCAATCATGGCAATCAGTTGAACATCCTGGATAAATGTTTTTCAAGAAGAGTTGCTCCTTAATAGTGGAAAGTGGTGTCCTTAATTTCTCAATATCTGAAATTAATCGGATCCCCTTAGAGCCTTCAATCATGTTTGTTGAGTGGTGAGGTGGCATTGGATTAGTCTTGATGTTCGGAGTATTTCGGGTAAAGTTTATCGCTTTTGAATCGATAAGATTCTGCACAATGTATTTTAAAGCCTTACAATTCTCAATGCTATGGCCTGGGGCGCCAGAGTGGAATTCACATCTCGCATTCACGTCGTAACCGTAGGGGAGAACAGCCGGAGGATCTTTCATTTCCCTAAGTTGAATGAGACCTCCTTTCAACAAGAACGGAAGCAATTTGGCGTAGGTGGACGGAATTGGATCAAGCCTTCTTTCTGGTTTTCTCTGCCCTTGATACTGATTTTGTCTTGGTTGATAGGGTTGTTGTTGTCGATTCTGCTGAGTCGCAGGCTGACTTGCTGGAATGGAAAGTGGTTGCTGTGGAGCAATGGCAGCAATATGGTGATAACCTTGGTGAGTTCTCCCTCTATTGGTGAACACGGCACTAGCTTCTCCTTCCCTTTTCTTAACGAAACCCTGATAGGGCTTCTTGACCCCACTTGAAGATCCGCTGGCATTCTGAATCTTTCCTGCCTTCATAAAACTCTCTAGTCTTTCGCCAGCCGTGACAAGTTCAGAAAATACTGTAGAGGTTGTAGATGCTAGACGCTCAAGGATCGGTCCTTGCAGCGTGCCCATGAAGAGGTCTGTTAGCTCTTTCTCTATCAACGGGGGTTGTACTCTTGCAGCTACTCCCCTCCACCTCTGAGCAAAGTCTTTAAAGGACTCATTCGGTTTCTGAGTCAAACTCTGGAGTTGCATCCGATTTGGAGCCATGTCAGTATTGTACTGATAATGTTTCACGAAAGCGTCTGCTAACTCCTTCCAGCTTTTCACTTGGATCGTTCAAGTTGCATGTACCATTCCAGAGAAGCCTCTGTCAAACTATCTTGAAAAAAATGGATTAACAGCTTCTCATCATCGGAATATGCGGCCATCTTTCTGCAGTAAGACCTTATATGGGTCCTAGGACAACCGTTACCCTTGTATTTCTCGAAGGTTGGGATTACAAACTTCGGAGGTATCTTAAATCCGGGTACAAGACATATTTCAGCAGCATCTAGTCCCAAAACATCGGGGCCTTGCAATGCCTTCACCATCTCTTGTAAAGCATTAAACTTCTTCTCTAATTCAGCGGTCTGCGGTCCATATGCTTCACCTGAATTCTCATAGAAACCTTCATGATCATCATACTGGACTTGTGTTGGGATCGCAGTACCATGAGGATGTGTCGCACCGACTGGTGGAGGGACGGTGTTGATAGGTACGGCACCGGCAAAAGTAGGAATTGCCCCAACAGGGGTTGGGGTGGCAGGAATTGGAACTGCACCACTTGCGTTGGGGACTGCACCAGCCAAAGTCTGATTAGCACTCCTCTCTGCAGCTTGCCTCATCTCTTCTTGACTCCTTGCCATATTCTGAATCACCTCCATGAGTTGATTCATCTGCGTCTTCATGCCTAGCATCTCGCTCCTCATAGTAGCCTGGTCTTGCTCTATCTGATCCATGACTCTTTTCTGATTATTCCTTGTGTTATACCGATGTCGTGAAGTCAGCTTGCTTTACTCTCTCTGAAAGGGGTAAGCGACGTGTAAGGTCGGGTTGTAAGAAATGCAACAAAGAAAAATGCGCAAACGTATGCAAAATGCTCGAGAGACTTTCGAGGCTCGTGATTATCATTGGTATTATAGAATCATGACTGAATAATAAAGAAGTGCACAATTTAGACCAAAAAGCAAACTTTCATTAATTTGAGAGAAAATTCAATACAAACGATTGCTGAATAAGCCGAAACTAACAAGTCATGCTACAAGAAAATACTGAATAACTAAAACTCTTTCTTTTGGAGACGTTCTTCAAGCTTCTTCATTTCGAACATGAATCTTCTAACCATTTGGTCGCAGAGCTGGAGAAAGTGGTGAATAGCAGGAGGGATATCATTTCCTTCCAAGTCTTGAATTGCGCTTTCCAACCTCCATGGGATATCACGGATCATGAGGTTGCAATGCTCCATCAGATTGTTATACCTAGCGCGACACATGTCTAGAGTCGATTGGTAATAGAAAATAGAATCCACATGGGTGTCCAGCAATTCATTGAGTTGAGCCTCCTTCTGGAGCCACTGAGCACTATCCCTTTGTAAGTCGTCGAAGCGATTCCTCCACAGAGTAGCTGTTTCTTGGGCAGTCTCCAATTCCTGACATTTGTTGTTCCACATGTCAGGAGTGACATATGAAGCCCTTAATGCTTCCTCCTTGAGTCTTCGTTCATCCTCTACTAGGGTCAAGGCGTTTCTTAGTTGCCTTTCGAGATTCCCAATATCAGCTTCAAGATTCTCTCTTGTCTCCTTTTTCTCAGCAGAAGCTAGTTCAAAGAAATGCCATGCTCTATCACAAGAAGCCTTAGTCTCTTTTAGGCGTTGTTGAAGAGTTGTCAATGATGTATCAGCCCCTTCGAAACCCTGCTGGTACTTGACTCTCATGTCTGTTTCTAACTTCAATTTCTTGCTACTCTCGGCCGCCCGATCTTGTTCAAACTCTACTTTCCTCTTGTACTGGCCATTCTCCACATTCGCTCGGTGAATTTCAGCTTCGAGGTCCTGATTTTCTTTAGTCAACCTCTCTACCACTTGCTTTAGTTTCTCGTACTCTTCCATAGATACATGGGTGGGAGCAGGAGGTCCTTCTTGCATCGATGGTTCTGAGGGAAATGGCAGCAACCTTTCGGCCACTCGGGCTAGCAACCACTGGTTGTATGGCTCCTTCGCCACACAATTCTTCGCCTTCAACTCTTGCCTTCCCTTCGTGTGAATCTTGCCCCATGCTTTAGCAATCTTCCTGGCAAAAGCAGGATCTTCTGTTGTGGCAAGTAAAAAAAAGCTTTGAACTTTCTCTGCTTCGGGCTCATCTTCCATAGCATAGCCCAATTGGCGCAATGCCATGACTGGGTTGTAGTTGATACAACCAGCCCTACTGACTAGAGGCACATTACCGAATTCCCCACAACTAAAGATAATCTCCACATCGTAGTACTCCTGAGAGTACCAAGCAATATCATTGGCCTCTAGAGACATAATGCGTTGAGACCACTTCAGTTTTTTCTTGTTTTCTACGAACGGTCCCTTCTTCGATAGATGAGAGGCATACCATTTGAATAGTAGATAAGAACAACATTGGACCATTCCTGACTTCTTTTCACTTCTCCAATGAATAGAATGGTAAACATCAGCGAGGAGGGTAGGAATGGGATTCTTTTGCATGAAGAGAATGATAGCAGCTAAGTCTATGAAATTGTCTACATTTGGAAAGAGGACAATCCCATTGATCATTAGAGCAACGACAATACCAAATCTTTCCCAATCTCCCATAGTCTTGTACTGAGCAGCTTTATCTAGCAGAAATTTCAAAGGAAAACCTTGAACCCCTCCCTTATTGGCTAGCCCCTCTTTGACTTCCTCTTTGGTCATACGTAAAGTAAGAGCAATGGAAGGAGGTTTTGGTTCTTCTTCCAAGCCTGTGTATATAGGTTGATCCTTAATCTTGATGTTCAAAATATGAGAATATTCCTCAAGAGTAGGGGCCAACTGATAGTTTTGAAAAGTGAAACATCTGAGAGGTGCATCATAGAACTGAGCCATAGAGAACAAAGCCCAAGTATCGACCCTAGAATGGAGGAGATCAAGCAATTTCCCATACTTCCCCTGAAAATTGATCTTGATAGCCTTTAGTACGTCAATCAGAATGTCTTGAATTAGTTCCAACTTTGGTTCTCTAAACTTGATGGAATTTGTGCTTCTCTTTCTTTGGTCAGTCATTGTATTCACCAATACCTGAGATAATCACAGTCTCTTAAGTCCCTTGATATGCGAAAAATGATATGTAATGCAATGTTTTATGAATGCACATGATAAAGAACACAAAGCGAGATCAAAATCACTGGCCCTGCAAAACAACACAAAAAGTATCTCTCCCATCGGGTGGGTTATCTATTGATTTGTAAGAGGGTATCCCAAAGGCTTTTAAACAAAGTCCCATGCACTAACCCTCAAAAGTTTTCCATCATAATGACTACTCGTAAGACGGTAATCCCTTCAAAGGATGAACACAGAGTCATGTCTTAGCAACCTTTGGAATAAGGTTCTACAAAGGTCCTCAGAGTCACGGACTCCCACGTCGGAAATAAAAACGTCATTACGACTACACGTAAGACATAATCATCCCAACGGGGTCTCATCTGAGCGGTGGAATTCGATCCAACTCAACGAGTCCTAAGTCTCGTAAATCAGAAAGAACCCACCTCTTATCTTAGTATATACTCGAAAGCTCGGGTAGAAAGCTTTTATGCTTACAAACCATCCAAATAAACCCAACAGTTAGAGAATAAAGCATAAATGAATAAAACAAGTAAAAACACAAACACGACAAACAAAATAGGCTTGACTCGCTAGGGGTCCCCAGCAGAGTCGCCAGCTGTCGCTACTCGAAAAATGCATCGTGCAACGACGGGGAGGCAAAAAGAAAGGACAGAAGAGTCGCCATCGAACTTTATTTATCCCATGAGGGGAAAGGAAAATATCGAGAAAACCTTAAGAAAATAATGGATAAGATGGTCTCGCAACCAAGAACGGGTTCGGAAGCCGGTTATGCAAGGGGAAGGTATTAGCACCCCTCACATCCATCGTACTCGATGGGAACCATTTGTTTGTCGATGTGTGGTTATATTTGCTAAAATATTATGCTATAAAAGGTGTTCCAACGGGTAAAGAAAGAGGGTTTAGAATATAGGAGAGAGAGAAGCAACAGGGAAAGAAGGGAGAAAGAACAGACTCGGTAGGACTTCGCGGTCCTAGGCCTACGTATTCTCAAAAGGTATGAGAAAATCAGAGTCGACGTAGTTCAGGGACCTACAGATATATAGGGGGAAAGTGCTCGGCAAGGATTGTGGCCCTTGTTCCTACGTATCTTTACTTGAAAAAAGTAAAGAATCAGAGCAGCCGTAGTTCGGCCTACGGTTTGTTGATGTTTTGTGGATGATGCTATCGTGCGCATTCTAGCAGTTTAGGTGTTTTACTGCTCGCATGTGAGGAGACTTATGCGTTACCTGTTTGCGGTAGAACGGACGCAACATACCCTTTTTGAAATGATTAGGTTTTCGCCATGCGAGGCAAGATGTCACATTTGATTTGTGAGGTTATTTTTGGGGCGAGATAGGTCCTCGGATAGTAACCCCTACGGGTAGTACCCAATTCTTTATCTCAAGGTTTTTGTTATGAAATGGTGTGGCGAACGTAGCGTCTTCGTATTGAAAGACGAGTATCGAGACCACCCCCACTACAGTGAGCATCCCAACACTCGGAGAGGAAGAAGACTACACTTAATCCTATCTCTTTAATTCAATGCAAAGAGAACTTCGTTCTCTTATTAAAGATGTTTTTGGTTTTGAATAGTAAGTGCTTTGCGACAGAGAACCCTACGGTAAACGTCGGCACTCGGGATAGAAGAAGGCCTACGCCTAGCCTCTCCACGACCATTCAAGTTTTTTTTATGAAAAGAAGTTTGAAAATGCACTCGGTGCGAGACCGAGATTTTAGGTGAGCAAGGTTGCGGAAAGAAGTTGTGAAAGGAGAGGTGGTGAAAGAAGTCGCATCTTTGTATTGAAAGACGAGTATCAAGACCACCCTCACTACAGTGGGCATCCCAACACTCGAAGAAGAAGAGGTCTACATCCAATCCTCTCTTTTAATTCAATACAAAGAAAAAATTAATTCTTAACGAAAGGGATTTTGAAAACGCACTCGGCGCGGGGCCGAGGTTTTAGGAGGAAGGGTTTGAAAATGTAAAGAATTGGAAAGAAAGACGTCTTCGTATTGAAAGACGAGTGTCTAAACCACCCACACTACAGTGAGCATCTCGACACTCGGAGAGGAAGAAAGTCTACACTTAATCCCCTCGTTTAGTTCAATACAAAGATGATTTGTTTTAGGAAGATGGCTTGACAATGTTTTTGAATCGAGTTGGGACAAGATATGAAGAGAGAAAAGAGGTGGTCTCAGATCCTTCATCTCTCATCAATAATTTGACAGAGGATCGAAGGAAATGTCGTCATCGACCCAAAAGGCGAAAAATGTCCAATAACAAAAGAGAAATAAAATTCAACTTTAAAAATAAAGTGCAATCAAAACTCTAATAAAAAAAAACAAAAATTAAAATTCCTAATATATATAAAATTAATTAAAACTCCAAAAAAACATAGAATATAAAAACTATAAATAAAATATTAAAGCTAATATAATATCTTTAACTAACATATAATATATACATAATAAATATAATATAAACAAAATAAAGTTTAAAAACAATGTATAATAATAATAAAATAATAAAAAAAAGTTTAAGAAACAAAGTAAACGAAAACAGGGGGTGGGTTGTAATGGAAATGAAAGAAAAGAAACGAAGACCAAGCTTCGACATGGTGTTGATATCGACCGAACTTTGTCGGTTTGTCCAGGTTAGTGTCAAAAGGGGTGTTGATTGATTTCAACTCATCACCGAGTCCTCCTTCCATCTCAATTTTCTGTTTGGGTTTGAATTTGGTTCAGATTGGAGTGAGGTTTGTTGTTAGGTTTGACAAAATTGAAGGTTGGTTGGGTATGGTTTCGAAGATGGTGATGATTGAAACAAGGTGATGAGGGAAATCGAAGAAGGTTTATGGGGGAAAAAAACTACGGTGGAGGGTTTCGATTTGGTTCGAGAATGACGAAGGTGAGCTTTTTAACGGCGAAGGTTGTTACGATTTGGATTTCGTTTCTGAAGAGGATGGTGAGGGCTCGTAGGTTTTGAAGATGAACATTGAAGGTTTGCATTGTTTGAGCTCTCTCGTCTCCATCTCAATCATTAGTTCTATTCTGGTTTTGTGGTTGCTGGTGGTGATAGGATGAAGATGGCGTTTGAGGTCTGAGTTGATGCGATTTGAACGGTCTCACCGTTTTGGAGACGGAAATAGATTTTTGGCTGTTGAAGTTAGGGTTGAAAGAGGAGTATCTGGGTATTTGGAAGAATGGAGGTTGTTTCAGAGCTGTGGGAGGTAGAATGGGTTTTGAAAAAGATTAGCGGTTAAGGGAAGTTTTGAGCTTCTGGTATGAGTTTGAAGAAGTTGTGGGAGTTGGTGTTCCGTTAATGGATTTCGAATGGAGGTGAGAGTGATGGCGAAGAGGTGCTGTCGGTCGAAGCTCCGAAGTGAGCTGGTTTGGGCGAGTTTCGAGGCTGAGCGGAGGGAGGTTATTATTGAAGATTGAGTAAATTTATGGGGTTGAAGATGGTTTATTCAAAAACGCTATGAGCTGGGTTTTTTATGGGCTATGTTTGTGTGTTTAAAGAAAACAAAAATGGGGGTTCGACTTTTTTGGTTGAAGCTTCGCATGTTTGAAAATGGTGGCTGCTCAGAACTTGATTTGGGAGATTTTCGCTTTTCAAAATTGGGTGGTTGTTGTATTGAGATGACAGAGATGATGGAAGGAAGGGAAAGCTCGTCTTGTTGAAGATGAATGAATATCGTATAGTGGTGAAAATGGAAGAGCTTGGCAAAGTTGAACATGGTTTAAGAGTGAGTTCCCGTTTTTTTCCATTTTGAAAAGGTTAAAAGGGAGTTATGAGGGTTCTGCAGTTGAGTGGGTTCTGTTGTTGTGGTTTTGAAATGATGTGGAACCGAGTTTTTGGGTCGAGAATCAATAGAAGGAGGTAGTTGAGTTCAGGCTTCGAAGAGCCTCTTTTGAAATTAAACTGGTTTGGTTTTTTGTGAAGGTTAATCTCCTAACAAAGGTTCGGCTCTCTGAAGATCCTCTTTTGCTCTTCTTCTCTCTCGAAAACTCACCGCCAGGAAACAAATCAACACAGATTAAGATTATGAAGACAGAAAAAATCAATGGAATACTTACAGAGTTGGAGCGAATCCGACAAGTTCTCACGCTAGCAATGAGGAGCTTGGATGATGCACAACTTTTTTTTGAACTGATACCACCAGATTGTCAACACCGAAAGCAGATAAGCTCCATCTTCAATCTTTTTTTTTTCGGTTTTATGTGAGTTTTATTGGGTTGAGGGATGAAGGTGAGTTGTAAGAGAGGGCGGCTGTTCACAGAAAATCCCCCCTTCTCTCCAAAATGAAACCTTTATAGTGAAACCAATTAGGTTTAGCAGACCAACTCTTGAAACTCTGAAATTCTATGCACCTTAGGTTTTAGGTTTGGTCTGCTACTAATCTGTCATATTCCCATTCTTGTGTTAGGACTGTGGTACTGCAATTGCTTGCTACTGCTCTGTATTTGCCATTTTTGTGAATGTGTCTCTGCCCTATTTCCTTACCTCTGAATTCTGTCTATCTAGGTTGAAAAAAAATCTGATATTTTACCCTGAATTTTTACTGCTTTGTTTGTGATTTTTTACTGCTTGGATTTATGCTGATGGGGCAATTTGCTGACTTCAAATGAACTCTGACTTTAGCCCTTTTACTTTCAAATATCCACTAAACTTGACATGCTTATCATATTTTGCAGGGAATTACAATCAATGAAATTGTCATGGGATAGGTCCACTACAACTCTCTTTAGAAGATAACTCATATTCCCATGTGTGTGAATCTGGTGCAGAATATGTCGGCTTCATCGAAACCGTCACAGGTACATTGTTGGTGCTTTTGCACATAAGTCATTATTGATCTTGCTTCTTGCTATTGTAGACCATGTTGCTACTGAGCCTGTTGACGAGACAAGCTACGATAGTGGAATTGGAACTTTTGTTGTTCTAGTGACAAGTCATCCATGCATTCAATCAAAAATTCCATATTTCTCTCCATTAGTGAACTGGTTGACAGTTGCAGGCGATCATAATCACACTGGGTGACTGGAGTATCAGGTTCCAGCTCAGTCATAAAAGCGCTGATAAGGGCAGAATTTGAAACCTTGATGGGTATTTCCTCAAAGATATCCCACCCATGATAAGTTTTTTTCACTTTATCCCCAGTAAAATTATTGTTGCGATACAGTTCCATGAATGAGTCTGAGAGCTTTAATGCCTTCAAAGCTAGGACACCTTGATCAGACCTTGATGGGTCATATATTATGAAAACACAGCGTCTAATATTCTCCTGGTAATTCATACAGGTTTCGATCAGCTCCACAGTTTGATAGGAACCAAGCAATGTGGACTGGTATCATCCAACGGTATTCTTGTCAACATTAACCTCCCTCAAGCACCTCATCATTTCAAGCTGGTAATTGGCACCATCAGCTTCAATTTCCTCATCCTCCTCCCTCATCGGAAAAAGGAAGCAGTTGGTAACTTCAAGAACACTACCAACATCCAACCCAAGAAGTTGTCCAGTGACTAAAGAAAGTGAGTGGTCCTTACAATGCTTAATTATCTTCAGGATAACCACTCCTTCCATCTGAACGACTTTAAGAGGAGTTGCAACCTCTTCCGTTGCGACAACTTGAAGAAAAGTCCTAGCAGTAGTTGTAGTTGCCATGTTGTGAATTTGAAGCGTAGCAACCACCGCGAGAATCGATAGGGGTGAGGGAAAATGTGCAGGATGTTGCAGCTGTTGCGTTTTGTATCTTGTAGGTCTTGAAGAATTTTTGTGTAGGACATGTCTTTTTTGCTCAAATATTGTGTAGTATTGGTGTGATGTGGGACCTGAGTTTTGTACCGTCTGTCAAGAAAGGCGCAGGCCTTAACAAGGAACATCATAAAAGATGCTTGTGTTTTGTGGCTATTTGGGTTTGACGATTGTAAATGGGAGATGTGGACCAAACTAACCATGGCATGTGGGTTTAATGTTTTATAAAAACATTATTATATTTTGTAAGACAAATATTCATGCTTCTCACATGACATAATCCATGCTTGCTTTGGGGTTGAATTAGACAAGGATTCCTATTTTTTGATATTTTCCTTTGTTGATAGGCTTACATAACAATTAACATTTGAATTTCTATGTTGGATCCAACATCTCTAATTTCCCAAACATATACCCTTCTTGAAGTACTTATTTAAAACTCGAACCGATCCTTAAAAAAGAATACAAACCAATATTGAATCAATCTTCTTGATATGATATTAAACATGAATTGAATCAATCTTCTTGATATGATATTAAACATGAATCAAACTTGGATTTTGAATGAGTTAGAGTTTTGAACCAATAAAAACCATTAACAAATAAATCTCTGAGATTTTCATTTGCAATACTACACCAAACTTTCACCATGCATCAAAAGCTCATTCAGCAACATCCCACTCAAATAATGCATATCTTGACCTCGATAACAAAATAGACCCCCTTCTGACTGATGAATTAAGTCAAACCTGAACTTCCACATATACTTCACTCCTTCCTGACTTACTAAACCTCAAACAAAACCTGATCCAATTCAACTCAATCTTATATATATATTTTTTTCTTTCTGGATAACAGTTGATGGATGGGTATACAAATGCAAGTTATATACAGGGTAGGGCAAATTTAGGGTATGACAACGGTAATAGCATGAGTGAGTATGCTTGGAGATATGTATATATATGTGTGAGAAAGATATTGACTAATGAATTGCTGATTAAGTATGATTGTATATGCTTATATGATTTGCGGTAAATGAAACATAATGTATATGTGATTGTTAGGAGAAGTGTGTATATGTGTGTGTGTGTGTGTGTGTGTGTGTGTATATATATATATATATATATATATATATATATATATATATATATATATATATATATATATATATATATATATATATATATATATATATATATATATATATATATATATATATATATATATATATATATATATATATATATATATATATATATATATATATATATATATATATATATATATATATATATATATATATATATATATATATATGATATGTTGATGTGGGAGTGGTGAGTGTGTGAATTGATTGAGAAATGTGGCATATATGTATTTTATGATTGTTTATATACATAATTATATGCATTGTTATTATGGTAATATTTCTCACCCTTCTGCTGTTTTATGATGCTCTATGAGGCATTGCAGATTGGGATTGCTGGAGGTTTCTTTTGGAGTATAGCTCCTTTTCTCTTGAGTCGGTCGCTCTGATATGTAACATCGGGTAGCTAGGCTTGTAGAGTATCTTTGTGATACATTATATATATGTAATAGTTGATGATGTTTGGTAAACTGTGATTGATGTTATGGATAACCTAATGGCGTGTACTTGTATTTTATCATGTCTTAAGTAATTCAATGTTTTAGTCTTCCGCTTTAACAAAAAACATGAATATGCTTGTTTTAAGAACCATGCGTTTATTTCTTTTTAGTTGATATTTACCCTTTTTGAATTATTTCTTTATAAACATTAATATTCATGTGGTCGTTTCGTGAGTAATGTGACACACTTCTTCTATACCATGAAATAAATATACTCTGATGGAATTTTTAATTCGTGCCTAAATGATTTAATTGTGTTATTGGGGGTATAGAAAGGGGGTGTTACAAAAGGCTTGAAACTTTTCACAGTCACACCAACTCCTATCTAGTTCCACTCGGTAGCATCCCCTCAGCCTCCCTTCATTATGATCTATTGACTCAGTAGCACCGAACCAACCTTTATTATGATCAAATACTGTGACCATATATGTGTTAGCTTTGGTAGCTTCGTCCTTAATGAATTTCATCAAACTATCACTGAACAGCTGCCCAGATTGTAAGACAGAACTCCACTTTGAACGTCTGATATCAAAAAGTGCCTCGAGCCTAAAATATATTCCCCTTACCAAAGTAGTTATCGATAGGTTTCAGATGCCATTGAATACAAAGTTCAATGATTCAACAAGGTTTGTTGTCACGTGGCCCCATCGTTGGCCATTGTCGTATGCCCTGGTCTACTTCTCTAGTTGAATATTGTCAATCCATCTTAATACATCTGTGTTTGTCAATCTGATTTCTTCACGGTAGTGTTTGAAGGGAGGCTCTGCTAATGCATAATGTCATACCCTAATTTTTTACTCTAAGATCCCACGTCTTTTTGCATTATATGCATAGTTTATGACCTCTTACATGTCGCATAATACCCAACTTATCAGTCAGAATAAACCTGTTGAAATTACAATCGAATCGGTCAAACTAAAAGTCAACTATGCAAAAAGTCAGTGGACGAAAAATTTCAAAATCGAGCCTGCAAATGTCAGTGATATTAATCTACATTTCGTGTAGTTTAACCTGACATGCTCATTTTAACTTTTCGATCACTTTTCGATCGCATTTTTGAAAAGTTCAAGCCATTTAATCGGGTAAAATTAATTTTGAAATTTGACCAAACACTATATTTTTCCAATACGTATATTTTACACTTATCATTTTGGTGTGTTTAGTTTTTCGGGCACTTCGATACTGGTCATTTTTTCCGTCTTAAACTAATTTTTATTTTAGTTACATAGTATTTTATTTTAATCAGATTTTTAATTCAATTTACTTTAATGTCCTATTTAAATTTTATTCATCATTTTCTTTTATTTAATATTTTGAATTTTTGTTTTTAACCATTTTGAGTAACACTTAGTAAACAAGTGTTATAAAGTGTTTTTGGTGTGTAATTTCTTTTGGTGTAAATTAGCTTTGCATGCATGCACCCCATAGGCCTGCAAAAATACCACACAATAAGCTCTCTTTTCACTCTCCACGCGGACCCCTACATTCATTCACTTCCAGCTCATCTCCCTTGACTTGAAAAAAAACTTAACATATACACACATCCCCTCACAAAAGGCGGGACCTATATGTCCAAAAAGCTTGACCACCTGCAGTTGAAAAAACAAAAAAGAACAGATTGTCTTTTCACTTCCATATACTCCCTACGATGACCCGCTAAGACACACCCTCTTCTATTTCCTCGCCACAACCACTTTATGCCATGCTGAGATCCATATTTTGAAGCTTAAAAATCGCTCATATCACCTTTTACTCTCACACTTCATCTTTAATACCTCCGCCTACATTTCATCACTTAAAAAAATATATCAACACTAACATGTTCACCTTAAAAAACCCACCATAACCATTTTCCTCTACTCACTACATGCACACATACTAAACACTACTCACCAAACCGTTCTTCACGTCACCTTACGTACCACCCTCCACGGCCTACAGTTTTTAGAAAAAATTTCAGCACACACACATCATAAGAAACCATCATACTTTCTTCTTCCTTGGCTACACAACACAAAACTCATCTTTACACAACCTCTTGTACCATACAATAAAGACATACAGTAACAAACAAACAAAAACCTACATGCTCTCCAAACCTATCCTCACCGTGGACGACCATCGATGACTCTTCTGCTTTCCATGAACGACAACAACTCGTGGTTGTGATTCCACCATTTTCCACTTGCTTCTGAATCATTGTTAACACCTACACGCAAACGTTCAACCAACACACTCCCTCCCCGACTAGAACGTTGTCCAAACGTAAACCATAATCCACCATCGGTATTCCATTTCTTTCCTCTTGTTTCTGTTTTCATGTGTGTTGCTTCTTTATTTGAGTTTTGTAAGATTAAGAATGGATGAGATTGATGGTGTGTAACTTTAATTCAATCTGCTATTGTGTCTTGAGTTTTCAACATAACAATGGAGTTTGTGGTTTTACTACTGTGACTCTTCCTCATTGATGAATGAAATAGAACATGAAAATGTGGTGCACGTTTTTGTAGAGTAACTTTTCATAAAGTTTTATTGCTAGATTGTTTTAGTGTTATGAGCTTCAGCTTTAAAGCCCATCTAGATTCCTGCTGTCTACAACCTAATACTAGCCCATTTCACCTCTATTATTTATTTTCTTAGTTTATTATTCTCCAAATTTTCTTTCTTTCATAAAATTTCTTTTTTTCTTCCTAGATTTTATATATTCAAAAAATGTCAAAAAAAGAAAGAAATACTTTTTACTCCATTTTGATTGATTTTTAGCATTTTTATTTGATGTTGTTCTTGATGATCACAATGTTTTGCCGTGAATGTTTTTTTCTTTCCGCGATGCTTTGCCGCATATTTTTTTCTGTTCATGCACAACGCTCTGCCGTGTATGTTTTATTTTTGTATGAGAATTTTATCTGTTGTTTCTACATAATGCTTTGTCGTGAATGTTATTTATTGATTATGTGATGCTTTGCCACATGCTTTTTTTGATTCTTTTCCATGTATGTCGTTAATTTCCTCTATTTTATTTGCGATGCTTTGTTGTGTATCTTTGTTGTTTGATACCATGATGATTTTCCATGTGTATTTTATGATATCTTGTATGTCTGACCATACATGATGTTTTTCTGTGTACTGTGTTTATGCCTTATCTGCTTGCCATTTACATGATGTTCTTCCATGTATTTGTTGCTTTCTTTTGATCCTTGATGACCTAATCCAAGAGGAGGGATTGTATGTTGACTTATTGTCATTGTACATGCCCCTTGTTTCTTTGTCTTTGTTGTTGTTTTGGTTCTTAGAATCTTAACAACCTATGGTTCTATGAACTATCGACGCTCTGATTTCTTAAGTTTCTCTTAAGAATACATAGGGACAAGGGCCCTAATCCTTGGCGAGAAACATTTTCTTTTTTCTACACTCTTTTCCATTTTACATCGTAGTTTTGAACTACGATTACTGTGACTTTCTATTAAGGATACGTAGGCATAGGATTGCGAGATCCTAGCGAGCTACCTTTTTCTTTTTCCACATTTTCTTTACTTTACCCATCTTTTATCTTTAGCAAGCAATTTTAGCCAAAATGAAAATATTTCAAGAGGTTCTTGTAGAGTACTACAGATGCTTAAGGTGCTAGTACCTTCCTTAGTATAACCAACCCTCGTACCTTTGATCTCTCTTTGCTTAGCTTTAGGCCTTGCTTTTTTCTTTGCATTTTAATTAGGGTTTTTGTTCGACCTTTTCTCCCTTCCGTTAGATGAAATAAAAGTTCGGTGGTGATATCTTATTATTGTGAGCCAAGCTGGTCATATAGCTTTGGTATCTGATTTTCACTGCGACACATACCCTGTGTTCACAACCTTCTTCCATAGCGTCTTCTCCTTGATCTCCCGCATGAAATTTTGAGTGATGTGTCTAATGAAATAGACATGTGTTGAAGGGGGATCTTGCTAGCCGTTGTCAAGGTTCTTATATGCACTCTCGATTGATGGATGTCTGTCAGAAATCAAACATAAGTTAGGTTAGGGAGACACGTGTAATCGGAGATTTTTTAGGAAAAAACTCCAACCCCCAACAGTCTCCCCTTCAACTAGAGCAAAGGTGATTGGAAAAATGTTATTGTTGTTATCTTGTGCCACTGCCATGAGTAGCGTTCCTTTATATTTCCCGTACAACCATGTTCCATCAATTTGTATAATAGGTTTACAGTATGCAAAACCTTTGACACATGGTTCAAATGCCCAGAAGAGTCGGTGGAAAATGTCATTTCCACTAACACAAGTTTCGTCAGGGGTATATGTTGTCAAGGTCTCCAATATGGCAACAATCCATGGAGCATATTATTTAAGTTCCACCTAGTATTTTGGAAGTTCTTTGTACGACTCCTCCCAAATTTTGAACACCATTTCAACTGCCTTAGTCCTAGCTATCCATGCTTTCCTGTACGATAGAGTATAATTGTATTTTTGAACAATATGCGAGATTATGGCACTCACCTTCAAAGAAGGATTGTCGCTAATGACAGACAAAATTTCATTGCATATCAATTGAGAGTTTAGTTTGCATTGATCCTGCATTAGATTGGTAATTATGCAAGTGTGCTCTAGACCCATCGACCCTATCTTGCATAAATCACTTCTCTTCTAGTAAGATGATGTCAATCGAAATAGGCACACCTCGTTACGACAATAGATCTTATACAAAGTCGGATTCGTTCGGTCGACTCTATGATCAGCTAAAAATTTCCATGTGATATTATTTTGTACCTCAGGCACAGTCTTCTTTTGTACGAAAATTGTCTCCCTTTTTTAACACTCCTTGTGTTTACATGTATGGCTTATAAAAAATATTTGATGATGGTTCATCTGCACCTAAGTTCAGGCTTGTCATGTGTTGAGGTGGACAATAAACATGACTGACTGGTAATATGTCTTTCTTGTGGTCGGCACTGGAATCGTTAACCATTTCATCAAAAATTAACTCAGCTTCTTCTTCTTCTTCTTTGTCTACGACTTCGACTTCAGCTTGTTCATCGTTTGATTTGTAAAAAAATTGAGAAGGATCAACAAGTTGAAACACTTGTTGTTGTTGTTGTAATATAATATAAATCTCAATATCATTAAAACCAGAATACTCATGACTGAGAAATATATTATGAACATCTTCATCATCTCGAACCTTTAACTGAAAAAATTTGACTTGATTGTTGATAAAAAAACACTGGATTCTTACAGATGATCTAGCCCACTGGACCACACTGTAATTTCTTTTCTAATATCGCTTTCAAATGGGAAAATTTTGATCGCCTGTTAATTATAAATCGAGTAACATCAATATTTCAAAAATTGAAACCGGTTATGGTACAGTCAAATATCTCACTATTGAGATGTGCACTGATCATGTATTGTGGTGTTTGAGCCATAACAAATACTTTACTGAACTGGTGTTTGGTAGAATTGTGGTGCAATATTTCAGTGTAATAAAATGTAAGTTTCATGTGTATTAATAGATTTTTAGTTTCATGTAGTGGAATTTTAAATATATTATTGTCTCGTCTAAATTATACATGTGCTACTTTTATTATATTTAAAGTAAAATTATTTATTTATGTTTTTTAACTTTACAGTCATTAGTCTTGTATCCACTTCTCAATTATATCAATTATAATTATATCTTCTTACATGCATTAGTCTTGTCTCATTTATATCTTCTTATCACCTTCCATGCATTATTCTTGTCTTCATTTATACCTTCTTATCACCTTCCATGCATTAGTCTTATCTTCTTTTATATCTTCTTATATCCTTCCATGCATTAGTCTTGTCTCCTTTATGACCACCAAGACCTTATTATTGTCTTCTTATAGCATGTATTACTCTTGTCTCCTCTATGCACGCATTACACGAATTTATTATTTTTTCTTACACTATTCTCTTACTATTTTTTTACGCTATTGTCTTGTATGGATTACTAAGATTCACATGTCTCCAAGATAATGTGGTAAAGAGATTCACATGCATACAAAATATTCACATGCCTACAAGATTCACTAAGTCTATGCATTGATTACACGAAGAGATTCACATGCATGTTACACTGTTATCTTGCATGCTTTTGTAAGTCTTTTGTCTCCAAGATTCACATGCAACATAGTCTTGTCTTGTCTCCTATTCTTACAAGATAACATTGCCTCAATTAAAGAGATTCACATGCATTTGTAAGACATGCTTTGTAAGAGATGCTTTTTAAGAGATGCCTTACACGACGTAAGAGATTCCTTACACAATGATTCCTCTCATGCAAGAGAGAGAAGGCGCCATTTCATTTGGCTATCCTTCTTATTTTCAAAGTAGACGTCATATGGTATGGCTGTTAGCTGGAAAATTTAAACCAAGGAAGCAGAAGTAGGGTTGACGGGACATCTTGCAAAACTAGTTTGAAGCGTCCTCGACAGCCTACCTATCGGAAGAACATTGAGGAGAGCTCGAAAGAAAGCCATCTTGGTCTAAGTTAAATAAAGGTTTCAGATGAACAAGCAAGCTTGCAACAGACAAAAATGTGGGAGGTTGCAAAGATAGTGGACTTACGTGGGTAGACATGTGGCAGACCAAACACGGTTGACAGAAGAATAACCGTAACTTTTTAGGCCTATTTAAGGAAGTGTCAATTTCAGTTCTAGGGGTCACATTTTGTAGCATTAGGAGAATATACTCAAAGTACTAGCGTGAGAGAAACGAGTCAAAACTCTGAAAATGTATGCATGCGTCCATTTTTTATACTTAAGAAATTTATTTTACAAATCTAGTATTTCTTTTATTTGTTTCCCTTTTACAACTTCTCTGTACTTTTCTCCCATTGATTTAGCCTAATCTTGCAATTATATCATTTCATCTACCATTTTTGCAAACTCAAACTCTCAAACGTCCAACGTTTATTTAACATATAGCCTAGGATTCTTGTAGTTGATCCTGCACGTAAACTTTAATAAGAGGCTATTGGTTGTTCGCCGGAAATCTCGTGCGAGCTATGGCGTATATGTACAAATGACACAAAGCATTAGCCATATGGTATGGCGTGTATGTTCATTCTCCCATGTAAACCATAACATCCTAACCTAACACGTGAAAAATGGACTTGCAATATAAATATGTTACTCGCAACTTTGCTTCTCACCAACTTTCAACTTTAAGCAAGCAAACTTTTCTCCCCACAACCTACCCTAATTCCAAGCCACAAAAATGTCTCTACTTACTTTGGGAGATGAAAATAGAGGAATAATTGAGAATATTACAACATTTGTAATATTTTTTGTTTATTTGTTTTATCTCCACTTACTTACTTGTTTTGTCTATCTTACTTAGCTTATTTATATCTTTTATCAGAATGTAAGGATATTTAATTGTTGTGTACATGACTATATACCACATGACCCAATCAGACAACCATACCTTGAATAATGCAGTTTCGTTCATTTGATCAATATCACTTCATACTCAATTGACGCTAAATTTATTCTAGCTTTGCTAGAACGATGGAGATCCAAGACCCACACATTTTACCTTCAACTCGGTGAATGCACCGTCACATTGGAAGATTTGTATATGTTGATGGGTCTACACATTGATGGTAAGGCCGTTAACGACAAGGTTGGGGTGGATAACAAAATTTGCAAAGATTTGTTGGGTGCCCCTCTTTGTGAAGAGACAAATCAGACATAACATGCAGGTCAACCAAGGGGTCAAGGTATAAATTTAAAATACCTTAGAGAACATTATTAATGTATCATATTAAATAAAGAATCCACCAAGTATGAAAAAATAATTAAAACTCGGTGTTATATTATGATTATAGTTGGACATTTTTTATTTCCTGAAAGTACTGAAAATACTGTAAATATTATGTATTTGTCGTTTTTACGCAACATTCATAAAGTATGCACTTATAGTTGGGGTTCAGCTGTTTTGACCCATCTACATAGTGCCTTGTGTAAAAATGAGAAAAAAAAGATACTTGTACTTTTTATGGTTGCACCTTTCTACTTCAAGCATGGGGTTGGTCAAGAATGCTGACACTCGCTCCGGTCAACCCGAATCCATACACATTCTGTAACACCTGAGGTGAAAGAGGATGGTGGTTACATGTAACACCCGTGGGCGAGGGAGTGGTTGTCGGTGTCATGAGGCATGACAATGGGACACTCCTAGCAGCTTCTAGGGGAAAACCGAATTCACATCAGAATGAGAGGGATCTTGAGGCTATGCAGGTATGGGACTGCATGGTTGAATGAAGGCTTATAAGGATTAATTCGTACTACCTATACCAACAAGATGCATCTTCTTTTCGGTAGCCCGTTCATAAGAACTCCACAGTTAAACGTGCTTGACTTGGAGCAATTCTGGGATGGGTGACCTTCTGGGAAGTTTCTCGGAAAGCATGCGAGTGAGGAAAAAGCATGCTGAAAAGACTCGTGTTGGTTTGTGGGGTTAGTCGGTAGTCTTGAAAGTAATATGGGGCGTTACAAATGGTATCAGAGCCATACCTCTCTCAGTACGATGTGGTTCGGGGACGAACCAAGCGGAAGTTGGTGGGCATGTAACACCTGAGGTGAAAGAGGATGGTGGTTACATGTAACACCCGTGGGCGAGGGAGTGGTTGTCGGTGTCATGAGGCATGACAATGGGACACTCCTAGCAGCTTCTAGGGGAAAACCGAATTCACATCCGAATGAGAGGGATCCTGAGGCTATGCAGGTATGGGACTGCATGGTTGAATGAAGGCTTATAAGGATTAATTGGTACTACCTATACCAACAAGATGCATCTTCTTTTCGGTAGCCCGTTCATAAGAACTCCACAGTTAAACGTGCTTGACTTGGAGCAATTCTGGGATGGGTGACCTTCTGGGAAGTTTCTCGGAAAGCATGCGAGTGAGGAAAAAGCATGCTGAAAAGACTCGTGTTGGTTTGTGGGGTTAGTCGGTAGTCTTGAAAGTAATATGGGGCGTTACACATTCCCCTATGCAAACAATTAAGTTTATTTTAAAATATCAAACATGTATATTTTGATAAAAGGTTTATTTGTAACTAATTCATTTATGTCAATTTTTTTTAGGTGGTCAGTTCTGGGAATGACTTACCAACGATGTCCCAGAAACACAATAATCATGTACCACAATCTTTTATACCACATTAGGCCAAACAATGTAAATTATTCTATGTTACTATAAATTTGACTATTAAATTAACACACTGCAATTTTTCTCATTAAGTATTTTGATTATACAATTTGTCTAGAGGCCATGTCTGGGTCTCGACCATCATCCTAACCCCGATGATGTTGTAGTTTGGACAGCAAAGACACTAATAATTCGGTTCATTACAGTGGAGATGCACCAAAGTGATCGAGTGAAACTGAAGTTTGACATGCAACAAGATATTTCAGTCGATCTGACGTGTTTGAGAAACTGACATCAATTGAGAGTAGATGCACAATGGGGTTACGATGATTGGAGAGACTTTGCTAAAGAAATATGTAGACATTGGAAGAATCAACATCACCACATCTTAAACGAGTCTGTCGTCGAAGGGGTTAGACCAAGTCATCAATATATGATTTGGTTTAGGTCGGTTACAACACAACAATTTATTTCTAAGCCAACATATTTGATAGACTTACGCCAACATGCTTCATCCTCATACACACAACAACAAACACTTGCCCAACAACCAACCCCGTACCATACCCAACAACAATATCTACCCACCCAATCCCAACTACCCACCTCACACCATCGACATGCCATGTATGCCGAACCATCTAACTTCCAAACCCACATCCCATTCATGCCACCCACCCAATCACAACAACAAAAGTCTGAACCTTATTGCCAACATCCACACACCGACACCAGATCTTCCTATAACTCCGATGACTCATTCGACTCCACCCATGCCCAATATAGCCCCCCACAAATGAACACACATATATCCTACCATCAAAATACCCAACTACTATTTGACTACCTTACCCCACAACAGTCATTGCATCGTTTCTAAAATGATTCAATGTACCAATTCGGTCAACCATATCGTCCTCACCTAACCCAACCACTACAACCCAACTTCGAAAACATGGGCATGGAACTGAATTACGGAAGCGTCGTTGGCAACATCCCCCTGACTATTGGGGACAAATGGTTGAAAAATTGTCAAATACGTCGGGACCCTCGCAACAAATACCTTTTCCGCATGCCAATACACAAAGATCACAAACACCTCAACAAAATCATGGTAGACCTCTTAGGCATGTTAATGCATTGGGATGTGGAACCGGGAGACATTTTGATCGGGCTGAACATTGATTTTTTTTTCATTTCTTGTAAACTTTAATATATTTTAATAATATTTTTAATTTTTTCTTATTTGTTTTTATTTTTTCCTCAATTATAAACCTATTTTCAATCCATTTTCCTAATAAAACAAAATTAAAAAAAAAATTAGGGAGGATGCGCCATTTCATATCGCGCATGCACTCCAAATTAGGGCAAGGAAGGTGTAGGCGCCATTTGATTTGGCTACACATATGTGTATGCTACAAATCAAATGGCGCATGAGCTTTGATATAGTACATATACTCCAACTAAAATGGCGCCTGCATGTTGTCGCTACGCAAAAAATGACACAGAGTCGCCACTGGATTTTATTTATCCCAAAGGAGGGAAAGGGAAATAGCGATAAAACCTTTAGGGAAAAGAGCATGGTCATTGTAACCAAGTTTTAGGGTTCGGGACTCGGTTATACGAGGGGAAGGTATTAGCACCCCTTGCATCCATCGTACTCGATGGGAACCTTCTAGGTTGTTTTGCTTGATTGGGTGTTTTTGATCTAAAAGTTTGCTTGTTTTAAAGAGAGAGAGAGAGAGAGAGAGAGAGACAGGGGTTGGTTTTTTATTATAGTGCTCGCCAAGGATTGTGGCCCTTGTGCCTACGTATCCTCACTTAAAAGAAGTGAAAAATCAGAGCTCCGTAGTTCGGAGGCTTGCAAAATAGTTGTTTGTTGGTTGATTTTATACCTTGAAAAAGGGTTTTCGGATGATGCCCTAAGGCGAAAAGAAGTTTGATGAGTTGATGTTATTTTTAGGTTTTTTTAAGAGAAATTGTTTTTTGACTAGGATTACACAAAAAAGATTTTGGATAGAGAGGAATGTTTCGAATAACCAAGTCGAGCGCCTTGTATTCAAAACATTCAGAACGAGTGTAGGAGGGTTCCATTCTCATTCCTTCTCCACCACCTTAAAATTTATGGTGTATAACCCTAATCACACATTTATTGTATTTTTGGATTTTTATGAGGAAAAGTACCTCTTGATGTTGGATCAAGGGTTTTATTGTTGGTAAAAATATTTGAAGTAACGCGAACAAGGTCGATGGCGACACACAAGACTTGCATCGTGTTTCTTATATCTTTGGCACTCAAAATATGTATAAACATGACTTGTTTTGGTTCAAAATCAATTAATTGCAATTTCCCCCTTTTAAGCTTTCTTCATGAAAAAGTCTCACACCAATTCTTCAATCCAAGCTTCAATCATGACATGAGATGATGAAATTGACCCCATTTGGAGAAATTTTTATGTTGGGAAAATTTTCATTTGAAGTGTGCAAAGTGGTGAAATGGACCTATAATGAAAATGACATGTAATCTTACTTTCCCAAAATACCCCTGCCTTGCAAGCCTCATAACTTAAGTTCTACAAATCAAATGAAGGACATCTAGTACTCTTTGGAAAGCTAAGATCATGAGGAGCAACTTTCATGTTTGGGTCAGAGTGAGGAGAAACATCCTTCTAGGTAAAAAATGTCTTGGAAGTTGGTTGACTTTTGTTGACCAAAATCACATTCATCTGAGGACCTGTAACTTGTCAGCATCATAACTTGAGTTCTAGAAATCAGATGAATGACTTCTAGTACTCAAAATAAATCTAGAAACATGATATACAAGTTTCATGTTGGGGTCAAGATGAAATGAGACTTGTATCTTGAGATATGTGGTCTTGAAGTTGGGCACTAAACAAGGGATTTTACACTGAGAACCCTAATTTAGTAACTTCTCACACTCTTGATTCTTCTTGATTTGATCTTGAAATGACATATTAGACATCTCAACACAACATTCCATGATCACAAAGACTTGGAATTGAGTCTTAATCTCCTTCAATTTCACAATTGACTGAGGGTTGACCAGATGAAAACCCTAGATGCACCACTCTTGACTATGACTTCTTACACATGACACAACAACTTGAATAAACTCCAACATGGCTCTCAAAGCCTTCAATGAGCTTCCTCAACATCCCATATCCATAATCATGAATTCACAATCCTCTGATGATCTTCAACTGGCTTCCAAGTTAGGAGCTGATCCACATACACCCATCAACTCTTTCAAGGAGCACTGACCACCTCTTGATGACTTTGATGAGCACCCATGCTTGAGTAAAACCCCTTGCTTAGGCTCAACACTCTTAGTGACCTTCTCTTACTATGCACAACCTTTTGATCCCCTGCTAAATGAACAATGCTATGCAATGCAAATGCTAGAAGAAAATGAAATGAAATACAAACCAAGTTAAGAAAAGGTTAGGCAAATTTTGGGGTGCAACAGCTGCCCCTATTTAAGCGACTTGGACCTGACTGGGTGAAAAGCGAACGACTTTCAAACAATCAAGGTAAAAGACGGTTGAATACCAAAGAACCCAGAAATTTGCCAACCGCAAACAAGAACTCCGGAGACACCCGCTCTGATCACAAGCATACTCCACTGGGAAAAGAGAAACTTAACGAGTAACTCTGCTTGAGGGAACATAATAAAATAAATTCGTCCATCAAGATTGTGCCATGGTCTGAATACCATACAGGTTAAAGGGGAACCTTTCAAATTGTTGGAATCTGGATATTCAACGAACAAAATGAGTCAGTAAAATTTGTCGGAGTCTGAACACTCAACGTAGGGACCGGAGCCTGGATGCTCAATGAAATAAGTCGGAGCCTGGATGCTCAATGTAAAAGCCGGAATTCATACTGAATTGGAGATTTGCCAGAGTTTGAACACTCAACGTCATAAATCGGAACCTGAATGCTCAACATAAACTTGACCGGAGCCTTGACGCTCAACGTAATAACCGGAGCCTGGACGCTCGACGAAGATTGACCGGAGCCTGGATACTCAACGGACAAAGGAGATCATCACCATATGAAACTTACCATAGTCTGGATACTCAACGGAACTAACCGGAGTTTGGATACTCCACGGATAAAACAATATATCACAAATTGGCAATTCACCGGAATCTGGATATTCAATGGAGAAGAAATACAACCACAAAACTTATCACGGTCTGGATGCCGAGCTGACTTTACCAGAGTCTGGATACTTGAAGGGAAAAGCAATATGTCATGAATTGAAAATTCACCAGAGTCTGGATACTCAACGAAGAAGTCGGAGCCTGAATGCTCAACGAAATAAGCCAGAGCCTGGATGCTCAACGAAGATTGACCGGAGCCTGGATACTCAACGAACGAAGGGAAAATATCACAAATATACCCATCAAAGTCTGAACACCACACTGTATTCACGGGAGTCTGGATACTCGACGTGAAAAAGCACAATAATATCAATCGTCGTGGTCTGGATACCACAACCATCTTTACCGGAGTCTGGATACTCAACGGAAAAAAGAAAATTCTATCAATTGGGCAAGGACCGGAGTCTGGATACTCAAAGGACTAAGGAATTCATCATAAACACTCATCAAAGTCTGGATACCAAATGATTTTGAAACAACATGACCCGCTGAAATCCGAAGACGCTGATAGGGAATGATATAAGCCAGGGTCTGGATACCGCGCGGGCTACCGAAAATTTCCATGGTCGGGATACCAAGGGAAAAAAGATCAAACCTCTGGAGATACACCTGAAAAAAAGAGATAACAACCTGGCTTATGTTTCACATGCACATGTTTGAAATGGCGTAATACTCCATACGAAATGGAAATGCTACGCGTTTGGGCAGATGCTATGCACGTATGCAAATGCAACAGAACCAAATCAGCAAAATAAATGCTAGAGATACAGAAACCACCCTGCTAGGAAAACAACCTACTCATGCCAATAACAATTGGACTTATGCCGAGGAAACGGGCCCTCGCTGACCTCCTGCAAAGAAAATGTCGGGGTAATAACATTCCTCCATCCTGTCGGGGATTACTCAACTGGAAGTGAATCTACCTAGGTTATAGATCACTCAGTGGGAAGAAAATCCACTCATGATTCACTGGGGAGTACGAACACACACTTCGTGGGGATTAAATGGGCACCCACTACCGAGGGAAAGCGTACATGCTACCTGCTCACTCAAATCGCATACAAACTCTACTAGGGATAGAGATGCAAACTCTGCTTACTGGGAAAATAGACTCCGGCTGGAGATAAAACGAATTTCATCCACACCTCTTTGCCCCAAGGGTAATGACCCTGTAAAACTGAACAAACAAACAAGATATCCTACGCAAGCGGAACTATCTCAGTCATCATTCGTGACGTTGTTCAATTAATTGAAAGTTTTAACAATTACTGGCCAAGGCCTGCAAGTTTATGTATGTGCAAGTTTATCAAAACATTGGGTGTTTTTCACAAACAAAACAGTAAAAGTTAAAACAAAACAAACGAGATACTGAATAGTATATGTTTATTGATAAATGGCCTGTAAATAGGCAA
The DNA here is from genome assembly GCA_963859935.3 of Lathyrus sativus. NCBI lineage: Eukaryota > Viridiplantae > Streptophyta > Magnoliopsida > Fabales > Fabaceae > Lathyrus > Lathyrus sativus. The sequence goes on from OZ012741.1 coordinate 127,073,334, forward strand.
AGTTTTACAACAGATGCAACCCCTGAAAAGAGGAAGCTGCGCAAAAACAATACAGATATGCACAGAAGTACACAAAAGTGTACAGAAATGTCGGCAATGTGGCATAGACAAACACCATGAGCTGATCCCTCTATGACTCGCCTGAACTTGATGCTTTCCTGATGCTTCGTCTTTAGAAGAGATTGGTTCGGATAAACGACCCTCAGGTCCTCCCAATCCACTAAGCGATGAAGTTCCAACACAGACCGCAGTCATTTGCTTTTCAATCCCTAACTTTTGCCTGAACCGCCCTTTCGGGTTTTCGATTCACCGGGATACCCATTTTTGCCAAAGTCGCCTTTTTCAGGTTTTCGACTTTGCGGGTTTACATATTTTCATTTTTCTCCCTAATTTTTGTCCGAACCCAATTCCTTTTTTATGGTTCGCCGGGATGCCCCTTTTTGCCTGGATATTCTTTTTTCTTTCCAGCGGGTCTTTTTAAGCAAAGTATTTTTTAACTCGTCTGCATTCACAGGGGATGTAAAATCCTCGCCATCCATGGTGGACAACAACAAGGCTTCTCTGGAGAAGACCTTTCGAGCGACATATGGACCTTCATAGTTGGGAGTCCATTTGCCCCTATGATCTGATTGTGGGGGAAGAATCTTTTTCAACACAAGATCGCCCGTCTGGAAGCTCCAAAGACGCACCTTCTTGTCGAAAGCTTTCTTCATCCGACTCTGATACAACCGACCGTATGCGATAGACGCTAGCCTTTTCTCATCCATCAGGTTGAGCTGATTCAATCTGTTCTTTATCCATTATGCCTCATCGAGCTTGACGTCGACTAGAACTCTTAAAGAAGGCATCTCGACCTCCAATGGTAGGACAAATTCCATACCATATACCAGCGAGAAAGGAGTTGCCCCGGTTGATGTGCGTACCGTAGTACGATAACGGTGAAGAGCAAAGGGAAACATCTCATGCCAATCCTTGTAAGTGACAACCATCTTTTGCACTATCTTCTTGATATTCTTGTTGGTCGCTTCAACAGCGCCATTCATCTTTGGATGATAGGGAGATGAGTTGTGATGCTCGATTTTGAAATTCTGGCACAATTCCTTCATCATCTTGTTGTTCAGATTTGAACTATTGTCAGTAATGATTCGCTCGGGTATTCCATATTTGCAAATGATGTCCTTTTTTATGAATCGGGCTACGACTTGCTTTGTGACATTGGCATACGAGGCTGCTTCAACCCATTTGGTGAAGTAATCAATGGAGACAAAGATGAAATGATGACCATTGGATGCAGTTGGCTCAATCTTGCCAATCATATCAATGCCCCACATGGAGAAAGGCCACGGGGATGCCATAACATTCAACGGGCACGGTGGTACATGAATTTTATCTACATAAATCTGGCATTTATGGCATTTCTTCGCAAATTTGAAACAATCTGACTCCATGGTTAGCCAATAATACCCTGCTCGTAACAGTTTCCGAGACATGGCATGCCCACCAGTTTGTGTACCGAAAGTACTCTCGTGGACTTCTTCCATAAGCAACATTGCTTCCGTTTCATCCACGCATCTCAATAACACCAAATCATGGTTCCTTCTGTAAAGCACACCATCTGGGTTTAAATAAAAGTTACCATACAACCTCCTCAGAGTCTTCTTATCCTGGGCCGAAGCCCCTGGCGGATACTCCTGCTTATTGAGGAAGTTATGTATGTCGTAAAACCATGGCTTGCCATCAACAGCCTCCTCAATGGCGAATACGAAGGTGGGCCTATCAAGGCGAGAGATGACTATTCTTGGAGCATCATTCCAAAAATTCACCTTATACATCGAAGATAGTGTTGCCAAAGCGTCTGCCATCTGATTCTCTGCTCGCGGCACATGGTGAAACTCTACCCTGTCAAAGAAGGGTAACAACCTCCTTGCATAGTCTTTATAAGGAATTAGATTTGGCTGACGAGTTTCCCACTCTCCCATGATCTGATTAACCACTAGCGCTGAATCGCCATATACATCCAAATTCTTGATTCTCAAATCAATAGCCTCTTCCAGACCCATGATGCACGATTCGTACTCGGCTTCATTATTAGTGCAAGGGAACATCAACCTGGCAGTGAACGAGATATGAGTGCCATGAGGGGTTGTAATGATTGCCCCAATTCCACTACCATAGGAGTTGACAGCACCATCGAATATCATCTGCCACTGAGAACCTTTCTCTGGACCTTCGTCCGGCAATGGCTCTTCATAATCCTTCACTTTGAGGAACATGATGTCCTCGTCAGGGAACTCAAACTTCATTGGTTGATAGTTGTTGCACCCTAAAATTTGACCAACCGGGTCCCGTATCTGGCTAGATATTTCGACGCATTTTGCATTCGCATTTACATACTGCATATAGTGCATTTTCTCAGTCATGGTGATTTTATCGGGATTACAGCCCCGCTGTCGCATTTCAGGTGTTTCAGACCGATTCAGATGGTCAGAGGTTATTTGTGGGAAGTCGCACGCTTCCCGGGTGTTTTTAGCTTACAGTTGTTTTTGAGGACAGTCAGGTGTCCGAGTTTTGTCGTTGGTTCCGCTTCGGTCTCGATCTCCTCTTTAATTGAATTAATTGCATTTGTAGGGTTATGGTCTTTTGCTATTTTTGTAAACAGATTTTAAATGCATTTTTAGGATATTTTTTTCCTTTTAATAAGACAATAGAGTTCTTTAGAAATTAAATAGATTTTGATATAGAATAAATAGTCTTCTTTTAATAGGATATTAGAGTTTTATTTTAAATAGATTAATTAGATTTCTTTTTAATAGAAAATAGTTTTCATAGATATAGATTCTTTTTTTTAGGATTTTAATAAGTAAAATAGATTTTTTTTAATCATAATTTTTAGATATAGATTTTAATGGATTTTCTTTAATAGTTTTGGGTTTTAATATAGGATAAGGAACTTTTCATTGGATTTAGAACGTTAATTGTTTGTTAGTTTTAATTAGAATATTATTAGGTTTATTCATTATCATTTCGTTAATCATCATTTTGTTTAACCACGTTTAGTCCAGTCACTAATCCATGTTTGTTTCCATCAATCATTTTTCATTTTCATTAATCCATTGTCATTTCATATTAATCTTGCTAATCACGTTTAATATCATTAACTGAGTCCACTAGTGCATTAGTCTATCATTGGACCGTTCACAATTATCCAGCAATGATCAGAAAGGCCCAGGTCAAAGGTCCAAATGTGCCAGGTGTTGGTATAAAGCAGCTCACACGTGTATTCGTTTCGGTTAGCCACCTCATATTTCTCATCTCTCAGAACCTGACAACGCAACACTCCACTTTCTCCTCTCCCCTTCACGCGTCTTCCACTGCCACTCTCCAGAACACGTGTAACTCATGCACCATCCTCCTGCCATCTCCCACGCCACTTGTCGTCGCCTGAGCTTCACCGGTTGCATGGCCGGCGGCCATGCAACCACCGCCACCAACTTCTTCCGGCAACCCTAACAGACTCCTAACCTCCTCCGACCACCGTCTAGCTCGTCGGAAAAAGCCAAATTCACCGGAAAACTGAAAAACTCAAGAATCTTCATCTTTTTCTTCCAATCTTCATCCTTTTCTCCGATCATCATCATTCCAGAATCCATCATGATGTTCATCTTCTCCACCGTTCATCATTGTTCATCCAAAAGAATCTTCACAAATCCTCAACAACTTCAAAGAAACCTCAAGAACGTTCATCTGTTCTTCAAATGATTTCTAGAAATATTCCAGACCTTCATCCATTTCGCGCATCCAGATTTTTCGGTAAGCATACAAACAAGTTCACCTGTTCATCAACCATCCCTTCGGGTGTTCATCAACACCTCTAGAAAAACTCTCCAAGAACATGTGTCACCTTCAATAATGTTCATCCGATCTCCGAGAAATTTCCAGCAAACTTCAAAGATCTTCACACGATTCTTCACCGAAGCTTCAAACGAGCTTCAAATCTCCATCGTCATTTCCAGGTTTCTTCACCAGAACCATCATCGTTCGTCTAAATCTCCAGAAACTTCAAGAACTCGAATCGTCGGTGATCTTCAAGAGCCTCATACGTGTATTCTGTTTCTAGAAGTACTCCATGATCTTCATCATATTTGCGAATCCAGATTTCTTCAAAGGTCGTAGATCTCCAACATGCAACTTCAAGATCATTTGATCCAACGCAATGTATTCGCAAATTCCTTCGTGTTCTTCAAGAACTTCTTCCAGAAACTTGTTCAAATCTTCATCAACGATTATTTGCCTCAAGAACATCAAAGGACGGATGATTGTTCTCAGATATTTGTATTATTTTTGTTGTTTTAGTTTGTTCAGTTGTTTGCAGGTTTTTGAAACGGAAGTTGAGTGGGAAAGATTGAAGGAGAAAAACGAGAGAGAGTGAAGCCGAGAGAAGCGGCGCAGGTGAGAGGAGCGTGAACAGTAGTCTGGGGAATTAGGGTTCTGAGAAGGTGGAATGAGAAAGAGAGAAAGGAGTCCGCGTGTGGACTGGGCCGGGCCCAATTGTTTTCGTCCGTACCCCCCCCCCCTCTGTTTTGGACACACCCTTCCGTTTTTGTTTTTTTTTGGATTGGCTGTTGGGCCAAGCCCAACGAACCCATTACTGGTTACGCCTCCGTTTTTCTCAACTCACCCCCCTTTATTTGTTTTTCTGAACTTCTTAGTGGGTTGGGCCCAATCCTGCAATGCTGTTTTGTTTTTTTTGCTGTTGTACCCCCTGGCTGGACCTGCACCCCCTTTTGTTTTTCTTTTTGTTTTTTATTATTTTCTTTTATATGCATTTGTTTAGATCTTTAGAAAGAAAAAGAATAATAAAAGAATATGAGAAAAAGAAAATATTTGAGAAAAAAAAAAGAGAATATATGGAAAAAAATAAAATAAAAGAATGTTTGAGAAAAAGAAAATAGTGAAAAGAATGTGTGGAAAAATGGTGAGAAGGAAATATGAAAAGGAGTAGAGAAAAATGATTAAAATATTAGTTTGTAGATTTAATATTTTCTTTAGAATAGATATTTTCTTCATAGGAGTTTATTTTACCTTTTTTAGAGGTAGTTTTAGAAGTCCACTTGTTAGGGGACTATTTTCCACTTGATTTTCCATTATAGATGGATAGGATAGTATTTTCTAGGAGTTTATTTCCCGTATTCAATCATTGTAATCCTTTTCAGAATGTTAATAAAACGAGATTTGAGCTGTGGTCCCGAAAGTAGCTGAACTACAGCTGCTCTGATTTCTCGTACTGAGCGAGAATATGTAGGCATAGGATGCGATATCCTAGCGAGCACACTAACAACTAACTTGTTTGTTCTCTCGCTGTTGTGCGATTGAGACTTTCCCACTGACGACTGATGTTACCCCTTTCTCTTGCCCGAGTGCATTTGAGACCAGACCGTAGTTTTAGCTCCCATAGGTTCCCGTACCTTTAAAACCAGCTTAATCTCTCACTTCCTGTGTGATCGAGAACACCCTGCCTAGCCGTAGTTAGCCTGAACTACGAAAGCTCTGATCTTCCATGATGTGTGGAAGTACGTAGGCACAAGACGCGAAGTCTTGGCGAGCCAATTCCCTGTAGTTTCCCGAACTACGTTGACTCTGACTTTCTCTCTTGAGAATACGTAGGCCTAGAGTGCGACGCTCTATCGAGTCAATTCCATTCCATTTAGACTTAGCAACCGTAGATAGATTGTTTTTGCATCCTTTAGACAAACCAACAAGCGTGGATCCCGTCGAGTACGACGGACGTGAGGGGTGCTAATACCTTCCCCTTGCGTAACCGACTCCCGAACCCAGGTTTGGTTGCGATGACCATTCCTTTCCCGTCTTTGCGGTAGGTTTACTTCGAGCGTTTCCTTTCCCTCCGTTGGGATAAATAACGCACGGTGGCGACTCTTCTGTTCAGCCGGCGCCGATTTTCGCAGTAGCGACAGCTGGCGACTCTGCTGAGGATCCAACGTCCCCTGGCTGCTAAGGACTGCGATAGTTCCTTATGCATGTGGGATCCAACGTCCCCTGAGAGAGTCAATCCTAGCACTTGTTTGATTGTCTTTTGGATATTTACTTTTGTACGTTGTATGTTTTATTTTTACTGTATTTACGATTTCCGCACCTTTGATATTATCTGTTGCTGTTGTGCTGTTGGGTGGGGATGTTCCTTTGAGTGAGAAGCCAGACCCAGGCTTGAGTGCACCTTAGACTTAGAGTGGAAATTAGTGGGTGCATACGTGCTTTGCATGTACTAGTGTCCTGCAAAATCTACACTCGGACGAGGTTCTTCTGGTTGATTTCCGGTTCAACCCTTTGGGTTGAGTGGGATGTTGGTTAGTTGGATTGTCGACTCCGGGAACCGATCAATTGGAAGTTAGCTAAGTGAGGCCTCTTCAAGACTTGATGATGCCACTCCTTTTAGGAATCGTATCATCAGTTTTAAAAGTCTGTGACACTGACGACCGCATAGGATGCCGTACCTTGACAGATCTAGGTCCATTACCCGTGAGTGAGAGGGTTTTTGCAGGAACCTTGACTTCCATCCAACCCGTTATTTTGATCTTCTCTTCAGAGCAAACGTACTCCGTCAGCAGCGCAGCAGTATTCAGAGATTGGGTGGGGGGCTGTGATCCCGTGTTTGCTGCATATTGTATTTGCATTTGCATAAACGTGTTGCATCATATTGCATGTCATACTCCAGCTAGCTAGAGTTCTGATCCAGCCTTTGTTTCCTAAAGGTGATTACCCAGAGTTTGGATTGAGTAGCTATTGATTGTTAGAAGACGACCAAGGGATTGAAACATATTTGAGTAGATTTGAACAGATTTTGAGTAGATTTGAGCAGATTTGAGTAGAATCGAGCAGTGAAGTCAGTTGAAGGTTAGCAGTAGCTATGTCTAAAGGCAATTTCCAGTCTCCTAACACTTTGGCAGGGTTCACTATGACGTCCAACCCTCTGTATGATTCTATGGAAGACTTTCCGCAAGTGAACAACGTTACTGCAGACCAAGTTGTACAGCCTTCTATTGAGAACCGAGATCGACCCGAGCAGTTTGTTGTCCGGAATAAGCGTCCTCCTCCTGTTAACAATCAAGGTGTTGTTTTCCCTGAGATAAACCCACGAAGAGATATTCCAATAGCCAGGACCGTAGATCCAAGAGCTCTTGAGATGGATAGAAAACTCCGAGCATTGGAAGAGGGAGTTAAAGCTTTGAAAATGAAAGATGCTGTTAACCTGAATGCTGCAGACATGTGTTTGGTTCCTGGCCTGGTGTTGCCTCATAAGTTCAAAGTGCCAAAATTTGAGAAGTACACGGGAGATAGCTGTCCGAAGCACCATTTGGTGATGTTCTGTCGTAGAATGACTTCGTTTGTGCAAAACGACAAATTAATGATCCATTGCTTTCAAGATAGTCTGACTGGGGCATCTTTGAGGTGGTATATGCAGTTAGAGAAAAATCATGTTCGATCATGGGTGGATTTAGCCAGAGCTTTTCTGAAGCAGTACGATTATAACTTAGACATAGCTCCCCATCGCATGCAGTTGCAAGAATTGTCTCAAAAGAATGCTGAACCTATCAGGAAGTATGCTCAGAGATGGAGAGAATTTGCTGCTAGAGTGCACCCACCACTTTTAGACCGAGAGTTGACGAGCATGTTTATAGACTCACTGCACGATCATTACTTCGAAAGATTGCTTGGACTTCTGTTAAATTTCTCTGACTTGGTAATATTAGGAGAACGCCTTGAGTATGCCATAAGAATTGGGAAGATTCAGATTATTTCGAATGATCAAGCTGTTGAAACTGAATATCCTTGTGACTATCAGAACGAAGAAGAAGTTGTAATCAATGCAGCCATGCCAAATGTTGAATATCCTCGAGACGAATCAGTGAATTTTGTTGGTTCTTCATCTTATCAGAGGCCAGTACCTCCGGTGACTTGTTGTACTGAACAGACAACTGTGCCTCAGGCACCTTATCAGGAACCTTATGTCGCTTCCATTGCAACGCAACGAACTCGTGGTCGAAGTTATCAGAATCAGCGTCAGAATCAGAATCGACCTCGCAACAATTTGGAACGAAGGAAAACTCCTTCTCACCCAGTGCCTATGCCGTATAGCCAGCTGCTACCATCTTTGATCCAGAGTTCTTTGGTGGAACCTAAAGCTCTTAAGCTAGTTCCAGAACCTTACCCTCCTGGGTACAATACCCACGTTCAGTGTGGTTACCATGGTGGCTCCCCTGGACATTCGACGGAAGATTGTAAAGCGTTTCAGGCAAAAGTACAACAGTTGATCGACCAAGATCGCATTTCCTTTCGAGAAGGATTTCTGTTTGTTCATACCAACCGCTCAGCTATCTAAGCTCGTAGATTCAGAAGGTTGTTTTCAAAGGAGCCAGTGATTCAGACAGGCGGGCGCCTCGACATTGGCAGTCCTCAGACTTTTATATCATTTGCATTTGTAGTTTTCTTTCTGTCAGTTACTATTTGCTGTAAATATTGTATGTTTCGAATGGTGATATTAATAAGGTGACTATGCATTTTTCTGAATTAATCATGTCGCTGTCGCTCATTTATTGCATTGCACTGACACTTGCATTTTATTCACTCCACTTTGTCACATGATTAACAAAGATTGGAGGGAGGATGACGAAATAAACTCATGACCGATGATCGTATGCTTTCAGATAAAACCTTGCCGATGACGTACAAGGCATTGTTTCAAATCCCCTAAACACTGGAGATATAAGGAGTTAGTCCCTTGTTAACCACTTCGAGCCAGGAAGTAGAAGTTTTTTCGGACTTTTTAACCCTCACATCTTAACCCGGGGCAGGGTAGTTGTCAGTTAGCTTGACCGAGCGTTCAAGTCTTACAGAGGAGTGTTTCCATTCGAGGATCAATAACAGTTTATACCTCTCAAGAGGTCGTATCTCGTCAACCACAATGGTTAAACCTCACCAACCAGGAGTGAGACAGTTACAACTTTTCGGAGCAATCAAGACAACCAGTGTTACACGACTTTGTTCCAAAAGAAAAAGAAAGAATAAGAAAGCCCGCTAAGCAAAAAGAAAAAGCTGGAAAGCTAATACATAGGCAAAAATCAGGGCATCCCGCTGGACTTCAAAAGAAAACGAAAAAAATCGAAAAAGAACTCAAAAAGAGTCAGTCCAAGCAAAAATTAGGGAATCAAAAAGAATGAAAAAGAAGGGATAGAAAAAAATAGATCCCCAGTGAAGAATAAAGTTGTGTATACAGACGCCGAAAATGAAAAAGGAGTAACTGTCACTCCGAAAAAAACCTTGTGTGAATTTCCTAACTATGGTTCTTACCATTCAACATACCTCTCGAAGAGGCGAGCGCTTGTGCCAGGTTAACTGAACATTAGGATCGGAGATCATCACGTAGAAGGGGTGGGTACAAATCAAAATTTGAGCCAAATATCCTTTGTTTCACGACCCGTGAACCCGACCACGATACAACCCTTAAAAGACCTAATTGAGGTAGGATTTATTCTGAAAGCGCATTACGATAAGGTTGAGTAACCTGACTCCTACATGATTTGCTAGTCATTTCCTTGTTGTATTTTTTTCACTGATCAAATCAGCACTACGTTTGAACTTTGGTTCATTCGTCACTCACAATCATGACATATAAATGAGTGACAAGACAAAAATTTTCAAAAATCTGCATAAACATTGCATTGAGATTACCGTTCGTGAATAGACAATTTTACTTGCAGGTCAGTAGTTGACACGAAGGCAATTCCAACAGGGTATAATCGAATAGGACTGAATAATTCAGCAGTCTGGATTAAAATGGTGTATGTCGTGAAACCCTATGAATCAGGGGCATTGAATTTCAGTGAGTTCGAAATCAGTTAGTCTGAGGACAAGGCCCGAAGCATCAGTTGATTATGGGGCAGTTCGTTTAAGAGGCAGTTGACCAGATGTGAGTCTTCTCGAGAGCCAATCAGGGGCAGTTATACAGAATGTTATGATTTGAAAACAGATACTTCAGGTGGATAATCAGATCAGGTTATGTCGCTTATACGCTCATTCCGGGGCAAGTCAGTTCGGAAATGTTGAAACCAACTGGGTTGATAGTTGTTTAATTGAAGTTGAATCCTTTTGTGGTACAGATACCGAGGCAAGTAATCTCGAGGTCATCTCGTAGCAAGCTGTTCAGAGCTAGTATTCCCAAAAGTTGGATTGGGGCAAGTTAAGTCGTACTGGGGCAAGTTGTTCAAGAAAGCCTGTTTATCCCCAGCCAGAGTTGAGTATCGGGGAATCGTGTCATCACCTTTATCAAAAAAACAACAACCTGAAAAAGAGTCATGTTGTCGGTGGATTGTTATCCTACAGTTTAAACCTGTTACGTGTCAGAATTTCGTAACCAAGTCGTTTCCAAAGTCCAGTTATCGCCTGGCAAACCGGTAACCAGTTCTCGTCTGGCCCACATTTCTGTAAATACCAGTTCTCGCCTGGTACATGTTTTCGTTTAACCCATTATCGTATGGTCAACCTTTCCGTAAACATTAGTTCTCGTCTGGTGTGGTTTATTGTGGCATCAGTTCTCGTCTGGTGCATGTTACCTTTTAACCAGTCCCTGTCTGGTCATCAATTCTCTAACCTGTTTGTTACATCAGTTCTCGTCTGGTGTATGTTATTGGTACCAGTTCTCGTCTGGTTACCGTTTCTTTAACCTATTGTTGTATCAGTTCTCGTCTGATACATGTCAGCTTTCAGCCAGTTCTCGCCTGGTTGTCTTTTTCTTAGCCTATTATCCAGTCAGCCCCGTCTGACGTTCAAGACATAAAATCAATTTTCGTTCGATAACCTAATCTATTTTGCTATCAGTTCTCGCCTGGTAGTCTACCTTTGAATGCTAGTTCTCGTCTAGTATTTTCCATCTTGTTAATAACCCGTGTTTATCCTTAAAACCAAAAACCAAAAAAAAGAGTGTAAATACCCGATACAATAATTTGTCATGTTCCTCGATACGAAGCTTAATGGATGCCAGTTCCCCGATTAATGTTGAATACCGTATGGACGTTGTTAAATCAGAATTACTCCTCTTCAGCAGATGAAAGTTGCGTATTATGCCCGGAAGAGTTGAGATTGTATTTTATCCCGCATCAGAGTAGGATCAGGAGTATCCCCAGCCGATTAAGATTGATATCCTTGACAGAAGGGGCATTCTCTAGCAGTGAGCTATTTACAATCAACCCCAGTTTGGTCAATCCCCACAGAATACAGTTTGACAGTGGTTAGAAAGAATATTGTCGAGATGATTATGTGATAACCGATTACCTTCAGTGGAATTGACTTTGCCTCCGGCATTTATTTTGCCAAACGGTTTGTAGACCTGGTGTTCTCTGGCAGCTAGAGCTTACATTAGCACTTGCATATACCGTCATGTGTGCATTTATCCAAACGCATAGCATATTCATGCCGTATGGGGCATTGCATTTACAAATACATAGCATATTCATGCCGTATAAGGTATTGCAGTTACAAACGCATAACATTTACATGTCATATAGGGCATTGCATCATTTCAGACATCCGCATGTCGAAACATAGACCAGGGTGGTTACCCATTGGATGTCGAATCTGTTCCCCTGCAGAGTTGTTTGGTTAAGCTTCTCTACTCCCCCCAACAGAGTGATTCTTCACATCTGGTTGTTACGTCGGCACCGAAAAAAGAAAGAAAGATTGACATATATCAAACTTCTGAAGCTGCCGCCTTCGTCGAAATAGGTGCCAGGCAGTTCAATTCAGAATTCCCCAGGAGAGTTTCCTCAGGTTCGCTGGAACCATGAGTCGACAGAAAAGATCCCATAGTAGATGGGAAGATGTTTGCTTTTTTTGAAGCATTATTCCGAAGATTCAAGTATCTGTGGCGTCACACAGGTGATTGATGTTAAGAAAAAAAACAGAAAACAGAAAATTTATCAGATAATTGACCAGTTGTTGCCGTGACAACCAGACTTCAATTTATTGGACGCTATTTCTCAAGCAGTTTTGCAGTTTATTTTGCGGTTGGCAAATTTCAGGGTTCATTTGTATTCAACCATCTTCTACCTTTGAATGATTAAAGGCTGGGCGCTCTTCAACCATTCAGGTCCAAGCCGCTTGAATAGGGGCAGCTGTTGCACCCTAAAATTTGACCAACCGGGTCCCGTATCTGGCTAGATATTTCGACGCATTTTGCATTCGCATTTACATACTGCATATAGTGCATTTTCTCAATCATGGTGATTTTATCGGGATTTCAGCCCCGCTGTCGCATTTCAGGTGTTTTAGACCGATTCAGATGGTCAGAGGTTATTTGTGGGAAGTCGCACGCTTCCCGGGTGTTTTTAGCTTACAGTTGTTTTTGAGGACAGTCAGGTGTCCGATTTTTGTCGTTGGTTCCGCTTCGGTCTCGATCTCCTCTTTAATTGAATTAATTGCATTTGTAGGGTTATGGTCTTTTGCTATTTTTGTAAACAGATTTTAAATGCATTTTTAGGATATTTTTTTCCTTTTAATAAGACAATAGAGTTCTTTAGAAATTAAATAGATTTTGATATAGAATAAATAGTCTTCTTTTAATAGGATATTAGAGTTTTATTTTAAATAGATTAATTAGATTTCTTTTTAATAGAAAATAGTTTTCATAGATATAGATTCTTTTTTTTAGGATTTTAATAAGTAAAATAGATTTTTTTTAATCATAATTTTTAGATATAGATTTTAATGGATTTTCTTTAATAGTTTTGGGTTTTAATATAGGATAAGGAACTTTTCATTGGATTTAGAACGTTAATTGTTTGTTAGTTTTAATTAGAATATTATTAGGTTTATTCATTATCATTTCGTTAATCATCATTTTGTTTAACCACGTTTAGTCCAGTCACTAATCCATGTTTGTTTCCATCAATCATTTTTCATTTTCATTAATCCATTGTCATTTCATATTAATCTTGCTAATCACGTTTAATATCATTAACTGAGTCCACTAGTGCATTAGTCTATCATTGGGCCGTTCACAATTATCCAGCAATGATCAGAAAGGCCCAGGTCAAAGGTCCAAATGTGCCAGGTGTTGGTATAAAGCAGCTCACACGTGTATTCGTTTCGGTTAGCCACCTCATATTTCTCATCTCTCAGAACCTGACAACGCAACACTCCACTTTCTCCTCTCCCCTCCACGCGTCTTCCACTACCACTCTCCAGAACACGTGTAACTCTTGCACCATCCTCCTGCCATCTCCCACGCCACTTGTCGTCGCCTGAGCTTCACCGGTTGCATGGCCGGCGGCCATGCAACCACCGCCACCAACTTCTTCCGGCAACCCTAACAGACTCCTAACCTCCTCCGACCACCGTCTAGCTCGTCGGAAAAAGCCAAATTCACCGGAAAACTGAAAAACTCAAGAATCTTCATCTTTTTCTTCCAATCTTCATCCTTTTCTCCGATCATCATCATTCCAGAATCCATCATGATGTTCATCTTCTCCACCGTTCATCATTGTTCATCCAAAAGAATCTTCACAAATCCTCAACAACTTCAAAGAAACCTCAAGAACGTTCATCTGTTCTTCAAATGATTTCTAGAAATATTCCAGACCTTCATCCATTTCGCGCATCCAGATTTTTCGGTAAGCATACAAACAAGTTCACCTGTTCATCAACCATCCCTTCGGGTGTTCATCAACACCTCTAGAAAAACTCTCCAAGAACATGCGTCACCTTCAATAATGTTCATCCGATCTCCGAGAAATTTCCATCAAACTTCAAAGATCTTCACACGATTCTTCACCGAAGCTTCAAACGAGCTTCAAATCTCCATCGTCATTTCCAGGTTTCGTCACCAGAACCATCATCGTTCGTCTAAATCTCCAGAAACTTCAAGAACTCTAATCGTTGGTGATCTTCAAGAGCCTCATACGTGTATTCTGTTTCCAGAAGTACTCCATGATCTTCATCATATTTGCGAATCCATATTTCTTCAAAGGTCATAGATCTCCAACATGCAACTTCAAGATCCTTTGATCCAACGCAATGTATTCGCAAATTCCTTCGTGTTCTTCAAGAACTTCTTCCAGAAACTTGTTCAAATCTTCATCAACGATTATTTGCCTCAAGAACATCAAAGGACGGATGATTGTTCTCAGATATTTGTATTATTTTTGTTGTTTTAGTTTGTTCAGTTGTTTGCAGGTTTTTGAAATGGAAGTTGAGTGGGAAAGATTGAAGGAGAAGAAACGAGAGAGTGAAGTCGAAAGAAGCGGCGGAGGTGAGAGGAGCGTGAACAGTAGTCTGGGGAATTAGCGTTCTGAGAAGGTGGAATGAGAAAGAGAGAAAGGAGTCCGCGTGTGGACTGGGCCGGGCCCAATTGTTTTCGTCCGTACCCCCCCTGTTTTGGACACACCCTTCCGTTTTTTTTTTGGATTGGCTGTTGGGCCAAGCCCAACGAACCCATTACTGGTTACGCCTCCGTTTTTCTCAACTCACCCCCCTGTATTTGTTTTTTCTGAACTTCTTAGTGGGCTAGGCCCAATCCTGCAATGTTGTTTTGTTTTTTTTGCTGCTGTACCCCCTGGCTGGACCTGCACCCCCTTTTGTTTTTCTTTTTGTTTTTTATTATTTTCTTTTATATGCATTTGTTTAGATCTTTAGAAAGAAAAAGAATAATAAAAGAATATGAGAAAAAGAAAATATTTGAGAAAAAAAAAGAGAATATATGGAAAAAAAATAAAATAAAAGAATGTTTGAGAAAAAGAAAATAGTGAAAAGAATGTGTGGAAAAATGGTGAGAAGGAAATATGAAAAGGAGTAGAGAAAAATGATTAAAATATTAGTTTGTAGATTTAATATTTTCTTTAGAATAGATATTTTCTTCATAGGAGTTTATTTTACCTTTTTTAGAGGTAGTTTTAGAAGTCCACTTGTTAGGGACTATTTTCCACTTGATTTTCCATTATAGATGGATAGGATAGTATTTTCTAGGAGTTTATTTCCCGTATTCAATCATTGTAATCCTTTTCAGAATGTTAATAAAACGAGATTTGAGTTGTGGTCCCGAAAGTAGCTGAACTACAGCTGCTCTAATTTCTCGTACTGAGCGAGAATATGTAGGCATAGGATGCGATATCCTAGCGAGCACACTAACAACTAACTTGTTTGTTCTCTCGCTGCTGTGCGATCGAGACTTTCCCACTGACGACTGATGTTACCCCTTTCTCTTCCCCGAGTGCATTTGAGACCAGACCGTAGTTTTAGCTCCCATAGGTTCCCGTACCTTTAAAACCAGCTTAATCTCTCACTTCCTGTGTGATCGAGAACACCCTGCCTAGCCGTAGTTAGCCTGAACTACGAAAGCTCTGATCTTCCATGATGTGTGGAAGTACGTAGGCACAAGACGCGAAGTCTTGGCGAGCCAATTCCCTGTAGTTTCCCGAACTACGTTGACTCTGACTTTCTCTCTTGAGAATACGTAGGCCTAGAGTGCGACGCTCTATCGAGTCAATTCCATTCCGTTTAGACTTAGCAACCGTAGATAGATTGTTTTTGCATCCTTTAGACAAACCAACAAGCGTGGATCCCGTCGAGTACGACGGACGTGAGGGGTGCTAATACCTTCCCCTTGCGTAACCGACTCCCGAACCCAGGTTTGGTTGCGATGACCATTCCTTTCCCGTCTTTGCGGTAGGTTTACTTCGAGCGTTTCCTTTCCCTCCATTGGGATAAATAATGCACGGTGGCGACTCTTCTGTTCAGCTGGCGCCGATTTTTGCAGTAGCGACAATAGTCTTCGATTGGCTGTTCGATAAGGTACTCTGATAGAAAACTTCCCTTGATATCTTTCTGGGAAACATATTGTATATCGTACTCTGTCAGTACCATCTGCCTCCTGGAAATTCTTCCCGAGAGCGCTTGCTTCTCGAAGACATACTTGATCGGATCCATCTTCGAAATCAGCATGGTTGTATGATTAAGCATATAATGTCTCAAACGTTTGGCAGCCCATGCGAGTGCGCAACACGTTTTCTCGAGCATTGAGTAACGAGACTCACAGTCTGTGAACTTTTTACTCAGATGATATATCGCATGCTCTTTTCTTCCAGTCTCATCGTATTGACCGAGAACACAACTCATACTATTCTCAAGAACCGTTAACTACATGATTAAAGGCCTTCCAGCTACTGGGGGTATCAATATCGGAGGCTCCTGCAAGTATTCTTTTATCTTATCAAATGCGTTTTGGCAATTTTCATTCCAGACGACTGCCTGATCTTTCTTTAGCAATTTAAACATTGTTTCACACGTGGCCGTGAGATGAGATATGAACCGAGCAATGTAGTTCAATCTCCCCAAGAAATCATGAACCTCCTTTTCTGATTTCGACGCTGGCATATCTTGTATAACTTTTATTTTTGCAGGATCGACCTCGATTCCTTTTTCACTGACAATGAACCCCAATAACTTTCCAGACCGAACTCCAAAAGTGCACTTATTTGGATTCAACCTCAATCTGAACTTCCTGAGCCTCTCAAACAGCTTCAACAAGTTGACCAGATGCTCTTCCTCCATTTGCGACTTTGCTATCATGTCATCAACATAAACTTCAATCTCATGATGAATCATATCATGAAACAAAGTGACCATAGCCCGCTGGTAGGTTGCCCCTGCGTTTTTCAACCCAAAAGGCATTACCTTGTAACAGAAAGTCCCCCACGGCGTAATGAACGTTGTTTTCTCCATATCTTCCAGTGCCATATTTATCTGATTATAACCGGAAAAACCATCCATGAAGGAAAATACGGAGTATTGAGCAGTATTGTCAACCAATACGTCAATGTGAGGGAGCGGGAAGTCATCCTTTGGGCTCGCCTTATTCAAATCCTTGTAATCTACACACATTCGTACCTTATCATCCTTCTTAGGTACAGGCACGATGTTGGCGACCCATGGAGGGTAAGTTGTTACGGCTAAAAATACTGCGTCCAACTGCTTCTGGACTTTTTCTTTGATTTTTACAGCCATATCTGGTCTTGTCCTTCTAAGCTTTTGCTTTACCGGCAGACATTCCTCGCGCAACGGCAAGCGATGAACCACTATATCAGTGTCAAGCCCGGGCATATCCTCGTACGACCAAGCAAAGATGTCACTATACTCTCGAAGCATCTCAATCAATCTTTGCTTGATGTTACTCTACAGTGTAGCCCATATCCGAACATTTCTGACAACTTCTTCAGAACCCAGATTGATAACCTCGATTTCCTCCTGAAGAGGTAGAATAATCTTCTCTTCCTGTTTCAAGAGTTTAGCTAGCTCTTCAAGCAAGTCTTCATCTTCATTAATCTCTTCTTCAGCTTGATATATCAGTTGATCAAAGTTGAAGCGAGTCATAGGAGGTTCTGAATCGGTGTCATCTGCAATAGGAATCCTGCAATAAAAAATGGTTAAATGTTTCAAATGATATGCAAACGAGTACAAACCACAATGCCATTTTATTGTGAGAAATAAAAATAAGAAAGACAAGGATCACAAATTTGAATGAGAAAAAACGCCCTTTGATTAATTGATAAAGCAATGTTCAAACATAAACAATAAGGCCCTGAAACAAAATACCGCTATGCTCTGGGTAGAACATAGGGTAGTACAATAATCGGGAAAACAAAGAATTATTGTTCTGTTGTCACTTGAATGAATTCTTCAATAGACCAGTTGTGCAGGCTCTGTCCTGGAGTGCAAGGCTTGATCCAAGCATCCATATCACAATCACTATCTCCCTCATCGTCTGACACGACGTTGATCCTTTCGAAGATAACTCCTCCTTTAGTGAACTGCACAGGTCCTTTATAGCGCGGCGCGCTCTGCAAGGATGAAGGAGAAGAAAATGACGGGTGGTACCCTAAACCAAACTTGTCTTGCTTGTGGGGAATATCCAATACCTGGCCCCAACCTTGCGCTGCCCCAGCCTGTACTACTGCTTGGGCCTCTTTAAAAGAAGACATGGCCATATCCGGCACTTTGCTCACAACAGGAGATTTATCTTTAATCTTGACTGTTTCAAAAGCCCGACAAAGGGATTCATGTATCTCTCCATCCACTTCGACATACTTGAAGGATGATAAGTGACTGACCATTATATCCTCCTCGCCACACACTGTAACAACACTACCGCCAACCATATACTTTAGCTTTTGATGCAGCATGGAGGTCACAACTCCTGCTGAATGAATCCATGGACGGCCTAATAAACAACTATAGGCAGGTTGGATATCCATAATGTAAAACATTGCATCAAATACTTCCGGTCCCACCTGAATGGGCAATGTCACTTCTCCGAACACGGATCTTCGGGTACCATCAAATGCGCGCACCACCAAATCACTTGGTGTGCAAATCAGACCTTGCATATCCAACTTCATTAGGGCTTTCTTCGGAAGTACGTTCGAGGACGATCCTGTATCCACGAGTACATGAGACATAACAGCCCCTCAACATTCTAATGATATGTGCAACGCATAGTTATGGTTCCTGCCCCTTGGCGTCAAATCCAAATCTGTAAACCCCAAGCCATTCCTGCCTTTACGTGTGCAACAACCCCTTCGAGTTGATAAACTGAAATTTCTTGCAGCACATAAGCAGTATTCAGTATTCTCAACAGTGCATTCCTATGCGCTTCAAAATATAGTAACAAAGACAGGATTGATATCTTAGGAGTTTGCTGTAAATGATTAACTATCTTGTAGTCACTGTTTCGTATCAGCCTCATAAACTCTTCTGCATCCTTTAACAAAGATTCCTTCTCTCCAGCCTGAGAAGTTTCTTCTACCACTGGTCTCTTCCTCTTGTCAACCTTGTCAACAACCACTTCAGGCGATGAAAATACCTGGCCACTACGGGTAATTCCTCCTGCTCCCACAAGATTATCTACTGAGTTCGCAGGGGGCCCATTCAAATCTAATTTCTGCCTATTGCAATACACTTCAGCTCCATAGTTCCACGGAATAGCCTTGGTGCTTTCAAACGGTACGGGACCTGCTTTAGTTATGGTTATTGTTGGTGGTTTTGGCGCATAAATGGTAACATTCTTGTACGGAATGGAAATTGTTGCAATCTCATCCCTTTCCTCAGCTACCAACTCTTCAGGCTCTCTTTCAATAGACCGGTCAAACTGCAAGACTCCCCTATCTATCATATCTTGAATATATCCTTTCAACTGCTCACATCACTTAGGATTAACCATACACTCAGCACAATTTTCAACACAACCTGGGAATACACCCCCCTTTAACAATCTGGCTTTCACAAAACTCAATGGTGTCTTCAGTTTATTAACATCTGTTACCAAATCCAAAACATCCTCCTCAATAATTGCATTAACCCCAGCTTGCCCATGATTTGGCATAGGGTTCTGTACTACATTAGGAACATCATTGGAGAAGTTAATTACTTTACTATCAATCATGTTTTGCACCTTATGCTTAAAGGCCTTACAATTATCGATGTTATGCCTCGGGGCACCTGAATGAAACTCACAGCGAGCGTTTGCGTCATACCCAGGTGGAGGAGGCCCAGTCAATGGAGCTAAAGTTCTCTTCTGAATAAGTTGCAGCTGCAACAAAGCTTGCAATAATTGAGAATACGGCATGGGAGGCGCATCAAAATGCCTATTTGTCGCATGGCCTCGGTCTTGATATCTTCTATACCTCTGCTGATTTTGTTGTGGTTGTTGTTGTTGTTGCTAACGTTGTTGTTGCTGTGGTTTCTGAACTGCGGGAATTGTAATACTGGCAATCTGCTGTTGCTGCCGATTCTGACCTCTACCTCTCCCACGTGAACTGGACACAAAATTGGTATCTCCCTTTCGTTTCTTGTTTACGAATAATTTCCTTCCTCCTCCTCCAACTGAGGGCATTTCACCGACACTTATCTTCCCTAATTTGATACCATTTTCCACCCACTCTCCAATGAGGATTAAGTCAGAGAAACTACCTGACATGCTACTAATGAGCTTCTCGTAATAAACGCCAGGCAAAGTGGTGACAAACATATAAATGAGCTCACGTTCCACCATAGGCGGCTACACCCTGGCTGCTAACTCCCGCCATCTTTAGGGATATTCTTTGAAACATTAATTGTTCCTTTGTGAAAGATTCTGAAGCTGGACCCTATTAGGAGCAAGGTCACTATTGTATTGATAATGTTTCACAAAGGCCTCGGCCAAATCCCTCCAACTGCGGACATTCACCGGTTCCAGACTCATGTACCATTCCAACGAAGGACCAGACAAACTCTCCTGAAAGAAATGCATGGCAATTTCTCATCGTCTGAGTAGGCAGACATCTTATGGTAGTAGGATCTCAGATGAACTCTCGGGCAGGTGGTACCCTTATATTTATCAAAGTCTGGGACTTTGAACTTCAGCGGCACTGTCAGGTCCGGGATCAGTCCCAAGTTAGCCATATGAAGGCCCATAGAGTTTTGACTTTCAAGGGACTTCATTTTTTCTTCAATCATCTTAATCCTCTTATCAGCCTTGGAGGGTAACTCAACAACCATAACCCTCGGCGAGAACACATCTTCTTGCCTGTCTTCATTCTAGAGGTAATCCATATTACCATGTATAGCACAAGTGGTGTCAGGACCATAACCGTTCCCATTACCATTACCACCATTACCAAAACCGGTGTTGTTGAAACCTGCAGCATTACCGGCACCAGCAACATTACCACTCCCTCCAGCAGTAGCGATAACCAAAGTAGGCATGGAGTTATCAGCTCTAGGAGTCTCATCATGTGGAGGGTTAGCAGCATTCCCACCATGCAACACACTGTTGCCATCAACGCGTGCAATCAAGGGTTGCACTAGAGTACGGAGTTGCTCTTGTCCGTTAGCCACTCCCTGCATTACCTCCATGAACTGGGCCATCCGGTCTCTCATTTCCTGCATCTCTGCTTGCATTTGCTCCATTACTCTCTTCTGATTTCCCCTAGTTGTGTACCGGTGAGTCGTTAGATCGGCAATCCTGAAACACTAGTGAACCACAGGAAAATAAGATTAACAGTTCCGATGCACCTGCAATGCAAAAAATGCAAAAATGCAGACATGTATGTATGCAACAGGGAAATTTCCCCCTCGATTCTAGTTTCCGGGAGAAAAACACAATGGGGAACCCTACAAACAAGCATATAACAGAACCTCCTCGTATATAATCACAGGCCAACAGGCAATGTACCGGCTACAACCGAGTATAATGAGGAAAAGACCTCAACCAACAAGCCTGGTGATGGTCAGTACAACAAGCAACAAGCAGAAAAATAAAACAGAGATAAATAAGATAGTCAAGCAGGATGACGAGACTGGAAGTCCTCTAGCAACTTCTGCGTCTCAGGATGATCTGGCCTAGCAAGCAGTCCACGAATAAGTAGCTCCTGCTGGCTAACAGTATGCTGTAAACTCTCAACATGGTCTTCCCAAGCTCCTTCCCCAAAACACGCCTCAAGTTTGCATCTCTTGGAATCAGCTTTCAACCTGAAATCCTTGAAGTTTGCAATCGCTTCGTTCAACCTGTACTCACTATCCCATCTGAGTGACGCCTCCGCTGCAATCTTCTCGTCTTTGGCATTGAGCTGCATCTTCAACTTGCTGATCTGTAACTTCAGCTTGTCTTCGCGCTCTTTGTTGTTGGTGAGCGTGGCATTCCATTGGTTCTCAAACTTCAAAATCTTCAAGGAAGCTCTATCCAAATCTTTCTTCTTAGTATCAAGAACACTATTAACAGCCTTGAAATCCAAACCCAAACGCTCCCTAGAATTGGTCTCCTTGGTCAGATCCGTACCCAACTTGTTTACAAGCTCAGTTTGTTTCTTAAAGGAATGAACAACATCAATCTTCTCACTTCGAAGCTGAATGATTTCTTTCTCCAACTCCTCATTGGCTTTTATCAACTCTTCCTTCTCAAAAAATAACTGATTGAACTTCTGAATGTCTACGGTAGTGGGTTCTTCAATCACAAGAGGACACACAGGTTTAGCAGATGGGTAAGGCATCATCAGCTTCTCGGCTCTGCTCTGAATCCAAACCAAATAGGGGTCATAGGCTCGACTATTGCTCTTTCCTAAGGAAACCTTCCCTCTTCTGTGGACATTGCTCCAAGCATGCTCTAATCTGGCTAAGGCATCGCCCTCCAATAAACTGGTGAGATACAGAGATTCCTGTATCTCCTCATCCTTCGGAGGACTTCTCAATGCGTACCCAAATTTCCTGATTGCAATGGACGGGTTATAGTTTATGCAACCCTTCCTTCCGACCAGCGGGACATTAGGAAAGCTTCCACAACTATAAATAATCTCGATACCCAACATGTCCCTATCAAACCAGACAATATCTTCAGCAGACAATCTTATCAAACGTTCGGACCATTCCGATGTACCTGCAGTATCAGAGAACTGACCAGTCTTGGGAAGATGGCTTACAAACCATAGGTAGAGCAAAGGTGCACAACAAGATACAATTTTCCCTCTTCTGTTCTCATTCTTATAGTGTACAGAATGATAAACATCACCTAACAGCATAGGTATAGGATTCTTCGAAGCAAAGATACAGAATGCATCCACATCTACGAAGTCTGGAATATTAGGGAACAACAGAATACCATAAATACATAGGGCCAAGATAGCACTGAATACCACCCAACAACCTTCCTTAGCAAAATGTCGAGCTTTATCCACCAGAAAAGGTAATGGAAACCCAGATATTCCATTTCTCTTAGCTACTTTCCCTGCCAACTCAGAGGCATCTAAATGTAAAGCTTCAGCAAGCTTAGCCAGATTCGGCTCATCCTCAGTATGATATAATGGTATCTGGTTAAGAATAGGCACTCCTAGCAGTGCAGATAATTCCTCTAACATTGGCGCCAGCACATAACCCTGAAAAGTAAAGCCTCTCAACTGAGGATTATAGAACTGCAACAGAGTCTGAAGACCATTCAACTCATTCAAAGAAGGTTTACATACAACGCTCAAAAATCAAACTTTGCAAAGCTCCAATATCAGGTGTTGGAAATTTGTAGGCCAATGTCCTCCTTAAGGGCTCCATGTCAGCAATAAGGGAACAAGATCACTAGAATCGGAGAGGAAATATACACCTGCAACATAAATACATGTTAATGAAATGTAATATGAAAATGCACATGCAAATGCAAATAAAGGATCAAGATTGATGTGTTGTTGGTCGAGAATAATCGGCGCTCCGCTTTAGCAAAACACTGACATTAGGACCCCTTGTACCAAGAACACGGATTCCCACTGCAAGGCAACTGGGTATTCGGAAAGTCAAGGTTTCCTGCATAACCCCAATCCCTCTCACAGGTATGGACCTATCCACTGGTAAGGTTTGGTATCGTATGCGTTCATCAGCGTCACAGACTTTCGAGAAATGATGATACGTTCACCATTTCTGGTTTGGCATCATCATCTCCGGAAGAGGCCTCACTTAGCTAATCACAAATGATCGGTCCCCAGAGTCGACAACCCTCAGTTTTGAAATCCTCTCAACGGCCCACTGGGCTGGAAAGAAAGTCATCAAAGAGAATCTCGTCTGAGCGCAAATTTCGTGGGAACTAGTGCATGCCTAACATACAGGTTCACCACTACTTTCCACTTCTAATGCTATGTTTGCACTCAAGCCCAGGTCCGACTTATCTTTCAACGGAACATTCCCTCCCCACAACACAGTAATAATGATATATGATGCTGAAAATAAATGTGGGAAAGTAAAATGCAAAAGTAAATAAAGCACATATATACAACACCTAAAGATAAACAAACAAGTGCTAGGATTGACTCGCATAGGGAACCAGGGTCCCCAGCAGAGTCGCCAGCTATCGCAACTGCAAAAAACACCCGGCGGAAAATAGAAGAGTCGCCACCTTTTGTTATTTATCCCAAAGAGAGGGAAAGGAAACGATCAGAAAAACCTGACGAAAAGGGAAAAGACAAGGTCGTCGCAACCAAGTCTAGATTCGGGAGTCGGTTACGCAAGGGGAAGGTATAAGCACCCCTCACGCCCGTCGTACTCGACGGGATACATGCTTATGTTGTCTATCTAAAAGGGTGATCATCTATCTAGATAAAGGTTAAGGGACAAAAAAAAAAGAAAAGAGACTCGGCAGAGCATCGCCGCTCTGTGCCTACGTATTCCCTCGTGCAATAGGAAAGTTAGAGTCAACGTAGTTCGACTAACTATGGGTGAAGGGGGAAAGGTTTCTCGCCAAGACACCGCGTCTTGTGCCTACGTACTTTCATCTGGTATGAAAGATCATAGGAAATGTAGTTCGGGCTAACAAGACCACAGGTTGGTTCAAAAACTTTTAGGCCCCAGTAGGGTTAACAAGTAGTTCTAGCAGTTGGTGTATGCAGCTCGACCATTGGAGACTTAGGCGTTACCGTTTGCGGTAGAACTAAAAGTTAACAACACTCTTTTATCTGAAAAGATTTTCCTGATTAAGAACCCCAAAGGGTGAAAAAGATTTTAAGTGTTTTTGTGTTTTTTAAAGAAGAAGTGTTTTGAATTTGATTTGTAACTCATGTTGCACTAAATACTATGACTTAGGAGCGCATGCGTCGCATATCGTCCAAAGGACATATACTAACATTCTAGACAATTGAGAGGCAACCACACAATCATCATTTCCCAAGTAGCTTAAGTCTCGTAACGTACAACATTCATTATCATTTATTATGTGTTTTGAGAATGTTTGAAGATGAGGAGAGAAAGGACACACTAATGGGAGACTAACTCAATCCTAAAAGTTGTCAAGCAAAGTGGACTTAAAGTTGGGATACAAAAGGGAACTACCTAATGTTATCATGCATGGTTTGATCCTAATGTCTATCATAACCTCTCTTGAAGAAGAGATATTAGAGATCCTAAGGGAAGAAAGACAAAAGAAGAAGAAGAAGAAGAAAGAACATAAAAATGCAATTATGCAAACATAGAATGCACAAATAGGATGAAAGTGAGGGAGGAAATATGTGTGGGGCAGTAGCCTCCACAAGCTCATCTCAACCTCAAGCATGCATATGAGAATGCAAAAGAAGAAGATAGAAAGGAATGCACAAAGTGAAATCAAACAAACAAGAAGAACTCACACAAAAATGCACCAAAAGTGGGATGAAATGACCTAAGCCAAACAACATCAACCACAAGTACCAAAAGTCAAATCAAATGAAAGGAAAGTAAATTCAAAACAAAAGTGAGGATGGGAGGCTATATGAGGACAGCAAGGAACTCATAATATGCATTCAATCATAAGCATCACAAACAATGTGCAAAAGAAAGCACAAAGAAGTCCTCAAGGATTAATCATTTTAGGTATACTTCAAGTACCTCCTCAGGAGGGACTAAGACACCTTAAATGAGATTCCAAGGTCATGGGATAGAAGAGGGGATGAGAGAAATTAGTTCAAAAGCAAAGGCCATCACATCATAAGAGAAAACAAGCTTATACACAAGAGGATGCAAGCATGTCACATATGGAAACCCTAATGGAAACATCAAAAGAAGCACACAAATGAACAAGCAAAACACAACATCATGGCCTAAAATTGAGCAACCAGCAACCTTAACATGTTAGCAACATGAATCAAAAGGAATTAAAGGCTCAAAGGATCCATAAATGTCATCTCCAAAGCAAACTAGGTCAATGTGTATATATTGTTAGAACACAGATTGGTTCTTAGTTATATCTCTATGTTTTGATGATAACACTAATGAAATTTTGTATTAAGAAATTATATACACTAAATTTGTTCAAGTATTTTTGTTGCAGATATTAAATTTAATATTCTTCTGAAAGCATAAGTGAATCTGAACATTGAACTATACAAGGCTCTGAGCGTCAGAAGCATCTCGTTAGAAGACTCTGAGCGCTGCCTACAGAAGACTCTAAGCGCTGCCTTCAGAAGAATCTGAAGCAGAAGCTAAAGAAGCATCCGAAGTGTAGCTGAAGACTTTGTTTGAAGAGTTTCAAGCATTGTTTTTCAGAAGACTCTGATAGTACTGTTCGCTGCAAGTACTGTGGATCTGATCTCGAAACTCTGCTCTGACTATTACTCACGCTGAAGCACACTTGTTGCAACACTCCGATACAACAAACTTTAATGACATCAAGACTCTGATCACTCAAGGCTCTGATGTTGATTGCTGTGAAATATAAACTTATTGAAGAAGATTATTCAAATTTATATCTGTTGGCTATGCCAAACGACTCTTTCCTCTTTTATGCTAGACACAAGAACTCAGGCAAAAAGGATTTCTCTAAACGTTCTACTTCTAGGAAAGGTCAAGTCATGTGAAGACAAAAGGCTACAACTACTTTGCAGTACACGGTGTTTAAGCTTTCAACGTCTTGGACCTCTTTGTCTATAAAAGCAAGCCTTCAACAAATTTCTATAGTGGATGAAAATTGATAAAACTATTGAAAACTCTCTCAAAGCTCTCATACAAATTATATTTCTTTGTTGAATAGTTTCATTCGTTCTTAAACTTAAGTGTATAAATCACAGTTGTGATATAGCTTTCTTAGAAGCATTTAAACACTTGTTTAGTTTACATTTGATTGTAAAAGTTCCTTAAGAAGACCAAGTTGTGGTTAGTAGTTCTTGAGAAGACTAAGGCAGTTGGTCTTAGTGTTTGACACTGTAATCAGTTTGACTATAGTGGATTCAGTCCTTGTGGAGAAAGGAAAATCACTCTTGATAGGGTGGACTGGATTAGTTGAGTTCAACGAACCAGGATAAAAATCATTGTGTTTTTACTGCCATAATACTTTCAAAACTCTTATTCAACCCCCCCCCCCCCCCCTTCTAAGTGTTTTCTCACCTTCAGTTGGCATCAGAGCTCCAGTTCTGTTAGTGCTCTCACTTCACCATGAACAGAAAATATCCAGTTGAGAAAACTCTTAATATATATTTCTTGGTTGATATTATGGATGAAGCTTCAACATCCAACAAAAACAGATATGAAGAAAGGGATAGAATCAGGACAAAACCCCCTATGTTTGATGGGGAGAAGTTTGATTATTGGAAGGATAGAATAGAGAGCTTCTTCCTTGGTTATGATGCTGATCTTTGGGACTTAGTCATTGATGGTTATGTTCACCCCACTGATGGGGATGGCAAGAAAATTGATAGAAAATCTATGACTGAAGCTTAGAAGAAGGAGTTCAGAAATCATCACAAAGCAAGAACAATCTTATTAAATTTTATATCTCATACTGAGTATGAGAAGATTACCAACAGAGAAACAACATTTGATCTGTTTGAGCATTTGAAGATGACTCATGAAGGGAACTCACAAGTTAAAGAGACTAAGGTTCTGGCGCTGATCCAGAAATATGAAGCCTTTAAAATGGAAGAATCTGAATCTATAGAAGCTATGTTCTCTAGATTCCAGATCCTCACAGCTGGATTAAAAGTGCTGGACAAAGGCTACTCCACTGCTGATCATGTAAAGAAGATCATCAGAAGCTTTTCAATCAGATGGAGACCTATGGTCACTGCTCTGAAGCTAGCAAAGGATCTGAACAAGATCACATTGGAAGAACTGATCAGCTCTCTGAGGAGCCATGAAATTGAACTTGAAGAAGACGAGCCTCAAAAGAAAGGTAAGTCAATTGCTTTAAAGTCTAACAAATATGTTAAAGCGTTGCAGGTGTTAGAAGAAAATTCTGAAGATTCTTCTTCTTCTGAAGAAGATGAATTGTCCCTGCTGTCCAGACGGATCAACAAACTCTGGAAGCATAAAGAGAGGAAGTTTAAGAACTTCAAGAAGCCAGATCAATGTAAAGAGTCCCCTGGACACAAAAGATCTGGAAAGAAGGAGGTTGTTTGCTATGAATGCAAGGAACCTGGGCACTACATGAATGAATGCCCAAAGCTTCAGAAGGAGAAGCCAAGAAGGAAGCCTGAGCATAAAAAGAAAGTTCTGATGGTTACATGGGATGATTCAGATGCATCTGAATCTTCATCAGAGTCAGAAGAAGAATGTGCCAACATGGCACTGATGGCAGGCGTGGAAGATCAGAATGAAGGAACATCTGGATCTGAATCTGATTCTGAATCTGACTCAGAAGAGGTACTTTCTGATCTCTCTAGGGAAGAACTTATTGAGGTTTTATCAGAAGTCCTGAAAAACTATAACCAGATTAAGCTCAAATGCAAGAAGCTTAAATGCAATCTTGAATCTTAGAATAGTCTATTAAAGTCAAAAGTTGCTGAGCTCAAAGAAAACAATTTGAAAATGAAAACAATTTTGAAAAAGCTCAACAAGACTCTGAATCTGAAACTAAGTCAAAATGTAAAAATATTTTAGAAGAATATGACTATAGTTTTCAGAGGTTTTTGGATAAAAGCATAGATATAAGCAAGATGGCTTTAATGATCTATGGAGTTAGCAGAAACAACAGGAAAGGAATTGGATAAGAATCTTCCTCTGGAAAGGATTTAAATCCAATGCATGTTGATAAACTTATCATTAAGAAGACTCCCTTATATTCTCATTTTAAGTTTGGTCATCTGAATGATATTAAACACACACGTCCTGATCAGAACATTCCTGTGTTTAAACCGAAAGTTAGTCAGAACAAACCTGTTGTAAAAAGACAGAAGTTTAGACAAACTTTTAAGGCAACTAACCCAAAAGGACCCAAAAAGATATGGGTACCTAAGGATAAGATAATACCTGTTGCAAATGTATTTAGCAGCAAAGTCAAGATGCAAATCATGGTACCTGGACTCTGGCTGCTCACGTCATATGACGAGAGAAAGGTTTATGTTCCAAAGCCTGGAGCTTAAATCTGGAGGAGACGTCAAATCTGGAGGGAACCAGAATGGCAAGATAATTGGCTCTGGTACTATTGGCAATGGTAACCTTCCCTCTATATCTAATGTTTTACTTGTAGAAGGATTAAAACATAATCTATTGTCCATAAGTCAGTTAAGTGACAATGGTTATGACATAATCTTTAATCAAAAATGTTGCAAGGCCGTTAGTTAGAAGGATGGCTCAATCCTATTCAATGAAAAGAGGAAGAACAACATTTATAAAATCAATCTTTCAGAACTTAAGGTTCAAAATGTAAAATGCCTTATGTCTGTTAATGATGAGCAATGGGTCTGGCACAGAAGATTGTGGCATATTAATGAGACGTATATCTCAGATTAATAAACTCAATCTGGTTAGAGGACTTCCTAAGTTGAAGTTCAACTCAGATGCTCTTTGTGAAGCATGTCAAAAAGGAAAAATTTCAAAATCTTCTTTTAAAACTAAAAATGTCGTTTCAACTTCAATACCATTAGAGTTACTTCACATTGATCTGTTTGGACCAGTGAAAACTGCATCCATCAGAGGCAAGAAGTATGGATTAGTCATTGTGGATGACTATAGCAGATGGACATGGGTTAAATTCCTAAAATACAAGGATGAGTCACACTCTATGTTCTTTGACTTATGCAAACAAGTCCAGAATGAAAAAGATTTTAAAATTGTTAAAGTCAGAAGTGATCATGGTGGCGAATTTGAAAACAAATATTTTGAAAAATATTTTAATGAAAATGGTATTGTTCATGATTTCTCCTGCCCTAGAACTCCATAACAGAATGGAGTTGTAGAGAGGAAAAATAGAACTTTGCAAGAAATGGCCAGAACCATGATCAACGAGACTAATCTGGCAAAGCATTTTTGGGCAGAAGCAATAAACACAACTTATTATATTCAGAACAGAGTGTCTGTAAGACCTCTTCTGGAGAAGACTCCCTATGAATTGTGGAGGAACAGAAAGCCCAACATTTCTTATTTCCATCCTTTTGGATGTATGTGTTATATGTTGTATACTAAAGAGAACCTGAACAAGTTTGATTCTAAAGCACATAAGTGTTTCATGCTTGGGTATTCTGAACGCTCTAAAGGCTACAGAGTATACAATACTGAAACACAGATTGTGGAGGAATCTATACATGTTAGATTTGATGATAATCTTGGCATTCAAAAGCCAAAGCAGTTTGAAAGTTCTGCAGATAGAGAAGTCATTCTCACAGACTCTGAAGGCTCAGAGGCAAAAAAGGTTCAAGTGAAAGAGCCAGAAGCAACGCCAGATGCAACTCCTTTAGCTACTCAAATGAACAACTTGAATATTTCTGAAGAATCAAATGTTAAAGGATCATCCAGAATCAAATATTCCCATCCAGAAGAAATGATCATTGGAAAGAAGGATGACCCTATAAGTACAAGATCCTACCTCAGATCATCTGAAGCGTCATTATCTGGTATGGTGTCAGTTATTGAACCAACTTCTGTGGATGAAGCCCTGCAAGACAATGACTGGATAATTGCCATGCAAGAAGAGCTTAATCAATTCACAAGAAATGACGTTTGGGATTTGGTTCAAAGACCAAAAGGATTCAACATCATTGGAACTAAATGGGTCTTCAGAAACAAGTTGAATGAAAAAGGAGAAGTTGTAAGAAACAAAGTAAGGCTTTTTGCTCAAGGTTATAGCCAGCAAGAAGGAATTAACTACACAGAGACTTATGCTCCTGTGGCCAGGTTAGAGACTATTCGTTTACTCATTTCTTTTGCTGCACAAAATAACATCTCTCTATATCAGATGGATGTTAAGAGTGCCTTCTTAAATGGAATTATAGAAGAGGAAGTCTATGTTCATCAACCTCCTGGTTTTGAAAGTGATAAATTTCCAGAACATGTTTTTAAACTTAAGAAATCTCTTTATGGTTTAAAACAAGCTCCCAGAGCTTGGTATGAGAGATTAAGTAATTTTTTTCTGGAGAAAAATTTTATCAGAGGCAAAGTGGACACGACTCTCTTCTGTAAAACATTTAAGAAAGATCTGTTAATTTGTCAAATATATGTAGATGATATTATATTTGGATCTACCAATATTATGCTAGGAAAGGAGTTTGCTCAATGTATGCAGGCTGAATTTGAGATGTGCATGATAGGAAAATTGAGATTTTTTCTGGGAATTCAAGTCAACCAAACTCCAGATTGCACTTACATTCATCAAACTAAATATGTAAAAGAGCTTCTGAAGAAGTTCAATATGACTGATAGTAAGTTAGCAAAGACTCCAATGCATCCAACAAGCACTCTTGGTAAGGAAGAGGTAAGCAAGAAAGTAGATCAGAAACTCTACAGAGGTATGATTGGATCTCTTCTATACTTAACTGCTTCTAGACCTGGCATTTTATTCAGTGTATGCTTGTGTGCAAGATTCCAATCAGATCCTAGAGAATCACACTTAACAGCTGTTAAGACGATTCTAAGGTATCTGAAAGGTACTTCTAATGTGGGTTTGTGTTACAGAAAATCTGATGAATTTAAACTAGTTGGATTTTGGGGTGCTGATTACGCTGGAGACAGAGTTGAAAGAAAAAGTACTTCTGGAAGTTGCCAATTTCTAGGAAGAAATTTAATCTCCTGGTACAGCAAGAAACAACCTACAATTGCTCTATTAACTACAGAAGCAAAATATATTGTTGCTGCTGGATGTAGCACACAGATGCTTTTGATGAAAAGTCAGCTAGAAGACTATGAGATCTTTGAGAGTAATATTTCTATATTCTTTGATAATACTTCTACTATATGCTTGTCTAAAAATCCTATTTTACACTCTAAAGCTAAGCATATAGAAATTAAACATCACTTCATTAGAGACTATGTTCAGAAGGGTATTATAAACTTAGACTTTGTTGATACAAATCATCAATGGGCTGTTGTTTTCACAAAACCCCTTGCTGAATATAGGTTTAAGTTTATTCTGAAAATTATTGGTATGGAATTCTGTCCAGAATAATATTTATCAGAAGCAACTTTCTCAGATGCAAAATGTTTAAACTCTGAAGTATTTCATTTGTCATCTATTTAATTTATTGAATTATTATTTATGTGTGTATCTGAACTAACAAGTCTTAGAGGATCTGAACGTTGGCTAATGTTTCATTTCTCAAAGAGTTTTCAGAAGCACATGCAAGCAAACACGTGTAACTCAGAATCTGAAAAGATGGAGTGCACAATACTGAAAAGACGTTTGAGGTACTGTTTGAATATTTGGTTTCTCGTTTTCCCCCAATTGTCAGAATCATTAATTGCTTAAAATGATTATATTCTTTTCATTAAATGCTAAGTGCAAGCGTGTTGATCATTTGACTCTTGTGTGCCCTAATTTCTTCTATAAATGCTACAACTTTACACACTTCACACTTTTCACTCTCATGAACACCTTGTATGCATTTCTTCTTGTTTCATTGCTTCCATTTCTCTCTCAAACCCAAACATCTCAGAAACCCTAAATCTTCTAGAACATCCATGGCTACTTCATCTTAAATGTCTGCTCAGTTCCAATCTTCAATGGCTGTTGTTTCTTCCTCAAACATGGGTGTTGTTGCGTTTAAGGAACCTATCAGAACATTACTCACACCTGTTGACAAGTTGGAAGTTTTGTGTGAATCCATTGTTAACTTTGAATCATTTGCTAAAATGGGTATGATCTTCATCCCATTGTTGATGCACAGTGTTGGACCAAGTTTTTTGACAGGCTGATGGGACCAATTTACCCTCGTCTGGTAAAGGAATTTTGGATACATGCTTCTACTTGCCCCAAGTTCATAGTTTCATTTGTTCTGGGTAAAGAAATTGTTATTACTGAAGACTTTATAAGGAAACTCATAGGATATGAGGAAACTGATGGAGTCACTAATCTGCCATCTGGGCGTGTGGATATAACTGATGTGTATAGAGAAGTTTGCTCATCTGGAGTAGCTTCTAACAAGGTTAACGATTTGAAGCCAGTTTACAGGATCTGGGCTAAGATTTTCATGAGCTGCATTCATCACAGAAAATCTTCCAATTCTCTAGATTATGTTAACACTGATCAGCTATACTTCATGTATTGTCTGAGTCAGAGCACCAAGGTGGATCTGCAATATCTTCTATTTAATCATCTAGGGACACACGTTAAACAGTCAAGGGAAGAGGTCAGAACCAAACATCAAAAGCTGTGGAACTGGATTACAATGGGAAGACTTATCTCAGACATTCTGACTGAGAATGGTCTTGTTGGTCATCTAGTAGAAGTTGGAATGAAGGAAGAATTAACTTTTGCAGTTGGAAAACCTTTGAACGGGAAGAGTCTTCAGAGGATGAAAGTTGTAGAAGAAGTTATTTCTGCTCCAAAGAAATTAAACACTGAAGAGGTCACTCAAAGAAGAGTTCTAGTTGAAAATTTTCCTATGTTCTTTGCCAATGAACCAAGGGAGATTATTCTGGATTACATTACAGAGTGTCTGAATGAGGGAATTCCTCTACCAGCAAATCTGGTTTAGAAGGCAGGTGAACCTGCTCCAGATCTTTATGAGGCCAGACACAAGAAGAAGAGAAAGGTTGCCGCAGAAGAACCTTCTAAACCCAAGAGGAAGGCTACTGGTGAAGCTGCTGCTGTCATGCCTAAAAGGGTCAAGAAGCAAGAGGTAAATCCTCTAGAGGCAAGTCTAGACGAGATTCTGGAAACTATCAAAGAGGTATTAACATTTGATCAAACTCTCCATGAACCTATACCATCACCTTCACCTTCTCCTCCTCGTGTTTCTAAACCTAAGAAACCTTCTGTTACAACTTCTTTTATACCCCAACCTCTAGCAACTCCATCTGAAAAGTATACATCTGAACCAACACATTCTAAACAATCTGATATTCCCCCATCTGACAAACAAACAAACACCTGCACCACAATCATCTGAAATTCCCCCACCAGAACCACAAACTTCTAATCCACCAGAACCAACACCAGCAGAACCAAACCAACCAGAACCAACTCCACAAGAACCAGAACAACAACAACCACAACCAGAATCTATCCAACCATCTGAACCTTTTATACCTGATTCTGTAATCCTAGATATTCAACCCTTGACTACTTTGGTTGAACTCTCTTCTACATCCTATCATTCATCTGAATCTGACCTACCACCAGAAGTTTATTCACCACCCTCTCTCCGTGGCTATGAACCCAGAACTTCTGAGTTTGTATCTGTTACTTCTCTCAAACCTCATCCCTCTGATCCCCTTCCTTTTGGTCTAAAACTTAAAAACGTTTACACCAGAATAGAAGCATCTGACCCTACCACTCCATATAAACCTATTTCTTCAACTATCCTTCCATCTGTTCTTCAAACCTACCTTACACAACAA
This sequence comes from Lathyrus sativus, assembly GCA_963859935.3. Lineage (NCBI taxonomy): Eukaryota > Viridiplantae > Streptophyta > Magnoliopsida > Fabales > Fabaceae > Lathyrus > Lathyrus sativus. The sequence continues at coordinate 127,107,636 of OZ012741.1, forward strand.
CTAGATATCATTCCATCAGAACCTCTGCTTTCTCATAACTCTGTTTTTACCCCTTACACTTCCACACCATTTGATGTCATTCCCTCTGCATCAAATTTCAAACCATTTCTGTTTCCCACTTCATCATCATCCAGATTCAAAACTGTCACTTCATCATCTGAACATACCTCTTCACCCTCTTACCCTCATCCTCTGTTCATCATCCCAAATTTTACCATACCACCTCCACCAGACCAACCCAAACCAACACCACTGGAAGCCTACCTTAAACCCAAATCCAGATTAGATGTTGATGCCTTATTTGTTAGTTTCAAGAAAGAAATAAGGATGAGTTTGAACTCTGTTCAAGAGGATTGTCTCTCAAGAATTAATCCAGAAGCTTTTGAAGAATGCTGGAATAAGTTCATTGCAAGATTCAACTCTGTGGCTTCTAATCTGAAGACCATTTGCTCTGATGACGCAAAGGTCAGATTTGCTGAAGTTGTCAGACAGACACTATGGAATGTGAACAGATGTCCTACATTGCTTCTTGAGGATGCACCTTCTACTTCTAGAGTTACTGCTACCTCTGAAACTCTTGAAGGATGTGCTTCTGAAGTCATTTTGGAAGAAAATCCTTTAGCTCTGATGATTGTGGACAAATCATCTGAATCTGTGCCTCCAGAATCTAAATCTGCAATGGTCATTGACTCTGCTCCTACTCCTGCATCAGAATCTGCTCCGTCTACTTCTTCTGAAATTAAGAAAGAGAATCCAGACTTAAAAGACAATATTGATGTGCTGGAAGCTGGTCAATCTGAGATAAAATCCTGGATGGCAAGGCAAGATCAGAAGACTGACAACATTGAGAAATGGATGTCCAAGCAAGAAGAATCTTCGTCTAAGATCACACACCTTCTGAAGATGCTTATCTCCAAAAAATCTTAGCTTTATGTTTTTATCTGATGTTTGAGCACTTGTTTGCATTTCTCATCTGATGTCTTTTCTATCTGAATATTTTAATGAATGAATCTATGAATGTTTTCTCTATATGATTATATCTTTTCTCTTTGTTTCCTTCTATTTATCTTTAAAAGTTTCTTTTTGATTATGACAAAAAGGGGGAGAAAATGAAATTCTGAATGTTCAAATAAACTTTACCTGAATAGAATTCAGACATATCAAATCATAACTAACATGAATTTTTAGTCTTTCATAACTATAATGATAAATCTGACAAAATTCATTAAAGTAACTCTGAGATCCCCAGATCAAGTTTTAACCAATCAGACTCTGATTCTGAAACGTTCATCTAAATCAAGCTCTGATTCTGAAAAGAATACTCATGCAAAAAGGGAAGTTTCTATTCTTTCTTAGTATTCAATTCAGGGGGAGATTCATAATCTCAGGGGGAGTTATATTTATCTCTTTATTGAACAAAATTTCCTATGTTTTTGTCATCATAAAAAAGGGGGAGATTGTTAGAACACATATTGGTTCTTAGTTATATCTCTATGTTTTGATGATAACACTAATGAAATTTTGTATTAAGAAGTTATATACTCTAAATTTGTTCAAATATTTTTGTTGCAGATATTAAATTTAATATTCTTCTGAAAGCATAAATGAATCTGAACATTAAACTACGCAAGGCTCTGAGCGTCAGAAGCATTTCATTAGAAGACTCTGAGAGCTGCCTAAAGAAGACTCTGAGCACTGCCTTCAGAAGAATCTGAAACAGAAGCTAAAGAAGCATCTGAAGCCTAGCTGAAGACTTTGTATGAAGAGTTTCAAGCATTGTTTTTCAGAAGACTCTGATAGTACTGTTCGATGTAAGTATTGAGGATCTGATCTCCAAACTCTGCTCTGAGTATTACTCACACTGAAGCACACTTGCTGCAACACTCTGATACAACAAACTCTGATAACATCAAGACTCTAATCACTCAAGGCTCTGATGTTGATTGCTGTGAAATAGAAACTTATTGAAGAAGATTATTCAAATTTATATCTGTTGGCTATGCCAAACGATTCTTTCCTCTTTTATGCTAGACACAAGAACTCAGGCAAAAAGGATTTCTCTAAAATTTCGACTTCTAGGAAAGGTCAAGTCATGTGAAGACAAAAGGCTACAGCTACTTTACAGTACACGCTCTTCAAGCTTGCAACGTCTTGGACCTCTTTGTCTATAAAAGCAAGCCTTCAACAAATTTCTATAGTGGACGAAAATTGATAAAACTATTGAAAACTCTCTCAAAGCTCTCATACAAATTACATTTCTTTATTGAATAGTTTCATTCGTTCTTAAACTTAAGTGTATAAATCACAGTTGTGATATAGCTTTCTGAGAAGCATTTAAACACTTGTTTAGTTTACATTTGATTGTAAAAGTTCCTTAAGAAGACCAAGTTGTGGTCAGTAGTTCTTGAGAAGACTAAGAAAGTTGTTCTTAGTGTTTGACACTGTAATCAGTTTGACTATAGTGGATTAAGTCCTTGTGGAGAAAGGCAAATCACTCTTGATAGGGTGGACTAGATTAGTTGAGTTCAACAAACTAGGATAAAAATCATTGTGTTTTTATTGCCATAATACTTTCAAAACTCTTATTCACCCCCCCCCCCCCTCTTCTAAGTGTTTTCTCACCTTCATGTATGAACATCCCTTTGGGGTAACTTGACTTGCAAGTTACCTCAAAATTAAGAAAATGATTCAAAAATAACCAAATAAAATGCACAAAGTCAATAAACATGTTGGTAATCAGAGGCCAAGAGATTACAATCAAAGTCAATTCACAACACCACAAAAGAAATTGATTCACAAGGGTGTCCCATTATGAATGAGGATTGTCGAGTGTCAAATGAAATGCAATCAAAGTCAAACCAAAAGTCAACCAAACAGGGGAAAAATGGTCCTCAAAAATCAATCAACTCATCATGGACATGAGGATTGCTTTTCAGTCATTGGATCAAAAGGAAAAAGAAGAAACAAATCAAGAACAAAGGCATGTCAAGAATTAGGTCAACTAAAACACTTCCAATTGATTAATTCTTTTTTAAATGAAAAATAATTCAAAAAATAAAATAAAAATTTCATAAAATAAAAGACATCTCAAACTATCCAGAGAATAGTTTTTGATGAATTTATCAATTGGAGGAATATTTTATATTGAATTAATTCAAAACAGACCAAAACAAAAATAAAAAGAAAATAAAATAAGAAAAAGAAAAAAACGTGATGTGAATAGCAGCCCAGATACATGTAAACTCATTGGCCTTGCGTGCAGGGGGTGTCAAAAGCAAAGAGGGCCCAGGTCCAACCAGAGTTTTAAGTGAAACACATAGCTTTGATAGATCAGGTGAAACAAGGTCAAAGTGAGTGCACGGTGCATCATGTTATGGCTCGTTGGATCAATAAATCAACACATCAAACGGATCAAAACTAAACATGTGCCTCAGGCTGGGACTAAACATGGAAACTGAGGGGAAAAAACCAGACGGCCGGAACCACTGTTCCGGTCATCTTCTCCGACGAGAGCTCCGGCAAGGCAACAACAAAACTCAACCAAATCAAGCAAACAGGTACTCAGAATTCATCTACAATTCACGTAGATCCCAATTATGAGCTCAGTTTTCATTAATCATGCTTAAATAATCCAAATCGAAGGAAAACAAAAATCAAACATCACATTGAAACACTCACAAACATCAACAATAATACACTAGAATTTCCCAATGAACATAGGACTTCAGCATTAACCATCAATGGCGCAAGATAAAGACATAATGAGTGAGAAATTTGGATTTGAAGATTACCTAATGGAGTGCTTCCACTGAGCCTTCAAATGATGGTGAAGCTTGATGAAACTCTGCAGATCCACTCAAGAAAGCTTGAGGAAGATGTATTTGAGGTTGAATTGCCTTGAAAACGCCTTAATAATGATACACGATTTTTGAATTTTGCTTGCTTTCTCCAACTGTGTTTTCTTCAATTCTCCATGAAAATGACTCTCTTCTGATTCAAAAATGACCTAGAACTTATATATGATGGATATAGCAACTTATGGAGACCCAAGTGTGGCTCAATTGTGTGAATTTACAAAATGCCCAATTCCATTTTTTCATGCTCATGCACACGTGAAACAGCCTTAATTCTCCTTGTTTTTTATTCAAAAAGCTTGCTAGGAACTTAATTTGATCATGTGGATGAGATTCAGCCCTTGGTTTGATCAAAAGGTGGACATTGGATTATTAATTTTTCACTTGAAATGGCCATTGAACTACACGTGAAAATGGCATCAAAACTGAAATCCAATACTTGCATCATGTTTCTTATATCTTTGGCACTCAAAATATGTATAAACATGACTTGTTTTGGTTCAAAATCAATTAATTGCAATTTCCCCCTTTTAAGCTTTCTTCATGAAAAAGTCTCACACCAATTCTTCAATCCAAGCTTCAATCATGAAATGAGATGATGAAATTGACCCCATTTGGAGAAATTTTTATGTTGGGAAAAGTTTCATTTGAAGTGTGCAAAGTGGTGAAATGGACCTATAATGAAAATGACCTGTAATCTTACTTTCCCAAAATACCCCTGCCTCGCAAGCCTCATAACTTGAGTTCTACAAATCAGATGAAGGACTTCTAGTACTCTTTGGAAAGCTAAGATCATGAGGAACAATTTTGATGTTTGGGTCAGAGTGAGGAGAAACATCCTTCTAGGTCAAAAATGTCTTGGAAGTTGGTTGACTTTTGTTGACCAAAATCACATTCATCTGAGGACCTGTAACTTGTCAATATTATAACTTGAGTTCTAGAAATAAGATGAATGACTTATAGTACTCAAAAGAAAGCTAGAAACATGCTCTACAAGTTTCATGTTGGGTTCAAGATAAGATGAGACTTGTATCTTGAGATATGTGGTCTTGAAGTTGAGCACTAAATAAGGGAGTTTACACTGAGAACCCTAATTTAGTAACTTCTCACACTCTTGATTCTTCTTGATTTGATCTTGAAATGACATATTAGACATCTCAACACAACATTCCATGATCACAAAGACTTGGAATTGAGTCTTAATCTCCTTCAATTTCTCAATTGACTGAGGGTTGACCAGATGAAAACCCTAGATGCACCACTCTTGACTATGGCTTCTTACACATGACACAACAACTTGAATAAACTCCAACATGGCTCTCAAAGCCTTCAATGAACTTCCTCAACATCCTATATCTATAACCATGATTTCACAATCCTCTGATGATCTTCAATTGGCTTCCAAGTTAGGAGTTGATCCACATATACTGTAACACCCCATTTCTACCCAAGGCATATTTAAAATAAATCAAAATCAGAGTGCACGAAATTTGTACGCATGACGGTCGTCATGGACTTGTGACGGTCATCACACAGACAAAAACCCGGGCGTCACATTTTTCAGCTAGCAGAAGCATGCATTTTACCATTTAATTTAACTAGGCAGCATGCATTCAGTAATGATACATAGCACATGAACTTGGATGAACATACGACAGCTTGCTTAACATATCGAGTTCTCAACATTTTATTAATTTTCAGTGGAACATAAAACACTTCCAACATTCTTAATGATTAAAGTAAAATCATAAAACTTGCAACCAACTCGATTAAAATTCAGCAAGCAATCATCTTGCATAGATTCAACAAAACAATTAGTTTAGTCATAAATTTCAGCACTACCGACCCACCGGTCCAATGCGTACAACCAGCATTCGGTGCATTAACAAAAAAACAACCAATTCAACTAAAATACTTAGTAAAATTCAGCAACAAGAAACATCAAATAAACAACATAAATAATCGTTCACCCCTCCAAGAGTACTACGTATCAGAGCGACCAACGACCACTTAATCTACAAAGCGGAACTTCATTCCGAACTACCTGCAAATTACCACCAGAGGAGGTAACATACAACGTAAAGGGTGAGATATCATTAATGTAACATAGAGCATGATAGAAAACATGCCAGAAACTCATCACAACACTATAAGTTTCGAAATCATAAACATCATCGACAACAACTGCAACAATCCATACCTCACGTAAAACAACATTAATATACAACTAACATAATTATGCAACTTCATGTGACTCAACAATGCGACTCAACTGTGCATATGCATGTGGTACCAATTTGGGAGACAACTCTCCACAACTCGGGACAGGGCCAACACCCCGAACCCATCTAGGAGCCAACACTCCAAAACTCGGGACAGGGCCAACACCCCGAACCCATCTAGGAGCCAACACTCCAAAACTCGGGACAGGGCCAACACCCCGAACCCATCTAGGAGCCAACACTCCAAATAACGCCAATACAGGCACAACCGTCGCCAATCCAGGCCAAATGTTATGCCATGAAATGCATCTATTATGAACTACAACACAACCATAGCAACCATATAACAAGGCATTATGCCTACAACCAGAATGTCCATAACAGAGCATCATAACATCATACCACTCATACAACCATCACTTTCTACTCGTTCACATATGGGAACAATAACAACATAATTTCAACATTTACGACTGTTCATGTAAAGGAACATTGCAACATCGTATCAACAAATAGGAACTCAAAGTGTTCACACAAAACGGCTATTCCTATACAGGTATAACATCAACATCAGTTCTACAATTAATCTTTAACATTTTATCGTAATAACAACATTACGACATCTTCTCACATAATTAATTACAAATCAATCACAACCAGGTAACTGTCCTTTTTGGACCAGTACCTGAAACTGGCGCCTTAGACCAACTCGGCCATCTTGACGCCCATTAGGGAAAACCATTAGAGAGTTGTACGAATAACCGTATAGCATATTCGTTCTATGTATTTACCCATAAGGAAAACCTTAGAGCATCGCACTAATAACCACATAACATATTCATTCCTACATAGAAATCTGGTCCCATTAGGGAAACCTTTTCCTTAAGATTTATCGATTAACGAAAACTATACCTATGACTCGATCCCCACATGAATTCGATCATACTTCCAGTTATAGAATTGAACCCCACCCTTAACTTAGAATTGAGGCCAATTCCACGCTTTCCGATTCCGCTTCTGTTCTACGGTGATTTTTCTACAAAAATCTCCCGAATTCGCCGATGGATGATTCTTTGCTCTCCACTTCTCTCAATGCGTAACTTCTCTTTTCCGTCTTTCCTTTCCCGAAAAAATGATGTAATTGAGGGTAAAAGAGTCTACGGGAATATATTTTTGCTACAAAATCTCATTCCACCAGAACACGTTCAAATTCTGCATAACTGCAGTTTTTGCTCGTGTGACGGTCGTCATAGCAGAAAAATTAAATTTTTTCAATTTTTTTCTAGATAGAACATCTCTTTAGCTTTCCAACGCTTCGAACGGGGGTCAAATCCAACTTACGGATCAAGAGATATGATTTTTTGAAGTTTCCTAAAACTGCTACGAAATTTTACACTATTTCCCTACAATTCGACCGATTCAATTTCCTTCCTTCGATCCAAACACATACTCAACTACGACTACGATGCAATGAGACATAGCAAAGTCACAATTGAATTTAATCAAAATAAAACGGGCGTTACATACACCCATCAACTCTTTCAAGGAGCACTGACCACCTCTTGATGACTTTGATGAGCACCCATGCTTGAGTAAAACCCCTTGCTTAGGCTCAACACTCTTGGTGACCTTATCTTAATATGCACAACCTTTTGATCCCCTGCTAAATGAACAATGTTATTCAATGCAAATGCTAGAAGAAAATGAAATGAAACACAAACCAAGTTAAGAAAAGGTTAGGAAAATTTTGGGGTGCAACAGTCAACATGAAACACGTGCCTAGAATAGAGAACCAAGAGGCAATGAATTATCCCAGATTACATCTAGTTATAAGGTGTCGAGCGAAAAGCTAAGAGACTTCGTCGAAGTCAGGGGAAAGGCGGTGTCGAATCTTTCACCGACACCTAACGTGTTGACCTCAACGGATGATGAGATGAAAGTTGTAGGAGAAATCTTGGGTAGAATGGAAGTTTTTTCCATCGTCAATATGGCGAAGTCAGAATGGTGAAGGCTAATTATAGAGTACTTAGAGAATCTGGTCGGGACCACCAACAGGAAAGTTAAGTATATAACTCTAACTTATGTTCGTATAGGCAACCAACTATTGAAAAATATTCTTGAAGGTGTATTACTCAAATGTTTGAGTGATACAGAAGCATATCTAGCAATATCACAGATCCACAGTGGCACTTATGGAGCACATCAAGTTGGCTAGAAAATAAAGTGGCTCTTATTCCGACAAGGTATCTACTGGCCAAGCATGCTAAAGGATGTATCGACTTCTCTAAAGGGTTCTAGGAGTGTTAGAGGCATGTGAGAATTCAACATGTCACAGCCAGCGGATTAAACGCAATCATCAAACCTTGGCAATTTCGAGGTTGGGCGCTGGACATCATAGGCAAGATCTGACCAACGTCATCGAAGCAACAAAAGTTCATTTTAGTGGGGATATATTACCTCACGAAATGGATAGAGGTTGTACCGTTGGTCAAGGTTGACCAAGAGGCTGTGATGGAGTTTAGTAAAAAAAATATATTATTTATAGGTTTGGAATTTCAGAAACCATTACCACAGACCAAGGATCAGTTTTCCTAGGACAAAAAATGCAAGAGTTCATAGCTAAAATAAGCTTCAAGTCAGTCACCTCCACACCTTACTACGCCCAGGCGAATGGACAAGTCGAGGTTTCTAACAAGGTAATTATTGGGATGATCAAGAAACACGTTGCCAAGAAACCTAAGAATTGGTACAAGACATTGGATCATGTCCTATGGGCTTGTCGAACGTCCCCCAAGTAGGCGATATGTTCAACGCCTCTCTGTCTAACATTTGGCCATGGCATGGTATTGCTTGTAGAAATCTGTTTACAATCAATAAGGGTACAACATCAAAACAAAATTTCTTCAGAACGCTACTAGAGTCTGATGTTCGACGAGACAATCGACTAAGATGAGGAAAGGTTAGTTGTTTTAGACGTGTTAATGCAATAAAATATATAAACCTATGCTCCAAGAGATTCAAGTTAGAGGAAAATGAAACATTTCATTGATGGGTGGCCAAAAAATGGCATACAATGTGGCAAAAGCTCAAGTTACATCATTTCGACAAAACAAATAATTAAGCTGGGAATCTAGACTTAAATTATTCCAAAGAGAGTCATCTCGTATGCAATCCAGTTGTCCAGAAGAGTCTTCTTTTCCGCCAATTGAGCAATTTGTTCCTTGATTCATAAGGCCATCTCACAGTGGGCAATCCTAATGAAGACTTCTTGGTCAATGACGTCTTGAGGTGAAAGGGCTTCAGACGAATCCAGCACAACTTTCTATGGTTGGACTTTGGAAATCATTTTGTTGAGATCTTCTATTTGGGCTTGATAGGTTGAGATCTGCTGGTCAAAAGCCTTATGCTTGTCGAGACGCTCCCGACGTTTGGTCTCAAAATTGGTCAGCTTCTGCTCACAAAGTTGATTGCGATCCTACTTCATCCTCATCACATTCCGCTTTGTTTTGATCTGGAAATCAGTATGTTATCAAAGAGTGAGATCCTTGTTGAGTTGAATGAAGAAAGCCTTAAACTCAATCAATCACTGAGCCAACGGGTCAGGAATGGGATATTGGGAGATCTCTTTGATGAGTTTAAGCATTTCAGCTCCCAGCATAGATTCTTCTTCAACCACGATCATGAATTGCGCCTCAAATAGATAAGACCTTAGTTGTTGAAGTTTGAGGGTAACAGCAGCCTCCACTTCCGGCTGAGGAATAGAGATTGAGGTGGAGGGCCCAAAATCAGCAGACACATGTCGAAGTTATTGGAGCCTCCTCACAGTCTCGACTAGATTCTTCGCCTTCATGGCCAGAATTTTGTATGGATTAAGGGAGCAGCTGGAATTGGTAACTTGAAAGAATGGGATGGAGATACCTGCAACAAAGGTTTTCAAATCTTGATGGCCTTCCCCAGTCACTTCGTTAGCATTAGAGGTTGGGGTCCCTGATGGGCATTAGCCTGAGTGTCAGGACCGCCAGGAGCAGTTGTGAAGAGTTATTGGTTCGCATCAGTATGAGCAGCAAAATCATCAAAAATGGTTGTCGAAATTTCTTAAATGGTGGCACCTTAGGTATCGTGTCCGCCGATAGCAACCGTCGAGGTAACTTGGTTTGCATCCATTTGAGTTTCAGGATCCAGATTGTCTTTGGTAGAGAGGCCTTGAAATTCATCTTGTCATTGGGGGCTCGAACCAGTAGAAGTCTTCGTCAAATCTTCAGCAAGAGGTCCCTGCAAAAGAATTCCTGAGTCATTATTCAGAAAGGTGTACAAAATAAGCAACAAAAATGGTCGGTACCTCAGGTGTCGTTGGCTGGGGAGGAGGAGTCAGAGTCAAGCCTTAATGTAGGGGAGTCGAAATAAGAAGACCAGAGGGTTGGTCACTCGAAGAAACTACATTCGAGGCCGTCTTCTTGACATGGATAATTGGTTTTTTCTTTGTCGGAGCAGCAGGAGTCGAAGTCTTGACAGAAGGGAAGACTTGAGAGTTCATGCTACTTTTAGAAGCTTCGTCTTTAGACTTCACTTCTTCCAAAACCTAAGCAGTAAGGAGCGTTAGAAGCCCGTCGAAGTAATAACTCCTAAAATGGCAAAAGAAAAACATTTGGCATACCTGTGGTTTTGAAATAGAGGGCCGCTTTTGTCTTCTTTGGGGGTTTGGGTGGAACAACTACAGTGGTCGAAACACGCTTCCGACCCTGGAGAACAAGCATACAAAATGGTTAACATGGGTGGATTCTCAAACAAAATATTTAGGGAAAAAGAAGGTTACCTTCTTCTGAGGAGTAGCCTTAACATCAGAGATTTGGATTATTTCGACATGAGCATCTTTCACCAGCTTTGCATGTGGGAGTTTGCCGCCCATAATAGCGAAAACATCATGCATCTTTTGCAAAAAGACAGAACTGTCGAAGTACTGACAATGGTAGCGTGACCACCATATGTCGAATTCCTTGGTGGTGAAGAAAGAGGTATGAAATTTGAATTAAGGAAGCTCAAGGTGTTGAGCCTTGTAGAATTTGAAACAGGCTAAGTGGATGTCAGCGTTCAGAGCTCCACCAGCCTATACAATATCTGTCGAGTGGGATATTAAAGACTTTGGCAGTATTTGGCTTAAGCCAAATTGTCGAGCCACCAAATTGGGTTGATAATTCATAAAACCATACCCCTTAGTCCTAATCTCGATCCTGAAAGACAACATGGTGGGAGTCAGAAATGCCCTCCACACAGCATTCAACAACAATGTAGACTTCGGGGAGACCCCAAGAAAAGGATCTCGAAACCAAGTCAAACCAAAGCATCGATCCGCAAAGGGAGCCATGTCAGAAACAAAAATGGTGGTGTCGATAAACATTTTGATATACTCCATAAAGATAAACTTATTGGGAGTTTCTTTGTGAGTGATCAACGCAAGCCTCGGGCCTTTGGCGGGTCGATCATGTGTCAGACGCATGATACACTCCATCACAGAAGCACCTAGTCGATGCTTAAAGGTGGAATTCAACTAATGCTGCAGCAACCAAATAGGACCCGACAGGTTTAACGCTTTGGGGGTGGAATACAATAACTTTAGCTTCAGCGAAACAAGTCCTAGAGAGTGGTAAAGAGAGGCCAACATAAGTTTCGCCAAGGAAACTTGTCGGCCTTCATGGTTTTGAATCGCCAAACGGATGTAACTCTTGGCTATCTGTAAAGACCCAGGTCAGAACACGTAATACGAAAGCCAGAGGGTCAGGAAGGCAATGTGCTCCTCATTAGAGACCTCCTCCGAGTCCTTGACATAATGGTCTTCGATGTAGTATCTAAAAGTGCCACGATTAAATAAGAAGGAGTTCTCAGTAGAGAGGGAAGGGTCAAAAGCCTCACCTAGAGGAGACAGACCAGTGATGGCTGCCACGTTGAAGAGAGTGGGCGTCATCATGCCACATGGAAGGCGAAAGGTGTTAGTCGAACCCTCTCAGAAGTAGATCGATGCAAGGAGCTGACAGGGGTTGACCTTATGAGCTTGTCACGAAATCTGAATGGCGTCAAAAATGCCAACCTTCTCCAATTCTGCTTTGCGTTGGTTCTGGACCCTATTTTACCAAGCCAAATACTCTTTGTTTCCAGAAGTTGACATCGACCTAAAAACTCAAGCATTGAGATCCATAAATTTCAGGTCATTAGTACTGTTTTTCTCGAAGACAGACGGATAGCATGAGTGAAACAAGGAAAAAACTCTTGCACTTGCTTGGGTGTGTTTTGGTACTTGGATATGGCCCATGAAAAGCCAGAAGGTTTCCAGCCACCACGAAGGGTGTCAATATTTGGTGTTGCCAGTTTTCTACCACAACTTTGTCAGTAGATGATGGTTGAGGAATGGTTGGCAAACACTTTTCATTAGTGAGAGTGAAAGTTATAGGATTATTACCAATGATTGGAGTAACGGAAGCCATTGCAATGTTAGGAAATGAGAGATGAGAAAGGGTGAAAGATTATGAAAATGCAGTGAGAATGCTGAAGTTTTAGAATGCTAAGGTTTCAGAAAAGCGAAAACGAAGAAGAAGAAAAGAAAGTGGTGAAAATGGTATTTAGAGACGCCAAGAATCAAACAACCATGATTGAAAAGTGGCAATCGACAACAGTTTTATGATTGTTCCGTTTCCACGGTAGTAGGAGGTTTAATGAGGGAAGTTGAAAACCCATGACCTAGGTAATAGTCAGGATCATGGCAAATGATGAAGGTTTCTTGGAAATCACAATGTTGAAAAGTTGTCATCATGATGCATGATATCAGTAGACGTGATATAAAGGAGAAATTTGGCACAATTTAAAACGCCAGGGAAGCTGGTCTTTTAGGGGGGAAATTTGTTAACTGGAAAATTTCGACCAAGGAAGCAGAAGTAGGGTCAACGAGACATCTTACAAAACCATGTTGAAGCATCCTCGACAGCCTACCCATCAGGAGAACATTGAGGCAAGCTCGACAAAAAGCCATCCTGGTCGAAGTCAAAGAAAGGCTTCGGGCAAACAAGCAATCTTGTAGCAGACGAAAACGTGGAAAGTTGCAAAGATAATGGAAGTACGTGGGTAGACATGTGGCAGACCAGGGACGGTGGACAGAAGAATAACGGTCACTTTTTAGGCCTATTTAAGGAAGTGTCAATTTCAGTTCTAGGGGTTGCATTTTGTAGCATTAAGAGAATATACTCAAAGTATTAGCGTGAAAGAAACGAGTCAAAACTTTGCAAATGTATGCATGTGTCCATTTTTTATACTTAAGCAATTTATTTTACAAGTCTTGTATTTCTTTTGTTTGTTTCCCTTTTACAATTTCTCTGTACTTTTATCTCATTGATTTATCCTAATTTTGCAATCATATTGTTTCATCTACCCTTTTTGCAAACTCAAGTTCTCAAACGTCCAACATTTATTTAAGATATAGTCTAGGGTTCTTGTAGCCAATCCTACACGAAAACTTTAATAAGAGGCTAGAGGTTGTTCGACAAAAATCCCGTGTGAGCATTGGCGTATATGTACACATGACACAAAGTATGTGCCATATGGTATGACGTGTATGTTCATTCTCCCAAGAAAACCCTAACATCATAACCTAACACGTGAAGAGTGGACTTGCACTATAAATATGTTAGTCATAATTTGCTTCTCACCAACTTTTAACTTTCAGCAAGCAAACTTGCAACTTTAAGCAAGCAAACTTTTCTCCTCACCACTACCTTAATTCTAAGCCACAAAAATGTCTCTACTTACTTTGGGCGATGAGCACAGAGGAACAATTGAGAATATTGCAGCATTTATAAGTTTTTAAGTTTATTTGTTTTATCTCCCCTTACTTAGTTGTTTTGTATTTCTAACTTAGCTTCTTTATATCTTTTGTCAAGATGTAAGGAGACTTTGTTGTCGTGTACATGACTATATACCACACGACCCAATCATACAACCATACCTTGAATCATGCGGTTTCAACCATTTGATCAATATCACTTCGTACTCAATTGACGCCAAGTTTATTCTAGCTTTGCTAGAACGATGGACACCCGAGACCCACACATTTCACCTTCTATTTGGTGAATGCACCGTCACAAAGTTGGGGTTGAGAACCAAATTTGCGAAGATTTGTTGGGTGCCTCTCTTTGTGAAGAGACAAATCAGACACAACGTGCAGGTCAACCAAGGGGTCAAGGTATAAATTTAAAATACCTTAGAGAACATTATCAACGTATCACATTAAACGACAAATCCACCGAGTACGAAAAAATAATTAAAACTCGGTGTTATATTATGATTTTATTTGGGCATTTTTTATTTCCTGAAAGTACTGGAAATACTGTAAATATTATGTATTTGCCGTAGTTACGCAACATTCATAAAGTATGCACTTATAGTTGGGGTTCAGCTTTTTTGGCCCATCTATATAGTGCCTTATGTAAAAATGCAAAAAAGATACTTGTACGTTTTATGGTTGCGCCTTTCTACTTCAAACATGGAGTTCGTCAAGAATGCTGACACTCGCTCCGGTCAACCCGAATCCATACACATTCCCCTATGCAAACAAGTAAGTTTATTTTAAAATATCAAACATGTATACTTTGATAAAAGGTTTATTTGTAACTATTTTATTTATCTCACTTTTTTTAGGTGGTCAGTTATGTGAATGCCTTACCAACGATGTCCCAGAAACGCAATAATCATGTACCGCAATCTTTTAGACCACATTGGGCCGAATGATGTAAATTATTTTACGTTACTATAAATTTGACTATAAAATTAACACACTGCAATTTTTCTCATTAAGTATTTTGATTATGCAGTTTATCTGAAGGTTGTGTCTAGGTCTCAATCGTCATCCTAGCCCCGATGATGTTGCAGTCTAGACATCAAAAACACGAATCATTCAGTTCACTATAGTGGATATGCACCAAATATATAGAGTGAAACTACAATTCAACATGCAATAAGATATTCTAGTCGATCTGATGTGTTTGGGAGACTGACGTCAATTGAGAGTAGATGTACAATGGGGTTATGATGATTAGAGAGACTTTGCTAAAGAAATGTGTAGACATTGAAAGAATCAACATCACCACATCTTAAACGAGCATTTTGTGGAAGGGTCTAGATCAAGTCATCAATATATGATTTGGTTTAGGTCAGTTACAACATAACAATTTATGTCTAAGCCGACATATTTGATAGATCCGCGTCAACAAGCTTCGTCCTCATATGCACAACAACAAACACCTGCTTAACAACCAACCCCGTGCTATATCCAACAACAATATCTACCCACCCAATCTCAACTACCCACCTCACACCATCGACATGCCATGTACACCGAACCATACAACTTTCAAACCCAAAAACCATTCATGCCACCCACCCAATCACAACAATAAGATCCTGAACCTTACTGCCAATATCCATACTATTAGTTCTTGATTGGCAGGTGTTGCGGTGAGAATCGTGATATCAAGCTATTGATTAACTTGAATCTTTAATTCTTAGAATTCACAACCGAACTTTAATTTATCCAAAGGAAAGGTCTAAAGAGAGAAAGAACCTTTTGCGTGATGTAACAACAACGCTAAGAGATTCGGGGATCGGGGGTTGGTTATGCATAGGGTAGGTATTTCACATCCTAAACATCTGTAGTACTCTACAGGAACCTTTTGTTTGTTTGTATGCTAAGTTTGCTAAATGTTTACTATGGATTGGAATTGGGAAAAAGATGTAGGTTAAAACCTAAAGATATATACACTAAGTTGCTCGCAAAGACATCGCATCTTCTGCCTACGTATCCTAAATAGGATAGAATCAGAGCAATCGTAGTTCACCTCACTAGGGTTAAAGAACACTTGATTATGATCAAGGTTCAAAGGGGAACAAACATTACAATGCTTATATAGAGTTTATGAAAACTCTCTAGATCTACATTGAACACTCAAGAAAGGGGAGTAAGTAATCATTTCCATGATTCTTACATAGAGTTAACCAACTCTATCTTAAGTTCTAATTGAGGAGCACTCCTAGCAAAGGGTAGGCTTTTTAGACTTAAGCAAAGTCTAATGGATAGGCTCTAACTTAACTAAGTGTAGAATGACTTAACGAAGTCGAGGGGGGGAGATGAGCTATCTATGACCCAAAGGTCAATAGAGAGACCTTTCCTTTGGAAGGATAGAGGGGGAGGCAACTTGGGTGAGAACTAAAGAGTTCCATCACTTGGGGAAAAATAAGCTTAACAAAGCAAAAACGTTAAACAAACATGATGAACATGGTTACGATCAAAACGTGCAAGCGTATTACGATAGGCAAGCAAAAATGGGTAAAGTATATGGTTACGACCAAAGCATGCAAGCGTATTACGATAGGCAAGCAAAGATGAGTAAAGTATATGGTTACGACCAAAGCATGCAAGCGTATTATGATAGGCAAGCAAAGATGAGTAAAGTATATGGTTACGACCAAAGCATGCAAGCGTATTACGATAGGCAAGCAAAGATGAGTAAAGTATATGGTTACGACCAAAGCATGCAAGCGTATTACGATAGGCAAGCAAAGATGAGTAAAGTATATGGTTACGACCATAAGGAAATCAATCATAAACAAATCTTACAAGATAATTTAAGCATGGCTTAAAAGAAATTTCAACAAGAAGTAAGGTAAACAACTTTAAGGATAAGCAACTTTCAAGTGGAAAAAGTATCACAAACATGAACATCTTTGAAATATTTTCTCATTAAGTGAAACTAGACAACATTAAGAGCATTTTGCAAAAAGAATGGCTTAAAAATAATGAAGCATGAGAAAGTTATGAAGTTTTGAATTTTATGAAGAAAACATAAAAACAAGTGATAAAAATAATGGAATGGTCATGGAAGGTGTTGAACCCACGCCCTCTAGTCTAAAAGCTCGAAATAATACCAACTCAACCAATACACACACATGTAAATTCAGTGGAAATGAAAGAGAAAAAAATAAAACAAGATAAACAAAATAAAACAACAAAAAGCTGTCCCACTCAGGGATCGAACACAGGACTGGTAGGAAGAGAAGGTACTTAGCGCGCAGGTTACAACCACTGGGGTGGCAATACATCCGTGTATTAAGCCACCCCTAAAAATAAATAAACCTCACGAGGCAAGCATAACTAGGTAAGAACTCAAGCAAAAGTGGTAGGAACAGATTGGATTCAAACTTCATTAAAACAGCCTCAGATTTCACAAACTCAAAGCCCAACATGTTTGAAATTAATCAAGGAAGAAGATGGTGCTCACCAATTTTCAAGATCATGCGCATAAAGAGGAACTTGATAGCAAATGAAAAATGGAAGTTGAGATGCAATAAAGGAGGACATGGCATAAACAAGGCAGGTTCAGATCATGCAAACATCATACACTAACTCTGATCATGTTAACTACTGATTCTAGACCCAAAGATCAATTAGAAACAAATTGAAACAAAGAATGATATGCTGCTGCAAACATAATTTGAGAATGCAAGGCTGTTGGGAATGAAGAACAAGTTTTAAAATGCAACATGATACATGACTCCATCAAATGGCTGCTAGTTCAAAGCATGAATTGAAACAAACAAGATTGCAAATCCTCAATTGACACTTTAACATCCACCGGTAAGGCCTACTTTCTAACAACTATACAATCACAAGTGTGCAAGAACAATCCTCCTGCAGACACTTACCCTTGTGTCCAACAATCCTGGATCACAAGTCACAATACAAGTAATTTTGAATGAATTGATTTGAGAGTGATAGTAATGATATCAATACATAGATTGATCTTCTCCTTTTGATCAGAATTCACTCTTTAGTATCAATACAAGTGTTCAATGCTATGGATATGAAATATATGAACAATATGAACACTTTGATAAAATTTGAAAATATTTGAATTGAGTGAATTTGATTCAATGATAGTTTTTGAAAATTATTAGAGGTGTTTTTCAATTTTGAAAATAATCAGAATTTATATGAGCAAAAACACCTATTCAAAAAGGTTTAATTGAGTATAGAACAAACAATGAAAAGGTATAACTTTAACAAGAATTTTGAACTTTGAAATAAGCAATTTTTCAAAATACGTTCAGTGTTAATCGGTTAACCATATAGGTTAATCGGTTAACACATGAACGTTAGCTCAAAGAATTCAAATTTTAAGGGCGTTAACCGATTAACCCATATGGTTAATCGGTTAACACTGTAAAAACTTAGAAAAATATTTATGTTTTAAGTCTTATACCAATTCTAAAGAGTTTAAAAACATGCCAATGCAGTATGCAAAAAGTTATGGATTGTTTGAACACTTGTATATCAAATTAAAGAAGGAATTTTGATATACCAGCCTTGTGTCCAAGTCTTGACAGATGAAGAATAATTTTCCAGTAGCTTGACTTGTAAGTTATAATTGCATAGACTTGATCAGTTTGAAAGCCTCCACTTTTTGCAACATGAAGTGAGCTTGAGTTGAGTTGACATCATCAAAACTTAAGATTGAAGTATGCTTGCTTCTACATTCTCCCCCTTTTTGATGATGACAAACAAAAGCGTATGTGCCATGTTTTTGACGATGTTTCGAACTGATCTTGGTTTGCTTCTCCCCCTATGTCCAGCAACTCCCCCTATCTAAACAGAAGGCAAAAAATCTGCACAAAGAGATATTAGAAGCACAAAACTCTTCTCCCCCTTTGTTATCAGCAAAAAGGAAGAAGCTTTCAAACCAGAAACCAAAAAATATAGGCACAAAAGGTAGCAAACAATCAAGTAAACAAGAAAACAAACATAATTGATAAAAATGCAACACATAGAACATGCGGCACAAATATTGTACGATTACATAGGAATGAAACTAAGCAACATAAACATAATGAAAAACAAAAGTAAACAACATCAGCAAGTATTTCCTAAAAATCGTCATCAGCCATATCCTCTTCTTCTGCTTCCTCTTCTTCTTCACCTTCTTCATCCTCTTCAACAAAGTTGTCGGTGTTGGTACGGCGAGAGGTAAGTATAAGGTTTCAGAGAGAAGCGATGGCCCGAGAGGTTTCTCTATGTTGGGTCATCATAGTTTGGTAGAGAAACTTATTAGTAATACCTCCTTCTGGTACGGGATAGGCTTGGTTCGAGGCTGCTCCTTCATCAGCATACTTGTAGGTGCCATCAGTGTCTTTGATGATGCCGGTGTTCTTCACAATTGTTATCTCATTTATATCATTGGTTGACGACTTCATCTTGGTAAAAGGTTCTCGCTGGAGATCCAATTCAGACAATTCAAGAATTCTTGACACCAGCCGAGCACAAGGAAGACACGTTTGAAGCTCAAGCTGTTGTCGAAGATGATACATTATAGTCAGAATCCAATTTACCCAAATCTTGTTCTTGATAGCAAACAGAAGTTGCATTTCCAAGTCGTTGATCTGAGCGTGATTTGAGTCTTTCGGAATGAGCACGTAGTAGATGACATAATGTAACATTCGATCAGATACCGTCAAATTCTTTGTGTAACACAGCATGCGGGCAGTCCGCTGATTAGCAATAATCGTCTCTTTTTGGAACCTGCAAATCCGGTAATAATATTCCATTTTGTCGTAGTTAGCCCACGGTCCTTCATCGTGGTTAACCCCTTTTCGGAGAAAATATCCGGTAGATGGAATTTGCAGCTTTGAAGCAATATCAGACAATTTTTCCTTCAGCAAACAGTCGCGAATAACCGTTTCCAGAACGTGTTCACCATTACCATTCAGATATATAGAAAACTTATTCAAGAAAGTCTTAACCAAATCCGGGTAGCATTTACCAGACTCAGAGACAAACTTATCTATCTTTTGGTATTTCAGTAAGCAGGAAAATCAAAAGAAGATACCGGAAAAGCTTTAAGATTGACATATTTTACCGGTAGGATGTGGCGAATGCGAACCTTAAAGTCCATGCGACGCTTCTTGGTAGTTTCCATGGGGATGCTATCTTCCTCAGATGCAGAGTCATATTCTGGAAGCTTGCCCTTTCCCTTGTGAGATGAAGCCATGGAAGTTGTTTGAGAGATTCTGAAGTTTTTGGGGTTGCTGAGTTTTTAGGGTTTGAGATGCTGAGAGAGAGATGAAGTGAAACCACAATATATAGGAGGGAGTTTGTAGTGGGTTTTAAAGTTAGGGTTTGAAGAGGGAATCCCAAAAGTTCTTGTAGTCAAAGAAGAGGAAATAGAGTTCCAAGGATATATTGAATTGGATTTTTAAGAAAACATTGACCACATATAAACACATTAAAAACACACAATTTTCCAAAATTTAAAAGGATTTTTCGTTTCTGATTTTTGCCCATTTTAATAGTGTTAATCGGTTAACCACATAGGTTAATCGATTAACATATTAAAAAATTAATTTTTCAGAAAAACTTACAGTGTTAATCGGTTAACCCTATAGGTTAATCGGTTAACACATTAAATAATTCAATCAGAACTGAAAAACTTACAGTGTTAATCGGTTAACCCATATGGTTAATCGGTTAACACATGCGAATTTTGGAAAAATGCTTAAAAACATAATGCACACACATGAAAACATAACACAAATTATGCATACACACATTAGAGAAAAGGTCAGATGTCACCTTCATCAAGAATCCCAAGTTCTCGCCGAATTTTGTAGAACGATTCTTTCGCCAAGGGTTTGGTGAAGATGTCGGCGAGTTGATTGTGCATGTCGACGAAAGTAACATCTACATCTCCATTCAATACGTGATCTCGAAGGAAGTGATGCCGAATATCTATATGCTTTGTTCTTGAATGCATGACCGGGTTCTTTGTAATGTTGATGGCACTTGTATTATCACATCGAAGAGGAATGCAACCGAGATCTACACCGTAATCCAGGAGTTGTTGCTTGAGCCACAGAATTTGTGCATAACAACTTCCTGCTGCAATATATTCCGCTTCGGCTGTACTGAGTGCCACACACGCTTGCTTCTTGCAGGCCCATGACACTAGTGCATTCCCGAGAATGTGACATGTACCACTCATGCTTTTTCTATCGGTCTTACATCCTGCATAATCAGCGTCAGAATAACCAATTAAAGAACAACTACTACCTTTTGGATACCATAACCCGACGTTCGTTGTCCCTTTGAGATACTTTATAATTCTCTTCACAGCGGTGAGATGCAATTCCTTCGGACTTGCTTGAAAGCGTGCATACAAACAAACACTAAACATAATGTCAGGACGACTTGTCGTCAAATATAATAATGAACCGATCATACCTCGATATTTTGTAATATCAATTGAAGTACCAGATTCGTCTTGATCAACGTACGTTCCGGATCCCATAGGAGTGGACATCACCTTGCAACTATCCATATCGAATTTCTTCAACAATTCCTTGCAATACTTGGATTGGTTGAGGAATATGCCATCCTTTGTTTGCTTGATTTGTAGTCCAAGAAAATAATTCAATTTCCCATCATGGACATCTCGAATTCTCCTTGCATCATAAGTGAAAATTCTTCGCAAAGCTCTTTGTTTGTTGATCCGAAGATGATGTCGTTGACATAGAATTGAACCAATAAGGTGTTACCCTTGATCTTCTTTATGAACAATGTCTTGTCAACCTTTCCTTTTGTAAAACCCTTTTCACATAAGAAATTGCTAAGGCGGTCATACCATGCTCTTGGTGCTTGTTTCAGTCTGTAGAGTTCCTTTTTCAGTTTGTAAACATGCAAGGGATTCTTGAAGTCTCCAAAACCCAGAGGTTGTTTGACGTAGACTTCTTCATTGATATATCTATTCAGGAAAACGCTTTTGACATTCATCTGGAACAACTGAAAATTCATAGAACAAGCGTAAGCAAGTAATAATCTAATTGCATCTAACCTTGCTACCGGAGTGAACGTTTCATCAAAATCAATTCCATCCTTCTGGTTGTAGCCTTGTGCGACCAATCTTGCTTTGTTACTAACTATGATCCCATTCTCGTCAAGTTTGTTCTTAAAAACCCATCTCGTTCCTATGATGTGCTTGTTGTCTGGTCTTGGTACGAGATTCCAAACTTGATTCCTTTCGAATTGGTTGAGTTCTTCTTGCATCGCTACAATCCATTGGTCGTCGCCTAAGGCTTCATCAATCTTGGTTGGTTCAATTTGAGACACAAAAGCCATGTTGAGACAAGCATCCTTAAGATTAAGTCGAGTTGCAACGCCTTGGCTAATATTACCAATAACTTTATCTATCAGGTGATCTCTATGCGTTCTCCATTCCTTCGGAAGATCTTGATGTTCTTCAATGATTTGAGTGACATCTTCTTGTGGTATTGCTTGATTCTTTGAAGTATCTTCTTGTTGTTGTGAAGAACCTACTATATCATCATCATCATCCACAATAATATTATCCTCTTTCAAGGGGTTAGTCTCATCAAAAGAAACATGAATGGATTCTTCAATAGTAAGAGTTCTTTTATTAAAAATTCTAAAAGCTCTACTAGAAAGAGAGTAACCAAGAAATATACCTCCGTCGGACTTCTCATCAAACTTACCGAGATTGTCCTTATTGTTGTTGAGAACAAAACATTTGCATCCGAATATGTGGAAAAATGCTATGTTTGGTTTCCTACCCTTGAACAGCTCATACGGAGTCTTCTTGAGAATTGGTCGAATATTGACACGGTTGCTTACGAAACACACCGTGCTAACTGCTTCTGCCCAGAAATATTTAGGAAGATTCGAGTCGCTAAGCATTGTTCTTGCAAGCTCCACCAGTGACCTATTCTTCCGTTCTACGACACCGTTCTATTGAGGAGTCCTTGGTGCGGAAAAATTATGAGAAATTCCATGCTCTTCGCAAAAATCTTCAAAGTCTGAATTTTGGAATTCTCCACCATGGTCTCTTCTTATTGAGGCTATAGTGAGTGACTTCTCGTTTTGAATTTGCTTTGCATATTTCTTGAATGCTTTGAAAGCATCATTTTTCTGCACTAAAAAAATGTCCATGTGTATCGAGAGAAATCATCAACAATAACTAAAGCATAAATACTACCTCCGAAGCTTTTCATTCTCGATGGACCAAAAAGATCCATATGCAACAATTGAAGTGGTCTTGATGTAGAAACCACTTGCTTGGATTTGAAAGTTATCTTGGTCTATTTTCCCTTTTGACATGCATCGCATAATTCATCCTTGATGAATTTTATCTTCAGAAGACCAACAACTAGATCATGCTTTATCAACTTGTTTAAATGCTCCATGTAAATGTGAGCAAATCATTTATGCCAAAGCCAAGCCTCGTTGTTGTTCACCATAAGACATTTTACCTTCAAGGAAGAGTCATCAAAAGAGATCATAAAAATATTATTAAATCTTTTACCTTTTAGCAAGATGTCATGGGTGACTTCATGTTCTATCAAACATTCATCTTTTGTGAAGTTAATTCGGAACCCTTTGTCACACAATTGACTTATGCTAAGTAGGTTGTGTTTAAGGCCTTCCACATAAAGGACGTCTTCGATGATTGTACATGGAGGTGCACCAACTGTTCCAACTCCAAGAATTTTTCCTTTATTATCATCACCGTAAGTAATGTATCCTTTGGCCTTTAATGATAGACTTGAAAATTTGTTTATGTCTCCCGTCATATGCTTAGAATAACCGCTATCAAGATACCATTGATTAGAAGTTGTCTTCAAGCATACCTACAACACAAAATCAAGTAGTGTTAGGTACCCAAATTGCTTTGGGTCCTTGATAGTTAGTACCCTTTTCAACCCACACATAATGCCCTTTAGCAACACCAAAGTTGCGCACATAGCAAGCATTAGGTGTATGGCCCTTAATTCCACAATAAAAACAAGTAGGTTGAAAATGACTTCTATATCTAGGAACATAATTCTTTTTCTTCACAATTCTTTTCTTTTTATGACTTTGATGCACAGCGTTAGAATTGTCTACCTTTTCTTTAACACCTTGTTCACTTGCTTTTACAAAAATGGTTTCATTTGTGCTTGGTTTGGAAAACTTAGAATATCCTAGTCCACTTTTATCATTAGGATATCTTTGGTGCCTAAGAATTTCCTCCAAGCCAATTTGGCCTTTTTCGTATCTTTCTAAAACTCTTTTAAGTTGAACAATTTGAAAAGATAAAGATTCACAATTTTTGCATACAAGACTTTGTTTTTCATCCACCAATTTTTGTTTTTCATTTTCAATATTTTTCATGAAAACAGTATTTTGTTCTTCTAAAAATGAAATTCTTTTCTTTTAGGATGAGATGCTTTTACACAAAGTCTTGCATTCTTTTTGAAGTTCATCTATGACTTCTTGTGCATCATTATCATAAATGGAAAAATCATTACTAACCTCATAAATTTCTTCATCGGAATGATGTGACGCCATAAGAGCCATATTTGCACATTCATCGCTTTCTGATTCTGATGATGAACTTATCTCGTTATCGTCCCAAGCAACATAAGCCTTTTTATTTTTGAAATCCTTCTTGCCTTTGAATCCTCCTTTCTTTGCAAGTTTCGGGCAATCCGGCTTTATGTGACCTTGTTTCCCACATTCGTAGCAGGTGACTTCTTGGTTCGATGTGGAAGCATCCTTTTTCCTGAAATGTCTATTCTTTTTAGGAAATGAGGAATTTTTATTATTATTAAAAAACTTACCAAGCTTCTTTACAAGACGCATGAAATTTTCATCTTCGGAAGTCTCGTCGTCTTTCTCATCCTTTGTGTCAATCTTCAAGGCAATCCCTTTGGACTTCTTTTCTTGACTTTCGTGCTTCTCGAGTCTTCCAAGTTCCAATTCATGCTCTTGAAGTTTGCCAAATAAAGATGCAGATGTCATCATTGAGAGACTTTTCTTTTCCGAGATAGCGGTCACCTTTGGTTGCCATTCTCTTGTCAAAGATCTTAGGACTTTTAGGTTGTGATCATCATTGGTGAAGGTCTTCCCGAGAGCAATCAAATGATTTGTTAGATGAACAAATCTTTTTTGTAAGGCAACAATAGATTCACCGGGCTGCATACGGAACATCTCATATTCTTGACTTAACGTGTTGAGTCTTGATCTTTTTACTTCGGCTGTCCCTTCATGCGTTTCTACCAAGGTATCCTAGATCTCTTTTGCCGATTTACATTGTGATATACGGAAGAAATCGTCCATACTGAGAGCGCTTTGAAGTATGTTGATTGCTTTCTTTTCATTTAAGATTCTCTTCTTGTCATCTTCATCATAAGAGGATTTTATCTTTGCAGTGCCTACGTTATTTATGACACTCATAGGAACATGCGGACCATTTTCCACGGTTTCCCATATGTCGTCTCCTTGAGTCTCAAGATGTGCTTTCATACGGATTTTCCAAAAATCGAAATATTCTCCAGAAAAGAGTGGCGGTTTGTTACTACTTCCACCATCTTTGAAAACCAGGTTGGTACTAGCGGAAGTCATACTGAATCTTTAGGAATAGGTTACCTTAACATGCTCTGATGCCAATTGTAAGTACAGAGTATGCCTAAGAGGGGGGTGAATTAGGCTTAAGGGACTTTTTCCATTTTTTCGCTATTCTTGAATTTTACTTCTTTAAGAATGTTGGTGATGAAAGCGGTAAATGCAGAAAAGGAAAGAACACGGAGAATTATAGTGGTTCCCCTCACAATCCGAGAGTACTCCACTCCCCTTTCAACATGAAAGAGAATTTACTATAGTTTTAGAATTGTACAACCTATCACACCATCAACCGGTGAGGCCTACTTTCTAACAACTATACAATCACAAGTGTGCAAGAACAATCCTCCTGCAGACAGTTACCCTTGTGTCCAACAATCCTGGATCACAAGTCACAATACAAGTAATTTTGAATGAATTGATTTGAGAGTGATAGTAATGATATCAATACATAGATTGATCTTCTCCTTTTGATCAGAATTCACTCTTTAGTATCAATACAAGTGTTCAATGCTATGGATATGAAATATATGAACAATATGAATACTTTGATAAAATTTAAAAATATTTGAATTGAGTGAATTTGATTCAATGATAGTTTTTGAAAATTATTGGAGGTGTTTTTCAATTTTGAAAATAATCAGAATTTATATGAGCAAAAACACCTATTCAAAAAGGTTTAATTGAGTATAGAATAAACAATGAAAAGGTATAACTTTAACAAGAATTTTGAACTTTGAAATAAGCAATTTTTCAAAATACGTTCAGTGTTAATCGGTTAACCATATAGGTTAATCGGTTAACACATAAATGTTAGCTCAAAGAATTCAAATTTTAAGGGTGTTAACCGATTAACCCATATGGTTAATCGGTTAACACTGTAAAAACTTAGAAAAATATTTATGTTTTAAGTGTTATACCAATTCTAAAGAGTTTAAAAACATGTCAATGCAGTATGCAAAAAGTTATGGATTATTTGAACACTTGTATATCAAATTAAAGATGGAATTTTGATATACCAGCCTTGTGTCCAAGTCTTGACAAATGAAGAATAATTTGCACAACAGCTTGACTTGTAAGTTATAATTGCATAGACTTGATCAGTTTGAAAGCCTTCACTTTTTGCAACATGAAGTGAGCTTGAGTTGAGTTGACATCATCAAAACTTGAGATTGAAGTATGCTTGCTTCTACACCAGCAGCAGTCACCACAAAGTCTTGATGGGAGATTAGAATGGTTTAACCCCTAAACTGCTGTGAGGTTCCAAACATAGCACCAATCAAATCTAAACCACTAATTGCTCACTGAAATATGACAGCCAACTTAGCAACATAAAAGTGAAACTAGCCTCATCAGTAATTAGGTCATGAGTTGACAAACTTTACAAAATGACAGTCCTGATCATTATAATTCCATATAATTGCCAATTGATGCCTTATGACAGCTTTGGTTATTTCAATGCATAAGAACATCCTACAACCAGAGTCTTTTGCTATCAACATCCAAGTAAACTCAACTCAACAATTATTAAAGGAACAACAAACCCTAATCACAAGGCTCTAAGATCAATCAACAATGCTTAAAACTCAAACTATGCATTTCTGGGTAAATATGTTGGGCCTAAACAAGACAAAACCTTAAAACATGAACAAACCAAACTCAAACAAAACTCAATGGATTTTGGTAAAATTTTAGTCAAACTTGAGTGAAATTCAACAAAGAATACAATGATGTCCTTGATTTTATCTGAAAGTAAGTGAATTTTAAAATTCGATAGCAATTGCAAAATGAGATAAAAAGTGCATTTTCAAAACCAGAGATCAATTCAATCATGCTATGACCAGAACAAAGGTTCAAATACACTCTACACATCATACATAAAGTGTCTGCCAACCCAATGAACTTAAATCTAAACCAGAACCCCAACTGACATATGGAAATGAATATGTAGCATGTGGCCAATAAGGAAGTTCATGACAGTTTACAACCAAGACAAACTCAGCACTCAAATATGATTCACACAACTCAAATATCATATAAGTGAGGTTTTGATCACTTCAACATTGGTTCAGACAGAATACAAACTTGCACATGAAATTGGAAGACCTAAGCCAAACTAAAGGCACAAAATAGCATAGTTGTCATACACACCAATTCCTCACTATACATTGTTCACACATGTGTAATAGGACCTATAAATGAACTTAAACACAACCATAACATTAACCCTAGGCAGAAATAGAATATGACTCATGGAATGAAACCAACAAATCACAGCACCAAGCACCTAACCTCATGACAGTTTACAAACTTATGAAGACATGCATTACCAAAGTTCAAACATGATTTTTGAGGGATTCTATAGTATGCTCAAGCTAATGTACATCAAAGATAAACATGGTGCATAATAAATGTAGCTAACAAAAGTGACTTACCTCTTGAAGACCTCTTAGAAAGCTCTTTGTGCAAAGCTTTTGGTTGAATATAAATAAGTTAAGCAGCTCCTCTACACCTCCAATGCAATGTATACAATATTCAAGTTCATTCCAAGCAAGCTTCTTGTGCAAATAAATTGACTTAGGCAAGAAGTAACCAATGGATCTTATGACAAATTTGGGAAATGGTATTACAGTTGAATTATTATGACTTGGACAGTAACTACATCCTATATTTGAGGTGTTTGAAGAGTTGACAGGGAGATTTCTTGGTTAATGCAGAAAGTCAAATTTCTTTGATTCAAGAGTTGACTTTTGGAAAAACTACACTTCTGGTGAAAATAATGGTTGGGACAGCTTCAATACAACATTTGTGGGTTGCTTGGATTGTTTTTGGAGGTTTTCAAAGGTTGGAAATGGTTTTGGGGTGAATTCTGCCCAAGGCAGATTTTATGCTCTTTTGGAATTCAAGATGGATGACAGAAAAGAGAGAGTAGTTTTTTGCTTGGATTAATGGTTGTTCTGGTGTCTAACAACATGGATGAAGTCTCTATAGGGAAAGTGAAGGTGGGGGCAGGTTTGATACTTTGGCATTTGGAGGGAAACTTGGAGAAAATCTTGCACAAAATCTTGATACATCTTCATCCATCATGCTCTTGGCTCATTGCCATCAGGAAATCAAGTGGAATGAGATACATGAGGTGACTGAATAGGGCATAGAGTGCAGATGTCATAGCTGCTACAGTTTGGAGCCAAAAAGTTTATCTTTCCTCTCTTGAATTCTTTGATTATTTTAATGCCACTTGCTTGCAACTTGCTCTTCTTCACATCCTTCACTTCTTCTGTATTTTCTTTCACTATACTCTCTAAATATCAGATACAAACATGATCCAAGGGCTGAGAATAACTCAAGTGATCAAAGGATGAGTTTGGGAGAAATTGAAAATGTGGGACTTAAGTGTTTAAACCTCGTCTTGTTAGATTCATAACTCTCAGCTCATAAGGGCTATGAAGGAGTTCTACTACATTTTGGAAAGCCTTCATGTAGCTCTACAACTTTCATGCTTTCACGAGTTTCAAATTACCAAAGGAACTTGGCCAAAAAACCTCTCAAAGTTGCTGAAAAACAAGCCTAAAAGTGAAATTTTTCTAAGTTACTTTTTCCTCTTGTAATGAATTTGGTCATAACTCCAAATCTATGCATTTTCTGATCATGGACCACTTTGGGACTTTTGTAGTAATTGTCAAGAGCTTTCTAATGAGCTTTGAACCAACTCAATTGGATGTGTGGTTAAGGAGTTATGGTCTTGCCCCTTTCAAAACCCTAATTCCCGACTTTTGCGATTACTCCTTGTTGCACCCCAACTGCTTATCGCAATTTGGCTCATGTTTCGACTCATTTCATTTTGCATTTTTATACCGCGTACATTGCATTTTTTCAGTCAGATTGACTTTGTCGGGATTACAGCCCTCTGATCACGTTTCAGGTAGTTTCATACCATTTCGAATACGAGGATTTATTTTGAGAATTGGTGCTCGTCCCGGTGTTTTCAGCTCTCGCCGTTATTTTTGAGGACATTTCGGTGTCCGGTTTTTACCGTTCATTTCGCTATGTTCGCGCATTTGTTTTCTAATCAGTTTAATCGGCTTCCTTGCATTATTTAGATTTTCCCCTTTATTTTCTAGAATTTTAAATGAATTTTAATTGTTTTTCTAGAATTTTAATTCTTTTAAATAGATTTTAATAGTCTTTTAGAGGTTTATTTTCTATTATATAATTTAATAGAGTTTTAATAGCCATTTTCTATTTTTTAGAATAATTCATTTCTAGAATATTAAATAGTTTTTTTAATTAGTTTTTAGGTTAATTGTTTTCTAGATTGATTTTTAGATATAACAAATATTTCTTTTTAAATAGATTTAATTGATTTTTCTAGATATTAAATAGTTTTTTTAATAGATTTTAATAGAATAATTGTTTTTCTAGATTTAAAATAGATTTTTAATAAGTTTTAGATTTAATTTCTTTTTTTTAGGAATTACTTTAATCATTTTTAGATATTAATTAGCTTAATATAGTTTAAATCACTTTGTTAGATTAATTTCTTTTTAGAGTTAATTGGAGTTTAATGTCTTTTTAAAATTAATTCATAGAGATTAATTAGATTTTAATCATTTTTTTAATTAGAATTAATTAGGATATTAGCATTTAATTTTCAGTTAATTAGGAGTTAATTAGGTTCAGAGTTTAAGAGTTTTAATTAGGGTTAATAATCATTAGAATCTTAAGTGCATTATTAATGGAGTCTTAGTTTGTTAATCAGGTTTAGTCATTAGTATGAATTCAGTGGGCCAGGTGTCTGATTTGTGGGGGCCCAATCCAACTCGCCACAAGTCACGATATAAAAGCATCCACGCGTGTGTATTCTCTGGTGGCCACCTCATTCAATGCATGCATCCACTTCACCGCCACCTATGCCCCACTATCGCCCCACTCCCTGCATGCTATCCACTTGTCCCTCACCTCCCTCTCTCTCTGTATCCGCGTGCCACGCGTCCTACCCACTGGCCCTCTTACCGCCGGCCATGCAAACACCGGAAACACGCCGGAGAAATCACACGGCGACAAACTCGTTAGAAACCACCGTAATCGTCGCTGGAAACCACGTGAAGTCACCGAAATCTTCATCCAAACTTAACGATCTTTATCATTTTCTTCATACGTTTTCCAGAAACTCTTCCCAAGAACATTCACCAGACTCATCAAACCCCCAACTGTGTTCATCCGAGATTCATCATTCTCCAGATCTAGCTTATCAATGTTCATCGTAATCTTCATCGATGTTCATCGTTTTCCCCAGAAACTTCAATATTTCTTCAATCTTCATATAACACCTTCAACGTTTTCTCGGACTCCTTCAAACACGTTCATCAACCGCTTTTCCAGACTGTTTAACCGCCTCTTCATTATCCGTTCATCCATTTCCTAGTTCTTCATCAAGAACGGTCATCCGATACATCAAAGATCCATTTCCATCCGTTTCAGATCTTCCTCAATATTCACGCGGTTTCCAGAATTCGTAGATCTTCAACCCTTTCTCCATATCGCATCAAACACCACCGTGTTCTTCGTCCAGATCCTTCAAGATTTCATCATGAATCTTCAAAGTTCTTCAAACAATCATCTCAGGATCCGCAAACCTTCAACCAACTCCAGAAGTTTTTCGTGAACGAAGCTTCAACAATCTTCAAGTATATTCGTCAGATCCTTCATCAGAGGTTCTTGTAGTAGAAGAAGGAGATGAACAAGATTGATAAGGTTTGTGTTGGTGGGAGGAAAGTATGGAAAAGAAGATCAGAAAGGTGAGACGGTGAGGGTGAGAGGAGAGTTCTTGGTCGGCAGCGGCGGAAGATGAGGAAGACAGAGAGCTAGGGTTTCAGAAAGGGAAGAGAAAGTGAAAGAGTAGAAGGATAGAGGGAAGGTGGTCCATTTGGTTGACTGGGCCTGAAGGCCCATTTACGTTTTTTTTCTTGTTGTTTGTTCATCCCCAATCCCTCGTAGTTTCCCGAACTACGTAAGCTCTGATCTCTCATATCTGTTGAGAGTACGTAGGCACAATACTGACGTATTGGCGAGCCACCTTCCCCGTAACCCGTAGTTAGGCGAACTACGTAGACTCTGATTTCTCATTCTCTGATGAGAATACGTAGGCATAAAGTGCGATGCTTTGCCGAGTCATTTTCTTTTCTTTTCAAACCAGCCTTGACAGGTAGATAGTTAAACCAAATCGTCAGATAAACACAACAAGCATGGATCCCATCGAGTACGATGGACGTGAGAGGTGCTAATACCTTCCCCTTGCGTAACCGACTTCCGAATCCAGACAACGGTTGCGATGACCTTGTCTTATACCTTTTCGTCAAGTTTTTCCAATCGTTTCCTTTCCCGTTTTGAGGGATAAATAATGAAAGGCGGCGACTCTTCTGTTTTGCCGGCACCTTATTTTCGCGGTAGCGGCAGCTGGCGACTCTGCTGGGGATTTTGGTTCTCTAAGCGAGTCTTGTCTTGGATTCTCTTCCTAGCTGCCTGGGCAATCCCCAGTAGGTGGCGACTCTGCTGGGGACTTGATAGTTTCCTGGGGATCCAACGTTCCTGATGCGAGTCAATATGGGGATCCAACGTCCCTGTACGAGAGTCAATCCTAGCGCTTGTATGTTTACCTGTTGGGTTGTGTTTAGTTATCGTATTTTTATTTCCCGTATTTTATTTTCAATATGATATGATTATTTGTGCTGTTGTGGGATGGGCATTCTGATGAGTGAGACGCCAGACCCAGGCTTGAGTGTACTTAGCATTAGTTGTGGAAATTAGTGGGCGCGTGCTTGCTTTGCAGGCACTAGTGTCTCATGAAATCCATGCTCAGACGAGGTTCTCCCGGTTGACTTCTTTTCCAGCCCTTTGGGCTTGAGGGGTTGTTGGTTTGGAGGATTGTCGACTCTGGGGACTGATCATTTGGGATTCAGCTAAGTGAGGTCTCTTCAAGAGATGATGATACCACACCTTCTGGGTATCGTATAATTGTTCTTGAAAGTCTGTGACACTGATGACCGCATAGGATGCCGAACTTGTGTCAGCTTAGGTCCATACCCGTGAGTGGGAGGGTTTTTGCAGGAAACTTGACTTCCAGCCTACTCGGTATTTTGGTTTTCTCTTGTCAGAGCAAACTTATCCCGTCAGCAGCGCAGCAGTAGTCAGAGCTTCGTGGGGGTTGTGATCCCGTGTTTGCTGCGTCTTGCATTGCATTTGCATAATCATCTTTGCATCATATTGCATATCATTCTCCAGCTAGCTAGAGCTCTTATCCAGTCTTTGTTTTGCCTCAGAGGGTGATTCTCCGGTGTTTGGTCTGAGCAATGGTTGATTGTTAGAAGACGACCAAGGGGTTGAAGCAGATTTGAGCAGAATCAAGCAGTGGAGTCAGTTGAAAGTTATTGGTAGCTATGTCAGAGAGCAGCTTCCAGTTTGTTGACACCTTGTCAGATTTCACTATGACGTCCAATCCTTTGTATGGTTCTATGCATGATGAAGACTTTCCGCAAGTGAACAACCTTACTGCAACTCGACTTGTACATCCTTCTGTTGAAGACCGAGATCTACATGAGCAGTTTGTTGTCCGAAGTGAACGCTCTCCTTCTATTGATACCTCAAAATATCAGGGTGTTGTTTTCCCTGTGCCAAATTCCCGAAGAGAGGTCCCGATAGCAAAGACTGAAGACCCATTAGCTCTCGTGTATGCTAAAAGGTTTCGTGCGTTGGATGAAAGATTCAAAGCCTTGGAAGTTAAAGATGCTGTTAACCTCAATGCTGCAGACATGTGTCTGGTTTCTGGCCTAGTGTTACCTCCGAAGTTCAGAGTGCCGAGGTTTGAAAAGTACAAAGGAGATAGTTGCCCGAGGCAACATCTGGTGATGTTCTGCCGAAGAATGACTTCGTTTGTACATAACGACAAGTTGATGATTCACTGCTTTCAGGACAGTCTGATTGGGGCATCTCTGAGTTGGTATATGCAGTTAGAGGGTAATCAGATCCGATCATGGGTGAGCTTAGCCAATGCTTTTCTGAAGCAGTATGACTACAATCTTGATGTAGCTCCTAGTCGCATGCAGCTGCAAGAATTGTCTCAAGGGAATAATGAACCTTTCAGGAAGTATGTTCAGAGATGGAGAGAATTTGCTGCTAGAGTGCAACCACCGCTTCTAGACCGAGAGTTAAAAGGCATGTTCGTAAACTCCTTGCAGAGCCCGTACTTCGAAAGAATGCTTGGAGTTGCACCAAATTTCTCTGAATTGGTAAGGGCAGAAGAGCGCATCGAGTATGGTGTAAAGACTGGAAGAATTCAGAATGTTTCGAGCAGTCAGGCTGGTGAAACCGAATCTCTCTGTAGCTTTCAAACTGAAGATGAAACTGTGGTCAATGCAGTCATGACAGATGTTGGGTATCCTCAAGACGAATCGGTGAAATCTGTTGGTTCTTCGTCTT
The DNA here is from genome assembly GCA_963859935.3 of Lathyrus sativus. Classification (NCBI taxonomy): domain Eukaryota; kingdom Viridiplantae; phylum Streptophyta; class Magnoliopsida; order Fabales; family Fabaceae; genus Lathyrus; species Lathyrus sativus. Next base: position 127,141,667 of record OZ012741.1, read on the forward strand.
CTCAACGGTCGGTATCCTCTGTGTCTCGTTATTCTGGACAGACAATTGTGCCTAGGGCACCACATCGGGAACCTTATGTCGCTCCTCTTGCAAATCCACGAGCCCGTGGCCGAGGTTATCAGAATCAGCGTCAGAATTAGAACCGACCTCGTAACAACTTGGAACGAAGGAATGCTCCTTCTCATCCGGTGCCTGTGCCGTATAGCCAGATTCTGCCACATTTGATTCAGAATTCTTTGGTAGAACCTAAAGCTCTTAAGCCCGTGCCAGAGCCTTACCCTCCGGGGTACAATCCCCATGCTCAGTGTGGATACCATGGTGGATCCTCGGGGCATTCAACTGAAGATTGCAAAGCTTTTCAGGCAAAAGTGCAACAGTTAATCAACAAAGGGTGCATTTCCTTTCTAGAAGGAGTTTTGGTTGTGCATGACAACCTCTTAGCTGTCTGAGCTTGCAGATTCAGAGGTTTATTTCCAGAAGCCAGTGGTCCAGACAGGTAGACATCCTCAGCATTGGCAGTCCTCAAACTTTTTATCATTTGCATTTGTAGTTTCCTTTCTGTTAGTTACTACTTGCTGTTAAACATTGTTTGTTTTGAATGGTAATATTGATAAAGTGACTATACATTTTTCTGAATTAATCATGTCGCTGTCACTCATTTATTGCATTGCACTGACACTTGCATTTTTTACTCCACTTTATCACTATAATTAGTAAAGATTGGAGGGAGGATGACGAAACTGAATACTCATAACTGATGATCGTATGCTTTCGGATAAAACCCTGCCTATGATGTACAAGCATTGTTTCAAATCCCCTAAACACTAGAGATATAAGGAGTTAGTCCCTCGTTAGCCACTTCGAGCCGAGAAGTAGGAGTTTCTTTCGAACTTTTAAACCCTCTCATCTTAACCCAGGGCAGGGTAGTCGTCAGTTAGCTTGACCGAGCGTTCAAGCCTTATAGAGGAGTGTCTCCATTCGAGGACCAATCACAGTTTATTCCTCTCAAGAGGTCGTACCTCGTCAACCGTAGTGGTTAAACCTCACCAATCAGGAGTGAGACGGTTATAACCCTTTCGGAGCAAGCAAGACAACCAGTGTCACACGACTTGTTCCAAGCAAAAAAAAAGAGCCCGCTAAGTAAAAAGAAAAGAAAAGCTGGAAAGCAAATACTTAGGAAAAAACCAGGGCATCCCGCTGGACTCCAAAAGAAATCGAAGAGAACTCAAAAAGAGTCAGTCCAGGCAAAAATTAGGGAATCAAAGGAATAAAATGAAAGGATCTCAACAGAAAAATCCTCAAACAAGGACAAAGTCGTGTAGATACAGACACCGAAAACGAAAGAAGAGTAACTGTCACTCCGAAAACCTTGTGAGTTCCTTAACCATTGTTCCTAACATTCCTTGAAGAGGCGAGCGCCTGTGCCAGGTTAACTGAACATTAGGATCGAAGATCATCACATAGAAGGGGTGGGTACGAATCATGACTTGAGCCTAATATCCCTTGTTTCACGAACCGTGAACCCGACCACGATACAACCCTTAAAAGACCTAATTGAGGCAGGGTTTATTCTAAAAGCGCATTACAACGAGGTTGAGTAACCTGACTCCTACATGATTTGCTAATCATATCCTTGTTGTGTTTTTCAATGATCAAATCAACACTATGTTTGAACTATTGGTTCATTCGTCACTCACTATCATGACACGTAAATGAGTGACAACATTTTTTTTCAAAATCTGCATGAACACTGCATTAAAATTACCATTCGTGAATAGAAAATTTTAATTGCAGGTCAGTAGTTGATATGAAGGAATTCCAATAGGAAATAGTTAGTCAGGACTGAATCGTTAGCAGTCTGGATCAGAATGGTATATTGCGAAGCCCTGTGAATTTGGGGCATTGGCTTCCAGTGAGTTTGGAATCAGTCAGTCTTAGGACAAGTCCTGAAGCATCGGTTGATTATGGGACAGTTTGTTCAAGAAGCAGTTGATCAGAAGTGAATCTTCTTGAGACACATTCAGGGGCAACTACCCGAAGTTCCTGTGATTTGAGGGCAGATCCCTCCAGTGTTCAATCAGGGCATGTTAAGTCGCTCAACGCTCGTTCAGGGGCAAGCTACTTTAGAAGTATGTTGAAACCAACCATGCTGAGAGTTGGTTAATTAAGGATGAATCCTTCCGTTGTACAGATGCCGGAGCAAGCCATCTCGAGGTCGCCTCGTGGCAAGCTGCTTTTTGTTCAGAATGAATTTTCCCAAGAGTCGAATTGGGGCAAGTTGTTCAAGCGAGTTTGTTCACCCCAGTAAGAGTTGAGTGTCGAGGGAATCGTGTCATTACCCTACCAAAAAACCTGAACCTTCTGAAAAAGCCTTGCTGCCATTGGATTGTTGTCCTACAGCCTAAACTTGTTACTTACCATGTAACCAAAGTCATTTCCAAAGCCCAGTTCTCGCCTGACAAACCTCCAAAGCCCAGTTCTCGCCTGGAAAACCCCCAAAGCCCAGTCCTCGTCTGGCAAACCTGTAACCAGTTCTCGCCTGGTCCACCTGTCTCAGAATACCAGTTCTTGTCTGGTGCGTGTCAGCTTTTAAATTAGTTCCCGTCTGGTCACCTTTTCCTCGACCCACTGTTTAACCAGTTCTCGTCTGGCTAACACAGTTTTAAAGCCCAGTTCTCGTCTGGCAAACCAAAAATCAGTTCTCGTCTGATATCCAAAACCTAGAAGTCAGTTCTCGTCTGACAACTTAAACTCTTTTGCCACCAGTTCTCGTCTGGTAGTCTACCCTCGAATGTTAGTTGTCGTCTAGTATGTCCCCTTCAAATCCACTTTTGTTGGTAACCAGAAATAAATCCCTATCACCATAAACCTATCCCTAAACTAGAAAAAGCCTAATCGTACCTGGCCCGGTATTCCCGGTGACATGTGTTATCACGTTCCCTGACACGAGGCTCGAGTGATCTCGGTTCTCCATGATTGGTGTTCTGTATGCCCTTAGGGGGTGATGTTGTTAAATCAGGAAATTTTCTTCAGCAGAGATGTGTAGTTAAGATCGACTCTCCTCAGCTGTTTGAGATTGCAGCAAGTTGAGATGGCACTTGTCCTTTATCAGAGTAGGGTCAAGATTATCCTCAGCAGGTCGAGACTGATATCTCCGGCAGAGTGTAGCCATCCCCGGCAGATTGATTGTGTATTCCCAACGGTTTAGGATCGAAGTTTTCCCTAACAAGCAGATTTGGGTTTATTTCTCCAACACTGGGTCAGGGTGCAGTTTCTCGTAGGAGACTATTCATAAGTGTTCAGCCTTCGATAGCGCAGACTGAAGTCTCTGGCAGAATTGAGATTCCCCACAGAGTTGTACTCTCCCCGGCCGATAGGAGTGATTCCATCGTCTGGTTTCCCTCCTCAGCCGAGTTTGCAGTTCCCCAAGTGAGCCGAGTCCTTGGAAGCCGTTTGGGCCATGATTCGTTTTCCCCAGTAGAGTGTTGAATAGCTGATGCTGTATTTCCCCACCGGAGTCGTTATCTCCAGGAAAGTTTTGCTGCGAATGCCGTGCAGTTTATTTCTATGATTGATATCGTTTCCTCGACAGTTTATGGTTTGAATACCTGGTTGAGCAGGTTCAGGTTCTTGTAGAACTTTGTTCCCCTGCAGCAGTCGACTGAAGTTCGTTTCCCCAGGCGGAATCCTATTGAGATTTGTGTGACTTCTTCTCCTCGGCAGGATGATTCCTTCCTCCACCAGAGTGGTTCTTTCTCCTTGACAGGAGGATTCTCCCTTCAGCATTTATTTTGTTGATGGGGTCATAGTATTTTGCATGATTGCATATCATTTACCCTAAAAATGCGTAGCATTTCCACCGTGTGGAGCATTGCGCCATTGTCAAACATATGCATATGAAACATGAGCTAGGTCATTACCGTTCTTGTTTTGCAGGTGTTCCTTCGCAGAATGGTTTGCTCAAGGTGATTCTTGAATTCTCCAGCGAAGGTGTTTGCTTAAGATGATTCTTAAAATCCCTAGTGTAGTCGCCAGAGTTGGTTGCTCAAGTTGATGCTTAGAGTCCCCGGCAAAGTGTTTGCTCGGGATGATTCCTGAAGTCTCCAGTAGAGTTATGGTCCAGAATGATTTCTGAATCACCTGAACCAAAGTTACTTGATAGTTCTCCAGAATCCCCAGCGGAGATGTGTCATCCCCATCAGGTTTTAAACAGAAAAGTTGAAATTTCCCTTATTGACTTACTGATGAAGTCCGACAAAGATGTTGTCGACGTGCCTAGCGACACGATGAGTCCATAGGTGACGGTAAGGAATTCTTCTGCTATGACGCAGAATGCCTGATGGCATAATCGACCATCCATTACCAGTTACCATGTAACTGGTGATCCCTTGATGACTTGAGGACGAAGATCTACAGCAAAATCAGATGATCATCCTGACGGAGATTTGAGGTTAGACCCTTCACCAACTACCGTGTGACCAACTCGCCAGCAAGTTGCCGCGCAACTGTCATGCTTAGTTTTGAAGACATTCCTACCAATCAAAGTATTGTTTACCTGTGCGGTGGAAGATCGCCAGTTACCGTGCAAATGGTGACCCCTTAATGAGTTGAGGACGCAGTGATATCAGATGAATCAGAGAATCATCCTGACGGAGGTTCAGATCAGTATTTCTCCAGCTAGTTGTCGTGCAGCTATGATTTCAGTTTACGAAGGTTTGTTCCCATCAGAGTACCGTGTACTTGTGCAGTTGGCAAATTTTTGGGTTCTCTTTTGTATTCAACCGTCTTCTACCTTTGAATGATTGAGAGTCGTTCGCTTCTCAATCCTTCAGGTCCAAGCCGTTTAAATAGGGGCAGCTGTTGCACCCCAAAATTTGACCAACTGCTTATCGCAATTTGGCTCATGTTTCGACTCATTTCATTTTGCATTTGCATACCGCGTACATTGCATTTTTTCAGTCAGATTGACTTTGTCGGGATTACAGCCCTCTAATCACGTTTCAGACAGTTCGATACCATTTCGAATACGAGGATTTATTTTGAGAATTGGTGCTCGTCCCAGTGTTTTCAGCTCTCGCCGTTATTTTTGAGGACATTTCGGTGTCCGATTTTTACCGTTCATTTTGCTATGTTCACGCATTTGTTTTCTAATTAGTTTAATCGGCTTCCTTGCATTATTTAGATTTTCCCCTTTATTTTCTAGAATTTTAAATGAATTTTAATTGTTTTTCTATAATTTTAATTCTTTTAAATAGATTTTAATAGTCTTTTAGAGGTTTATTTTCTATTATAGAATTTAATAGAGTTTTAATAGCCATTTTCTATTTTTTAGAATAATTCATTTCTAGAATATTAAATAGTTTTTTTAAATAGTTTTTAGGTTAATTGTTTTCTAGATTGATTTTTAGATATAACAGATATTTCTTTTTAAATAGATTTAATTGATTTTTCTAGATATTAAATAGTTTTTTTAATAGATTTTAATAGAATAATTGTTTTTCTAGATTTAAAATAGATTTTTAATAAGTTTTAGATTTAATTTCTTTTTGTTTAGGAATTACTTTAATCATTTTTAGATATTAATTAGCTTAATATAGTTTAAATCACTTTGTTAGATTAATTTCTTTTTAGAGTTAATTGGAGCTTAATGTCTTTTTAGAATTAATTCATAGAGATTAATTAGATTTTAATCATTTTTTTAATTAGAATTAATTAGGATATTAGCATTTAATTTTCATTTAATTAGGAGTTAATTAGGTTCAGAGTTTAAGAGTTTTAATTAGGGTTAATAATCATTAGAATCTTAAGTGCATTATTAATGGAGTCTTAGTTTGTTAATCAGGTTTAGTCATTAGTATGAATTCAGTGGGCCAGGTGTCTGATTTGTGGGGGCCCAATCCAACTCGCCACATGTCACGATATAAAAGCATCCACGTGTGTGTATTCTCTGGTGGCCACCTCATTCAATGCATGCATCCACTTCACCGCCACCTATGCCCCACTATCGCCCCACTCCCTGCATGCTATCCACTTGTCCCTCACCTCCCTCTCTCTCCGTATCCGCGTGCCACGCGTCCTACCCACTGGCCCTCTCACCGCCGGCCATGCAAACACCGGAAACACGCCGGAGAAATCACACGGTGACAAACTCATTAGAAACCACCGTAACCGTCGCCGGAAACCGCGTGAAGTCACCAGAATCTTCATCCAAACTTAACGATCTTCATATTTTCTTCATACGTTTTCCAGAAACTCTTCACAAGAACATTCACCAGACTCATCAAACCCCCAATTGTGTTCATCCGAGATTCATCATTCGCCAGATCTAGCTTATCAATGTTCATCGTAATCTTCATCGATGTTCATCGTTTTCCCCAGAAACTTCAATATTTCTTCAATCTTCATATAACACCTTCAACGTTTTCTCGGACTCCTTCAAACACGTTCATCAACCGTAACTGTTTTCCAGACTGTTTAACTGCCTCTTCATTATCCGTTCATCCATTTCCTAGTTCTTCATCAAGAACGGTCATCCGATACATCCAAGATCCATTTCCATCCGTTTCAGATCTTCCTCAATATTCACGCGGTTTCCAGAATTTGTAGATCTTCAACCCTTTGTCCATATCGCATCAAACTCCACCGTGTTCTTCATCCAGATCCTTCAAGATTTCATCACGAATCTTCAAAGTTCTTCAAACAATCATCTCAGGATCCGCAAACCTTCAACCAACTCCAGAAGTTTTTCGTGAACGAAGCTTCAACAATCTTCAACTATATTCGCCAGATCCTTCATCAGAGGTTCTTGTAGTAGAAGAAGGAGATGAACAAGATTGATAAGGTTCGTGTTGGTGGGAGGAAAGTATGGAAAAGAAGATCAGAAAGGTGAGACGATGAGGGTGAGAGGAGAGTTCTTGGTCGGCGGCGGCGGAAGATGAGGAAGACGGAGAGCTAGGGTTTCAGAAAGGGAAGAGAAAGTGAAAGAGTAGAAGGATAGAGGGAAGGTGGTCCGTTTGGTTGATTGGGCCTGAAGGCCCATTTACGTTTTTTTTCTTGCTGTTTGTTCATCCCCAATCCCCCGTAGTTTCCCGAACTACGTAAGCTCTGATCTCTCATATCTGTTGAGAGTACGTAGGCACAATACTGACGTATTGGCGAGCCACCTTCCCCGTAACCCGTAGTTAGGCAAACTACGTAGACTCTGATTTCTCATTCTCTGATAAGAATACGTAGGCATAAAGTGTGACGCTTTGCCGAGTCATTTTCTTTTCTTTTCAAACCAGCCTTGACAGGTAGATAGTTAAACCAACTCGTCAGATAAACACAACAAGCGTGGATCCCATCAAGTACGATGGACGTGAGGGGTGCTAATACCTTCCCCTTGTGTAACCGACTCCCGAATCCAGACAATGGTTGCGATGACCTTGTCTTATACCTTTTCGTCAGGTTTTTCTGATCGTTTCCTTTCCCGTTCTGAGGGATAAATAACGAAAGGTGGCGACTCTTCTATTTTGCCGGCACCTTATTTTCGCGGTAGCGACACTCCTCAATCCTTGATCCAATGGTCATGAAATTTTACGGGCAGGTGCAACATGTCATTAGTAACATTTTTGATTCATATCTTGAGGTCAAATTCCTTATGAGTGACGAGTTAACTTTTCGGTCAACCGAACGATCGATCGGCGACTACCGAGTCGACTGTTGATGCTCCGGGCCTTTTGAGGCCTTGTAACTTCTTGAGTAGACTTCACTAAGCCATATGAACTTTATGGGTCATGATCCCACCATTGTAACACCTTTTAAATCAAAAGTCAAACCACAGTTGACTTTTCCTACTCGAAAACCCTAATCGGGTACCCTGAACTGCACTGTTCTTGATTCCTGGGTGACAACCTCAAATTGGATTCACACTTGATCCAATGGATAATATTTGATGATATGGAGACCTATCTCAAAGAGAACCAATCCAAAGAGTTGACTGATTAACCCTCGAAACCTTGATTTCGACTGTACGGAACCCTGATTCTTGTATCTTAACAAAGACAAACTTGAAACCGGTTAAGGTTAGATAATCCAATGAATATGATCTTAAAATGATGATGAAGATCTAAGGGGTCAAAATTTAGGGTATGACAGTTGCCCCTATTTAAATATTTTCACTAGATGGCAATGAGAGATGATGATCCTCAAAGAATCGTAGTGAAGGTATTTAAATATAGTAAACCAAAAATTTTGTCCCTTAGATCCGATGGTATGCAAAAGGACAAATGCGAACATGCCATGAATCTAAATGATGCTTATGATGTTCGAATGCAAGACAGATGTCGACACACGAGCAAAGATAAAAGAATGGCAATAACAACGAGTAACTACTCACGGGGGACCCAACACACTGGGGAAAGATTCAAGGCAAAACAAAAAAAATAGTTCAAACGTGACTACAGATGCTGCTCAGGGGGAATCTTTCATACAGGGGACGCAAACTCATACAGGGAAGATAAAACTTCATTGGGGAAAAGGAGACAACAGTCTGCTGGGGAAGAAGGCAATTCTCCATCGGGGAAAAAAAAGAAAATAGACGCAAACCTCACTGGAGATAACCAAATAAGGAATTTCCTATAACGAAGAGTTCGAACGGGATCTTCAGGAAAAGAACAGAAACAAGACCAGACACACTGGGGGATGCTAGTATCCACTAGATCTCCGAGACTCGAATGGGAAAGCAACGCTTTGCTGGGAACACTGGTGACGACCAGAGCAACAAACATTTTCAAGGGGGGGGGGGGCTAGTTTCCACTAGACTTAATGGGGGTGATGGTGACGACCAAACCAACGATACCAATAACGATTGGATTTTAAACAGTGCCAGTTGTTGCGGTGAGAATCGTGATACCAAGCTATTGAATTAACTTTAATCTTTAATTCTTAAATTACAACCGGACTTTAATTTATCCAAAGGAAAGGTCTAAAGAAAGAAAGAACCTTTTGCGTGATGTAACAACAATGCTAAGAGATTCGGGGATCGGGGGTTGGTTATGCATAGGGTAGGTATTTCACATCCTAAACATCTGTAGTACTCTACAGGAACCTTTTGTTTATTTTCATGCTAAGTTGGTAAATGTTTGCTAAGGATTGGGATTGGGTAAAAGGTATAGGTTAAAACCTAATGATAGTTTCTAAGTTTGCTCGCAAAGACATCGCGTCCTTTGCCTACATACCCTAACTAGGATAGAATCAGAGCAATCGTAGTTCACCTCACTAGGGAGGAAGAACACTTGATTATGATCAAGGTTCAGAGGGGAACAAACATATCCATGCTTGTGTAGAGTTTAAGACAACTCTCTAAATCTATGTTAAACACTCAAGAAAGGGGAGTAAGTAATTATTATTATGATTCTCATATAGAGTTTACAAACTCCATCCTAGGGTTCTAGTTGAAGGAAACTCCTAGTATAGGTGGGTTTTCTAGACTCGAAGCAAAGTCTAATGGTTTAAAATGTTCTAACTTAACTAAGCTAGGGTTAGGATGACTTCACAAAGTCAAGAGGGGTAAATGAGCTATCCAATGACACCAGGGTCAAGGGAGAGACTTTTCCTTTGGAAGGAGAGAGAGAGAGAGAGGCAACTTGGATGAGAACTAGAAAGTTCCATCACTTGGGGAAAGAAGTATTTAATAAAGCAAGATGAAATAAGATTTAAGACAAGTAAGCATGCATATTACAATAAGCAGATACTTTAAATGATACCAAGGGTTGCAACCGATAAATCATCTTAACAAAGATTGAGGGTTCATCTTGACAAAGATTGGAACATGATGAAGGTTATTACTACATAAACAAATCACAATTTGAAGATGGGCAAGTCATAAATTCAAAACATAGTAAATGTAACAACAATGCATAGATAACAATCAAACACAATTAAATCAGTTTAAACCTCATAATTTGGTATGTGACATGGAAATGAAATCACTTAACCAAGTAAAGATGATGAAAGTATAAAGGTAACAACCAACAAAAGAGTATGTCATAAGTGAAAGTGTATGGATGACAATCAAGGCAAGTAGTCAAGTAAGGAACGCATCGACGGATCGCGCCTTAAAGTAAACACAGATAAAAGGGATATTTTTATGGTAACAACCAAATAAGAAAGCCCTAACATGTTTACTAACATAAAAGGAGTGAGAATGAATAAACATCTTAACACAAATGATCATGGTGAAAAAGAAATTCATCTGCATACGGGAGATAACGATCTCGATACTAAGGCAACTTGTAAGTAACCAAAAGGCATGAAAATTTGAACAAACATGGAATTAAAAAATATCACATGAAAGTAGACATCAAGACAAACACAATGCAAAAACAATGGGTTCAAAATGATTAAAAATGAGTGAGTTATGGATTTTCAAATATTGGATGAAAAATTGCAAAAATAAATAAAAGGGTTGCCCTCCTCAGGGGTCGAACCCAGGTCATGTAGGTACAAGGCGTGTTTTAGGAATATGGTCTTACCACTGGGGTGGCTATACATCCGTTGATGAAAGCCACCCCATAAATATAAATACTTAACAAGGCGCATGAAATCGGGGCAACAAACAAACCAACAAAACCAAATGCGTGAAGGATTGAAACTCTATCAAAACAACATGGATTTGAGTGAAATCTTAGTCAATTTCGTGTGATTTTTGATGAGGAATCCAATGACATGATTAATTTCTTGAAATAACATCCACAACTTCAAATACAATAGAACATGTAAACTTAAGCTTTGAAATGCATTTTGATGAACATGGTATGTAGCTGATGTAATCTAAGGTTGGGCCAGGCACAAGCAACTTTCAAAAGTGATTCTGAATAAGTTCTGAAAAAAGTTTTAATCAAAGCACCCTTGTATAAAAAAAAGGCAAGTGAGTTGCAATGATGGTGTGAGTTGGTTTTGAAGTTTGGTGTTTGTTTTGCTTGCTAAAATCAAAACAGTAGCTGCATCTTATCTATATGGCAGACACACATGCAAATGGTGAGGGAGTGTGAGCAAATGAGATTGCTAGGTACTGACAGTATCTCATCATATCAGTCATTTCACTAAGAGCTTTGGTAACAATACAACAAAAATGAAACCCCTACAACCAAGCTGAACTGAAAAAGATGCACAAGGTACTGAGTTGATTTCCAGATGAAATTTAAATGTCTAAATGCAAACCCGAGGTTATCAAAGTGGCAGATTCCTTGAAGGAAATGTAGATAGCAAAAAGAGCATTAAGTCAAACTCTATACTAAGTCACTAACTGACCACAAGCTGGCCTGAGTTCAAATGGTTATAGTTTCTGCTTCTATAAACTCAGCAAACAATAAGTGTGAGCCCAAGACCAATACAGGTTTGCTTATGCCTAGAACATCAGACTCATGATGAGTCTTAAGAGAATGAACCTACTGCTATCATGAAACAAACTGTTAGGCTGTAATCTTAACAAAGAGGTTAGGAACCTGTTGTAAAAGCCAGGGCCAAGATTCACAATGGATGGATCTCAAGAGCATGAATATGCTCAGTTGGTTTATCCTACTAAAACTCTTATTCAACCCCAACAGGCCCCAAAAAGCCTCAAAGCAACAAAGATGAGTAATTTGAAGATGATAGCTAAAGCTAGACAACAGTCCTAGCATTAACACTAACTTGTCAACCAACAACCTAAAACTTCAAGAACAAACCAACAACAAACTTACTTTTTCATGCAAACAAGAACAGAAGTAATACATTAGTACTCTCAAGATTCTCATGACAACCTTATCCCTAAAGGTAAACCCATGTACCTCTCCCAAAACAAATATTAAGTTGAGAACCAAAAACACATTCTCAAAGTTGCTCAAAAATAAAAGACTACAACAAGGCTTGAAACCTATCCTAAGAAGACAACTCCAACAGTGGGTGAATTTCTAAACAGGTTTGCAACACCTCAAGCACAAAAAAAAAAAAGAAGTCAGCAAGTTCAAAAGTAAGGCAATGGATTCCAAACATCTTGGCAGCAGCTATAACCAAATTCCTCCTTGACAGCAAAAAAAAAAACAACTATTCTAAGCATGCTCAACAGGTCCTATTGCCTAACTACTGAACAATTAATAAAAACATGTTGGCTGAGCCCTAGGTAGACTAATCACAGGATTACTTAATGGATATGCTTGCAAATTATAGCCTCTGACAGCAGGTGTTGGTAAACAGGATAGTAAGACACAAATCAAGCAAGACTACTTAAAGTACATATGGAATCACAACTACAAAAGAGAAATAAACAGACCTTGAAATATGCAATGCCATACATGTTGTTATTCAGAGTTTTAAGCCAAATGAGTTTCAAGACCTTGAATGCAGAACAGGTTTTCAACAGATTTTGATTGCAAGAACACAAATTTACAACTACCACAGTGAGTTCCTATAAGCATCAGATAAAAAAACAAACAGCACAGTGTACTTCCTCTATTAACAGTTGCAGCACACATATGATTGGCAGCTCCCCAACACAAAGATATAATCAAGGGTGCTTTGTTTAAAATAGAACCAGCAGCAAAAATTACTATCTCAATATTGGTCCAAGCACATTACAAGCAAAACAACTGTATAAACTTATTTCAAAGATAACAATATGAATCAACTAAGGTCAAACGCTTGTATATTCCTCATGACAATCACAAACACTCATGACAGCAAACCAATTTCCACATGCTTTAATGATTTCAATATATTTCATTGTATTCATACCAAATAAGACGATTTGCAGTCACATACCTCTTGTAGATAAGTCTTGAGCAGGCTAAACAAGCTGAGAAACCCAGAGATCCTCTTCTTTGGCAAGGAATTGAAGCTTACTTCCTCTTGAAGTAACAAATCACTTTTCAAGACAGTTGGAGTTAATGGTCTTCCAGCTGGTTTTTAATGCCTTAGACAGTTATAATATGAAGTATGGGAGGTGTGTGGATGGTTAGATCAACAAGGAAAGGCTTGGACCAAGATTTGGCAAGTTTTGAGGGTTGTGGTCAAACTTTCTTAGTGTGAAAGTTGACTTTTGGCAATTTGATAGTTTTTGAAGATTTAAAGGTATGGACACCTTGTATATGACATTTTAAGATTGTAGGTGTGGTTTTTAGAGGTTTGAAAGGGGTGGAACTGGTCTTGAGCAGAATTTTGCTCAAGACAGTTTTTTGTGAAAATGGAGGTTTTTTGAGATTTTGAGATTTCTTGATGAGTGAGAGGAGAATGAGAGCTGTGGTGTTATGCTATTGCTATGGTGTGTTTGAGCTCATAGAGGAGGCCTCTATTTATAGGAGAAATGATGGTGAGGGCTGATTTGGTTTTTTACCACTTTTGGAGGGAGATTTGAGATTTTCAAGTGAATCTTGCCAAATCTTCTCCTATCAGCTACATGGTTCAATGGAGATCAGAAAACTCAAGTGGATATGGACATGAAGTGACTGAGATGATCCATGGAGGTAGGGAGAGCAGCTGCAACAGTTTTGGAGTGAAAAAGTTTCTCTCTCCTTCTTACATTTGAATATTTTATTACACAAGTGGCTTGCCACTTGCCTCTCTCTTCAAACTCCTTGTTTTTCTACATTTTTATTCCTCTACACATATGAAAACCATATTGAATCATGATCCAAGGGTTGAGGATAGTCCAAGTTGTGAAAAACTGATTTTTGGGAAGTTTGGCCAAAGTGATTTCAAGTGTGACAGACCCAACTTCCATGTACTATAACTCTTAGCTCACAAATCCTCTTGAGGAGTTCTTGTAGTTTTTAGAAAGCCCTCATGTAGCTCTAAAACTTTCATGTATATAAAAACCTCCAATTCTATGTGCATCTTGGTTGAAAAACCCCTTGAAGTTGACTGAAAAAAATGGTTTGTATGGCCAGAATTTGTGAAATTTCACCAAGTCCTTTACTCTTGAAAAATGATTTTTGCTATAACTCCAATTCCATGCATTTTTTGAATGTGGACCAATGTGGGACTTTTGTAGGGTTTGTCAATAACTTTCAAACAAGCTTAGAACCACTTCAATCAGATGTGTGGTTAGGGAGTTATGATCTTGCCCCTTCCAAAACCCTAATTCCCGATTTTTGCAATTACTTCTCAACCCTTGATCCAATGGTCATGAAATTTTATGGGGAGGTGTAATATGATATAAGGAACATTTTTCATTCACACCTTGAAGTCAAATTCCTTATTGTTGGAGAGTTGACTTTTTGGTCAACCTTTCGATCGATCGGTGTCTACCGAGTCGCCCGTTGGTGATCCGAACACCCTGGGGACTTGAAACTCTTTGGATGGACTTTACTAAACCATAGGAGCTTAATGGACCTTGATCCCACCATTGAAATACTCTTTTAATCAAAAGTCAAACTACAGTTGACTTTTTCTAGTCGAAAACCCTAATCGGGTGTCTCAAATTGCACTGTTCTCAGACCCCGGGTGACCACCTCAAATTGAACTCATTCTTGGTCCAATGTATCATCCTTGATCTTGTTTGAAGTTGGATCAATCCAAAACATTGACTGATCAAACCCTCGAAGTTTCATTTTTGACGGTACAGAACCCTGATTCATCTGCATCTTAACAAAGATAAACTGAAAACGGGTTAAGGTTAGTTAATCAAGCCAATATGATCCTACAATGATGATGAGGATCTAAGGGGTCAAAATTTGGGGTGCAACAGATGCCCCTATTTGAATATCTTCACTAGATGATAATGAGAGATGACAATCCTCATAGAATCGCAGTGGAAGGTATTTAAATATAGCAAACCAGAAATTTTGTCCCTTAGATCCGATGGTATGCAAAAGGGCAAATGCTGAAATGCAAATGAATCTAGATTATGTTTTATGATGCTTGAATGTAAGACGAATGCATACACAAATATAAAAGAATGACAATACAACGAGTAACCACTCACGGGGGGCTCGACACACTGGAGAAAGGTTCAAGACCAAGTGAGCAAGGTAGTTCAGACATGACTAAAGATGCTTATCGAGGAAATTTTTCACACGGGGGACACAAATTCCACCAGGGAATACACATCCTTATTGGGGAAAAGGAATACAAACCTCATTGGAGACAACCAGATGAGGAAGCCCACCGGGGAAGAAGATAATTCTTCACTGGGGATACGAAAGAAAAGAAGCGCAAACCATACTGGGGAAGGAATCCACTGGGGAGAACTTTGCTGGGGAACAATTCCAATGGGGAAGCAAACCTTCACCGGGGAAAAAATGGAACGAAGACACGAACCTCACTAGGGATAACCAGATGAGAAAATTTCCTATAACGAAGAGTTCAAACGGGATCTTCAGAATAAGGTTAAAAACAAGATCGGGCGTGCCGGGGAGGTTAGTATCCACTAATTCTCTGAGACTCGACTGGAAAAGCAAAAGCTTCAACTGGGGAGGCTGGTGACGACCAGAATAACAGACAACTTCAAACAGTGCTAGTTTCCGCTAGACTTCCTGGGGAGGATGGTGACGACCAAAACAATAACTGTTTCCAAGAAGTACTAAATATCACTAGACTTCCTAGGGATATGGTGACGACCAAAACAATAACGGTTTTCAAGAAGTACTAAATATCACTAGACTTCCTGGGGATATGGTGACGACCAAATCGAAGTTCCAATTACAATCGGGAATTCCAAGAAATATTGTTAAAACAACAGGACTCTGGATGGGGATTGGTAACAACCGACTAATAAAGATTAGTTTTCAAGCAATGCTAGTAACCACTGGTCTTAGAGGAGACTGGTGATGACCAAATCAGGATATACGAATAACAATTGGAGGGGAGTGGTGATAACCAAATCAGGATATACCAATAACAATTGGTTCTGGACGATGCTAGTAACCACTAGACTTAATTGGAAAATTTGGTGACGACCAGACCAATGCGGTGATAACAATCTGCTTTAAGCGATGCCAATAATCATTGGACTTGGGCTAACTGGTGACGACCAAATCAGGTATACCAATAACAATTGGTTCTGGATAATGCTAGTAACCATTAGATTTTTCCAAACGAGGCTAGTGACCACCAGACTTATAGAGATTGGTAATAACTGAATCAAGGGTACCAATAACAATTGGATTTGAAGGTGATGCCAATAATCATTGGACTTTTAGGGAATTTTGGTGACGACCAACTCCAATGTCAATGACCATTGGTTTTTAGAAGGCAATACTAGTAACCACCAAATTTTTAGCCAGATTGGTGAAAACCGAATCAAAGGGACTCCAATAACAATTGGTTTGCTTTATGACAGAATCAGTAACAACTGGGTTTGAAAAATAGTTGGTGACAACCGAATCACGGTACCGAACGTAATTAGTTATGAACGTGTGCTAGTGACCACTAGTCTTTCAAAGTTTGTGGGTGACGACCAAATCGGAGATGAAAATTGGTAACAAACCCCTGTTTATGTAACTTGGACATTGCTAGTCGCCACTAGCTTCCCCGCGAAAATAAGGAACCCCAAGATGTCGACTTTGAAGCGAACATTGTAATAACAAGTCAAAGATAAAGGTAATGGCCGAAGGATCTCAAAGGCAGGAATGCAAACAAATGCTTATGCTGGCATGATGCTGTATGCAAGACGCAGACCGACGCGTAGGAACAAAGGAAAACCAGATACAGAGAGAACTCGTCACGCTGAGTTTCAAAATGCCTTAAGTCGGGCGAAGCTTCCTTCTTTGGCGCAGATAACAATCTTTTCTCAATAATATCTTCGTAATTCTGCAGAGAAGAAGTTTTAGCTTAAGAGCTAGAATTGTTGTCAGACACCTCTAGCTTGGTCAAAGGTAACAGCAACTTCCACAACTTCGAGAACTGCGTAATGTCATCATATTACCTCTAGAATTTTTCAAACATTTTGTCAAATCATATTTTCCCTTTTTTTTTACAAAACAAGACTTTAAGCTTTTCAAAACACTTTGCTTTCATGAAAATTCTTATTAACAAATAAGTGAAATTGCATAACAAAAATAGCGGATCATAACAATGATTTGGCCAAAAATCTGATTTTATTGATAGACAAGAGCTTTACAAAAGGCAAAGCCTTGGGAATTTTATAAGTTTGAAAACATGGCAACAGAAAAGGTTACAGAAGCCCATAATAATCCGGTCCTTCCGACTTCCAGTTCACTTTCTTTGCTGCTTCTAACGAGAACAACAAGCGTTGACCTTTCTTCTAATATTCTGCACAGGACCCTGCCCCAGCGCATGCCAGCTTTCAAACATTTGGGCTTTCATCTTGACGAAGCACTGAAATTCCCTTTCTAGGTATTTCTTTTCAGGCGTAGTATTTTCTTACTGCGTCTGATTTGATGGGATACTTGAGTTGTTCGCCATCCATAGTTTCGAGAATCAGAGATCCTCCGGAGAAAATAGTATTTACAACGAAAGGGCCGTCATAGTTGGGCATCCACTTGCCACGCATATCTTTTTGAGTTGGTAGGATTTTTCTAAGCACAAGCTCTCCTTCCTTATATTCTTTGGGAGGAACCTTCTTGCTGAATGCTCGGGCCATCCTTTGTTGATAGATTTGACTGTGGCACATGGCCGTCATTCTTTTCTCGTCAATGAGGTTCAACGAATCGAATCTTTCTTTTATCCACTCATCTTCATCCAGCTTTGCTTCCGCCAAGATCTTCAAAGAAGGTATTTTGACTTCAATGGGTAGCACAACGTCCATCCCATACACTAAGGAAAAGGGAGTTGCCCCTGTCGAAGTGTGCACTGATGTTCGGTATCCGTGCAAAGCAAATGGTAGCATCTCATGCCAATCTTTGTAAGTTACAACCATCTTTTGTATTATCTTTTTGATGTTTTTGTTTGCAGCTTCAACTTCACCATTCATCTTAGGTCTGTAAGGGGACGAGTTGTGATGTTTGATCTTAAAATCGTCACAAAGTTCCTTCATTGTTTTGTTCTTCAAATTCGACCCATTGTCAGTGATGATCTGGTTAGGGATACCATATCGACAGACGATCTCCTTTTTGATGAAGCGTGCAACCACTTGCTTTGTCACGTTTGCATATGACGCTGCTTCCACCCATTTGGTGAAATAATCGATTGCGACAAGAATGAAGCAATGGCCGTTGGAAGCTTTTGGCTCTATGGCCCCAATCATATCTATACCCCACATTGCAAAAGGCCAAGGTGATGTCATCACATTAAGAGGATGTGGAGGGACATGCACTTTATCGGCATAAACTTGACATTTATGACACTTTCGAGCAAAGAGTATGCAGTCTGTCTCCAAAGTTAACCAGAAGTAACCTGCTCTTAAGATTTTCTTAGCCATGGCGTGGCCATTCGCATGGGTGCCGAAGGTTCCTTCATGTACCTCGGTCATTATGAGATTCGCCTCGTTTTCATCGACGCATCGGAGTAAGACCATGTCATGATTTCTCTTGTACAAGACACCATTGCTGACAAAGAATTTAGATGACAACCTTCGTATTGCTCTTTTGTCAATGGTGGACGCGTTAGCGGGGTACTCTTGATTTTGGAGGAAATTTTTGATATCATGAAACCATGGCTTCTCATCAGATTCTTCGTCTATTCCCATGACGTATGCGGGTACTGTCCTTCTTTCGATGCGGATCAGAGGTGCCTCATTGACAAACTGGACCTTCCACATTGATGCCATCATGGCTAGCGCATCGGCGATGTGATTTTCTGCCCTTGGTATGTGCTTGAAGGTAATTTCATCGAAATATTCAGCCATCTCTAAGATGCGGGTCTTATAAGGGATCAATTTTTCATCCCTGGTTTCCCATTCTCCTTTGAGTTGGTATATCACCAAAGCAGAATCACCAATTACTTCTAGGATTTTGATGCGGAGATCAATGGCAGCTTCCAACCCTAGGATGCAGGCTTCATATTCTGCTATGTTGTTTGTACATGAGAAACAAAGTCGGGCTGTGACCGCAGTGTACCCTCCAGTTGGATTTTTCAGAACAGCTCCGATGCCATGTCCATTTTTGTTTGACGCTCCATCGAACATCATCTCCCAGCGGGATCCCGACTCGGGACCTTCTTCAGGAACAGGCTTTGGTTTCGTGCGCTGAATATACATCACATCTTCGTCAGGAAAATCAAACTTGAGTGGTTGATAATCCTCCATAGGATGCTCTGCGAGGTGTTCTGACAAGACACTTCCTTTGATAGATTTTTGAGCAACATATTGGATATCGTACTCTGATAAGAGCATATGCCATCAGGCTAATCTTCCTGTTTGAGCTGGCTTTTCAAAGATGTACTTGATGGGGTCCATATTAGAAATCAGAATCGTAGTGTGATAGATCATGTATTGCCTCAGACGCTTGGCGGCCCATGCTAACGCACAACAAGCTTTTTCCAGGGGAGAGTAACGACTCTCGCAATCAGTAAACTTCTTGCTTAGATAATAGATTGCGTGTTCTTTCTTCCCTGACTCATCAGTCTGACCCAAGACACAACCCATTGAATCTTCTAATACTGTCATATACATGAATAAAGGTCTTCCAGGTACCGGAGGAATCAACACTAGAGGTTCTTGCAAGTACTGCTTGATTTTCTCGAATGCGGCCTGACAGTTTTCATTCCATATTACTGTTTGATCTTTTCGTAACAACTTGAAGATCGGTGTGCAGGTGGGGGTCAGATTGGAGATGAACCTGGAGATGTAATTCAAATGTCTGAGGAAGCCTCTGACTTGCTTCTCAGTTTTGGGAGCCGGCATCTCTTGGATTACTTTGACCTTGTCAGGGTCTACCTCAATTCCTCGCTGACTAACGATGAAACCAAGTAACTTGCCTGAGCGAACTCCGAAGGTTCATTTTGCTGGATTTAATCTCAATTGATACTTTCAGAGTCTCTCAAATAACTTCAGTAGATGATCCAAGTGGTCTTCTTCACTTTGGGATTTTGCAATCATATCGTCCATGTACACCTCGATTTCTTTGTGCATCATGTCGTGAAAGAGTGTGACCATAGCTCTCTGATACGTTGCCCCTGCGTTCTTCAAACCAAAAGGCATTATCTTATAACAATAGGTGCCCCATGGTGTGATGAAGGTTGTTTTCTCCATGTCATCTGGATCCATTTTTATCTGGTTATAACCAGAAAATCCGTCCACGAACAAGAAAACTGCAAAGCTTGTAGTGTTATCTATCAAAGTATCAATGTGCGGTAGAGGGAAGTCATCCTTCGGACTTGATTTGTTTAGATCCCTGTATTCGACGCACATCTTGACCTTTCCATCCTTCTTCGGGACCGGTACAATGTTTGCCACCCATTCTGGATACTTGGATACTGCTAAAAAACCGGCATCTATTTGCTTTTTGACCTCATCTCGGATTTTAAGCGCCATGTCTGGTCTCGACCTGCGAAGCTTTTGCTTGATCGGAGGACATTCTGGCTTCAGAGGGAGCTTGTGCATGACAATGTCAGTATCCAACCCTGGCATATCTTGGTATGACCAAGCAAATACGTCAACAAAATCTCTGAGGATTGTTATCAGCTTGTCTTTGATCTCTGGCCTTAATGATGCCCCGATTTTGACTTCTCTTTTGCCTTCCTCTGACCCCAAATTGATGACTTCAGTCTGCTCTTCGTGGGGTTGGAGATAAACATCTTCGTATTCAGCCATTCTCTTTAACTCTTCTGGGACTTCTAACTCTTCGTCATTCTCTTCTTCAGCTTGAAAGACAATGAACCGCTAGTAGAAGGAGCCGAAGGATCATAGGATTCTGTGGTTGTTGGAGGTATTCTGCATGTTTTATTTTGGAACAATTAGGCACACACACACACACACATGCAGATGAAGGGTTGTTTTTTATTTTTATTATTATTATTATTTTATTTTTTTTAAAAGGTTGCCAATTTTCATTAAACCCCCACCATTTAAATACTCTTTTAATCAAAAGTCAAACTACAGTTGACTTTTTCTAGTCGAAAACCCTAATCGGGTGTCTCAAATTGCACTGTTCTCTGACCCCGGGTGACCACCTCAAATTGAACTCATTCTTGGTCCAATGTATCATCCTTGATCTTGTTTGAAGTTGGATCAATCCAAAACATTGACTGATCAAACCCTCGAAGTTTCATTTTTGACGGTACAGAACTCTGATTCATCTGCATCTTAACAAAGATAAACTGAAAACGGGTTAAGGTTAGTTAATCAAGCCAATATGATCCTACAATGATGATGAGGATCTAAGGGGTCAAAATTTGGGGTGCAACACCAGTTACCACTTGACTTTCAAAATATATGGTGACGACCAACTCTTCAAACAGGAAGTACATATATATCCCTTAAAACCTTAGGATTAAAAGTCAAATATCCTCGAAGCATTAAGATACATCAAAGATTTCATGCAAATGCAACATTCGAGTCTCTGGAAATTTTTGAACTCGGAATCCAAAGTATACATCTCCAAAGGTACAAAACCTGAACTCGGGATGAAAACAAACACTTCCAAAGGTACACAACCTGAACTTGGAATGAAAACAAACATCTCCAAAGGTACACAACCTAAACTCGGGATGAAAACAAACATCTATCTCCAAAGGTACAAAACCTGAACTTGGAATGAAAACAAACATCTTCCAAAGGTTTACAACATGAACTTGGAATGAAAACAAACATCTTCCAAAGGTACACAACCTAAACTTGGAATGAAAACAAGCATCTATCTCCAAAGGTACAAAACCTGAACTTGGAATGAAAACAAACATCTTCCAAAGGTACACAACCTGAACTTGGAATGAAAACAAACATCTTCCAAAGGTACACAACCTGAACTTGGAATGAAAACAAACATCTTCCAAAGGTACACAACCTGAACTTGGAATGAAAACAAACATCTTCCAAAGGTACACAACCTGAAATTGGAATGAAAACAAACATCTTCCAAAGGTACACAACCTGAACTTGGAATGAAAACAAACATCTTCCAAAGGTACACAACCTGAACTTGGAATGAAACTATCGTGACTTAGTTTGGAATAATACACAACCAAATTGTCAATATCTGTCATCCATGGATTTTCTCAATTCCAATTACCAAAGGGTCTTACTTGAAAGATGTTTGAAATATGATTGGTCACCACCAAATTAACTATACCAGTATCCACTGGATTTTCAAGCAAAACTAGTCACAACCATGCCTCAACACCTCTAAGGTAAGCTTCTCACGGGAGATGGTCATTTATTGTTGTAAGGCAACATGAAGTGTTCTTCTTGATAAATAGTGCAAAATAAATGCACGTCCAGGTAGGTTCGGCGACTGACAGGGACCGAAGTTCAATCTAGAACCAAGCTAGAAAGAAACTGTCAAACAAGACTCCAACCATTGAGAAATGAACTCTAATGGGGACACATCTTATCCAATCATGAAAAAAGATAACAGAAGCAACCATCATCCACGAGGATTAGACTCTATGGGGAATTGAGAAAGGATGGACATTTTATGCTTAAGGGCTGACAACTCTATTGGAGAGAGACAACAAACTCAGTCATTTGGTGAGAAAACACCAAAGTGAAACAGGAACAATTATGCTTTATGCCATGCTTATGTTCATGCTGACAAAACAGACAAAACAAAACAGGAGATAAAATAAACATCTCGACACGGATATCCAGCCAACTTCACCAAAATTGGACATCAACGGGGATGATTATAAAGATCAACCGTTCCACTTCAAAGTTACAACCTTCTCCAGGAGAGAGTAATCTATTTAGGACACAACATCATGACTTCACTCAGATTGCCATCATGAGCTTGAATTCTTTGTTGAAGGAAAAATCACCAAAGGAAATTCCAAGAACAACCGAAGTAACAACTTAATCGGAGAGCTGACAAAGGGTATCATGAGAACAAAATCTTTCTGCCCCATTGATAGTATAACAATCCTCTTCAAGTGAGCAACAGCTCTTGTGACTAACAGTCTTCAAACTTTTCTTCCCCAGATTACACGGTCTGCAAGAAGAAATCAATCAAGAAAAGATGCTTCAATGTCTTCAAGCTCTTATAGAAGGAGATTTACAAATCTCGACGTAATTTCCCCAGTTTAACTGTCTTTGAGAGATTAATCTAACCTCGACTTGATTGCATTCTGATTAACTAGTCTAGAGTGGCTGGCCTTAAAAGGAGCCAAGAAACAACTTGATTGCTTATAAGACCCCAAACGATGTGCCCCAGAATACATGGTCTGCAAGAAGAAATCACCAAGAGGATTTTACAGAAGAACTGACATACAAGATGCTTCAATATCTTCAAACTCTTGGAGAGACTCACGAATCTTGACGTAACTGCCCCAGTTCAACGGTCTTTGAGAGATTAATCTAATCTCGACTTGGTCGGCCTTGATTAGCTGAACGTTGTGACAAATGATTAACCAATCCTTCAAATCAGTTGCCCCAGGCCGAGCTTCCTTTATCAAATCCAATTCCCTAGCTGACAGCGTTTGTTGAGATACCTTTGACATTGGATTGTCTAGCAAACAATATTGTTCATTAAAAATTGGCAATTTTTAATGTAAAATTCATGCAATCTTTTGAAAACAATTTTTTTGATGAAACATACACGGCGGAATGATCAAGTGATCCAAATGAAAGTGATCCAACCATCTCGCAGATGATGGATAAAGTGATGAACACACACAAACATCAAAGATCATTAGGAGTCAGGTTATCCAACCTTGCTGTAATATGCTTTCAAAACAACCTTACCTTAATTAGGTCTTTTAGGGCTTGTAACGTGGTCTGGTTCACAGTTCATGAAACAAAGGATAAAGGCTCAAAGTTATTTGTTCCCACCCATTCTTCATGATGAACTCCAATCCTACGCCCAGTTAACTCAAATTATACATTCAGGTTCTTACAGGCTTTAAGAATTGAACTGATGATAGTTGGTGATGATTCACAAATCTAAGGTAGTCACAACTCCCTTACAGTATTTGATAGCTTTTGCTATCTGAGGATTTTTGAAAGTGGAAGCTTTAAGGATTTCCTCTTTTTATTATCCCTTACTTTTGCCTGAACTGTTTTCTTTTGGATATACAGTCAGCGGGATGCCCCATTTTTGCCTAAGTCCCCTTCATAGGTTTTGAATTAGCGGGAATTTCAATTTTCTTTTTTCTTCTTCTCTTTTTTTTTAGAAAGGAGGTGATTACCTAGTTTAACGGCTACGGTGAACCATCATCGTCTTTTGAACTTCGACACTTGCTTTTGGTGTGCGAAGGAAAACCTGAATGCATCACTTTTATGTGAAAAGTGTCTTGTATGCATGTATCTTCGAGTTAACCGAGAACTACCCGCCCCAGGTTGGATTCAAGGTTTCTACTTTTGTAAAGAAAGAAAATTCCTGCTTCTAGGCTCGAAAGGGTTAACGAGGGATTATCTTCCTTTTTTCTCCAGTGTTTAGGGATTGAAACAATGCCTTACATCATCGGCAAAGTTAAATTGAAAGCATATCAACATCAATTATGGATATAGTTTTCATCATCCTCCCCAATCTTTGCTTTAAACAAGAGTTTAGTAAAGAAAAGAAATTTTTGCATTTTTCATCATCTCATAACAATGAAAGGAAAAAGAAAGAGTGAAACGAATAAACTTAATCAAAAGAGGCACAAAATTTCATTAATATTGCCAATTCAAAATGAACAACAGCTTACATGCAATTCAAATTAAATAACAAGGAAAATACAACTGAAAATACTGAAAAAATCAAAATACAGCCAATTTAGGAGAATTAACAACTTCAGTTTCCAGGCCTAAACAGGGGAACACCTCCATCAATGATTACTTGCTCCTTGTGGTATAGAACTTTGAGAGGCCTCATAGGTCCTTTGCCTTTTGCTTCAAGAGTTGAGGCACTGGTACTTGGTTTACCTTCTTGAGGTTTTAACAGTTCCAACAAGCTTTGCACCTTCAACCCAAAACCTTTGCACTCTTCCACTAGATGCCCCATTGTCCCAGTATGGTACTTGCATTCAACTTCTGGGTGTTCTTCTGCAAAGATCAGATCTTTGTCATAGACTAGCTCTTGCACAACATATCCTAACGCCAAGCAAGTGTCTAGTTCATGTCCTTCAGCCTCTTTGTGAAACTCACAATTTAAGTTTGCATTATGCCATGGTCCTGGCACAAGGTTAAGAGCTCGTGGAGTCACCAACGAATTCTGAATTAGTAGCGGATAAAGCTTACTTAGCGGCACAGGAACTGACTTATAGCATGCCCTGTTCCTTTTGACATGATTCTTCTTATTCATGTTCTTGCTTTAAGAACCTTGAGGGGAAATAACCAATGAATGCTGAGATGCTCTTTTGGTAACCACCTGACAAGGATGACATTTTGGCGCATGCCCAAATGCTGGTTGACGAGGGTCTGACCGTTGAAACTGAGGAGGTCCTTGAGCTGAAAGAGTCACCGGAAGCGACGAACTGACAACCTCTCTAGGTGCAATAGGGGGAGAATACCCTTCATTCCTCATCAAATTCTGCAAAGTCTCCAAAACCTAATTCATCTGACCTTTGAGGATCCTGATTTCCTCTTTCAAGGCTTCTTGTCCTTTCAAAAGCTCGTTCATCGTTTCCATTGGTCCAGAATGCGTGCTAGGTATCCCTCTAGAGACAGGAAGAGGAAGATGAGACTCAAGGCTGACAAATGCAAATGCAAGTGCAAATGTGACGACATGCTCATGCAATGCAAAAAGGTTTCATGGAACTCAAAATATTTACAAACATCAAGATATACCAAAAACTTCTTTTCATTAACCAACAGTTTACAACATGTGAGTACTACTTACAAGAGTCTTAAACAGAAATAAAAGCTAACAAAAAGTATTAAAGAGGTTCTCTGGACAGCCTCGTGTTGAGCTTCTTGATCTCTTCTTCCATCTGGGACTTCTCAAGAATAAGCTTATCCACAATCAACTTCCACGGAGTCGACTGAGGATTAGAAGAAAATAAATCTTCTTGCGCCTTTCTCTTCTTGCAAGAGAGTACTTCTTCTTTCTTCAACTCTAATTGCTTCTGGAGCTCTACATTTTCTTCGACAACCACGTGATCTTGTGCTTCAAAGCGTCTTCTGTTTGTTGTGCTTTGTTCGAAGCGACTCTCAAACGTATAGCCTTAGCAAGGAGACTCGTCAAGAATGAGCAATCCAACCAAATAAGAGTATTCCTCTAGTGCGGGTACTAGCTGGTAATCAGGAAAGTGAAACAATGCTAGACTGTATCATAGAACTGGAGAAGCATGGAGAGGAGTCCATTATCCATCTTTATATTCAATAATAACAACAGTTTCCCATAGCTACTCTTGTATCCCTCTGGATCTGTCACCAAGGTACTCAACCTCTTTAGGTCATCCAAGTTAAGACTCTTGTAAGTGTACTTCAAAGTTTCTTTCTTTTACTGTCCATAACAACCTTGATGTTTACAAACAACAGTCTGAGTTCCATGAAACTTTATGATATGATGTTTATGAATGCAAGAATGCACAAACACAGGCAATGCAAGGATCACACATATGCACACAAACACAAGCCTAGGTTTAGAGGACACGAGTGTGGATTCACGGTCTACCCATCCCAAAAGGTGTGTAATATGGATTTTCAAACCTGTAGAGCAGGATTCTAAATGGTTCTTAGAGTCAACAACCCATCTTTCGGATATTATTAACTTCCCAAATCACTTGGTAATCGATAGTATTCTCAAGAGAGTCTCGTCCAAGTGTAGTATCGCGTATCAACTATTTCGGAAATACTTCCTTATAGCCATTGCACTACGTCCTAGTAAGGCCAAAGTGGGGTAGAATGTACTCTAAAAGTCCACAGTGTCACGGGCTCCTTCATCGAAAGTAGCATTGTTTTCACGAATACTCGTTTAACAATACTAAACTCTCAAGAGGGCCTACACTGAGCGGTGGTTTCTCAAGTTATCTTGGTCGGGAATCAACTCCCTATAAGCCTTCTTGAATATACACCATCCTATCATAATTGCACTCGAGTCCGGGTATAGGACCGTCTCACCACTCAAAGCTCCCAATATCCAACACACAAACAAATATACATGTTAAGAAAATATTCATAAATATAGCACACAATCAAACAAAATAGGCTAAACCCTCAAGCAAATCCCCAATGAAGTCGCCATTTCTATTGCGGTGAGAATCTTGATATCAAGCTATTGATTAACTTGAATCTTTAATTCTTAGAATTCACAACTGGACTTTAATTTATCCAAAGGAAAGGTCTAAAGAGAGAAAGAACCTTTTGCACGATGTAACAACAACGCTAAAAGATTTGGGGATCGGGGGTTGGTTATGCATAGAGTAGGTATTTCACATCCTAAACATCTGTAGTACTCTACAGGAACCTTTTATTTGTTTGTATGCTAAGTTTGCTAAATGTTTACTATGGATTGGAATTGGGAAAAAGGTGTAGGTTAAAACCTAAAGATATATACACTAAGCTGCTCGCAAAGACATCGCATCTTCTGCCTACGTATCCTAACTAGGATAGAATCAGAGCAATCGTAGTTCACCTCACTAGGGTTAAAGAACACTTGATTATGATCAAGGTTCAAAGGGGAACAAACATTACAATGCTTGTATAGAGTTTATGAAAACTCTCTAGATCTACATTGAACACTCAAGAAAGGGGAGTAAGTAATTATTTCCATGATTCTTACATAGAGTTAACCAACTCTATCTTAAGTTCTAATTGAGGAGCACTCCTAACAAAGGGTAGGCTTTTTAGACTTAAGCAAAGTCTAATGGATAGGCTCTAACTTAACTAAGTGTAGAATGAATTAACGAAGTCGAGGGGGGAGATGAGCTATCTATGACCCAAAGGTCAATAGAGAGACCTTTCCTTTGGAAGGATAGAGGGGGAGGCAACTTGGGTGAGAACTAAAGAGTTCCATCACTTGGGGAAAAATAAGCTTAACAAAGCAAAAACGTTAAACAAACATGATGAACATGGTTACGATCAAAACGTGCAAGCGTATTACGATAGGCAAGCAAAAATGGGTAAAGTATATGGTTACGACCAAAGCATGCAAGCGTATTACGATAGGCAAGCAAAGATGAGTAAAGTATATGGTTACGACCAAAGCATGCTGTCACTCCTGCGAAAATAAGGTGTCAGCAAGACAGAAGAGTCGCCACCTTTCGTTATTTATCCCTCAGAGCGGGAAAGGAAACAATCGGAAAAACCTAACGCAAAGGTCTAAGACAAGGTCATCGCAACCATTGTCTGGATTCGGGAGTCGGTTACGCAAGGGGAAGTATTAGCACCCCTCACGTCCATCGTACTCGATGAGATCCACGCTTGTTGTGTTTATCTAACGGGTTTGTTACATCTATCTACGCTAAAAGTCTGGTATGAAAAGAAAAGAAAATGACTCGGCAAAGCGTCGCACTTTATGCCTACGTATTCCCGTCTAGAACGAGAAATCAGAGTCAACGTAGTTCGCCTAACTACGGGTTATGAGGGAAGGTTGATCGCTGAGATATCGCATCTCGTGCCTACGTACTTTCACACAGCGTAAAAGATCAGAGCAAACGTAGTTCGGGTCACGAGAGACACAGATTTGTCTTTTTTTATCCGAGTAAGGTTAACAGACGGTTCCAGCAGTTGGTGTATGCAGTTCGACCATTGGAGACTTAGGCGTTACCGTTTGCGGTAGAACCGAGAGTTAACGAAACTCTCCCTATGAAAAGGGGTTTCCAAGGGATTAAAGGTCCAAGAGGACAAAAAGATGTTTGATCTTTGTTTTCTGTTTTTTACGGAAGAAGTGTTTTTTAGTTGTCTGTAGTTTGTACAGCACTAGAGACTATGACTTAGGAGCGAATGCGTCGCATATCGTCCAAAGGACATATACTAAACACTCTAGATGATTGAGAGGAGACCGCTCAATCATCACTTCCCAAGTAGATTAAGGCTCGTATCGCGCTTGTACTGGCTGACCTTTATTACATTTTTTACTGTTGTTTGAGATAAGAAGAGAAGGGAACAACTAAAGGGAACTGTACAGTCCTAATGTTGTGATGCAAAATTAATCCTATGGTTGAGGTTAGGAGGGAACTACCTAATGTTATCATGCATGGTTAGAATCCTAATGTCTGTCATAACTTATCTTGAACAAGAGAAGTCAGAGTTCCTAGGGGAACATGGCAATGGAAAGCAAACAGTAAAAGAAATAACTGTAAAGAAATTACTGTAAAGATGCATACAATGCAAGTGAGGGAGGAAATATGTGTGGGGCAGAAGCCTCCACAAGCTCATATCAACCTCAAGCCAGATATGAATAACTCTAAAGATAACAGAAGAAAGTAAATGCAATCAAACATACCACAAACCACACAGGCAAGGGAGCTGAGCTCTACCAAATACCAGCAAGCAAAGCCACACAGTAAAAATACAAGCAGAGGGAAAAACTCAACCTCTAATGCAATACAAGAAAGGGGAGAAGCTCAACCCTTAGGATGCTCTTAGGCCTATGATCATCTACATGAAGCCTACTACTAATGCAACACTCCAAGCAAGTCACATCAATACAGTTGAACAAGAAGAAAACAGACACACAGGGGAAACAAGCCAGCAATCTCCACAGCAGAGCAATCTTCTGAAAGTAATCCAATCCAAAGTCCGTAACTGTTCTTCAAGTCCACACCATCTTCAAGAGAAGGAAATGAATTTATGACAAGTAATCAAACAAACTTCTATCCTATGGAAGGAAATTGGGTGTTGGGGGGCTAGGGTAAGGTCCACAGGAGCTTATCCCAGGCACTCAACCAACTAAGATAAATTTGGGGAAACCTAAAGGTTTGGCTCCTTCAAGAGGTGTGCCATATTCCCCCCATAGGAGGGACTGTGCTACCTCAAGAAGGTTCCTAAATAGGAAAGAATGAGAGAATTTTAGGAGAATGGAGATGAGAAGCAAGGTAAGTTCCACAGGAACCTACCACAGACACTCAACCACCTCCATTTCCTTTAGAGAGCTTGCTTAGGCTCAACTCCAATGTGAAAGGCAGGGAATTCCTCCACAGGGGGAATTATACTCACAATGAAGGATCCTAACTAAGAAAGGGATATTTAAAAGGGGAATTAATCCTAGGGAAATATCATCTACCTACTTGAATCTCTAAAGAACATCAAATGTTATCTCCTAATGATCACCTATACTAAGGCCAATTTGTAAAATGTGGAACTAAGGGAAACTCACTCCTAAAAATTCTAAGGAAAATACTCCATCATCCCCTATGTATCAACATTATATGGTGCAAAAAATCAGAAGCTAAACCTAAATCAAAATGCCCAAATTAAATCCAAAACTTCAAGGGTACACTAAAGAGATCCACTAAAGAACACTCCTAGACAACTACCCTAAAATCCTATTTAAAATCATAACAAAAATTACACAATACCATCAATATATGTACAATCAGCATACAAAAGTTCAAGATCAAACTCAGAAGTATGGATGAGAAATAAAATGAACAAAATCAGCACACAATTATGCCATTATTAAAAACATATTACAAAAGAAAATATGAAATAAATGGAAAATGCATGGAAAATTAAAATGAAAAACATGGAGATATTCTACACATCTAAATCTATATCCACCAATTTTCTCATAATTTATTACCAACATTTACTATTTTTTATGAATTAAACAAACAATCAATAAAACAAAAGAAATAAAGAAAAAGAAAGTAAAAAGAAATAACTAGGGGAGGTGTAACTGGCAGAAGAAACAAGGGTTAATTCGCCTGGGCCCAATACAAGGGGGTGTGAAAAGCGCATGGGCGCTGGGCCCATTTGAGTTTCAACTCAGCAAATTAATTCACTCAATTCTGAACATGACAGGGGGGTGCCACAAGCTAGGCATCTACGTGCTATGTCATTTGGGCCTATTAGAGGGGGGCGCGGATAGCACAAGCCCAGAACCCTTAATCAATTACACGCAGCTCTCACAATTAAACAAAAACAACCATATGCGGGATCGAACCCACGCTTCCTATGTGTACGTAGCGAATTGAAGAAGCTTGGTACAAGTCACTAATTGAAACGACGTAGCTTTGGGATGTGTATGCATGGCGCGCTGCAGATCGTTGGATACGATGACTTGGCCTCCATTCTTTGCCCGATCGGACGGCCATGAAATCATCTTCTTCGTTTTGAAAAACGCAGGGAGGGAAACGCAGATTCCGGCCACGAATGGCCGGAGCTTCGCCGACAACGTATCCAACATCCTATCTCTCTCAATACTCAACCAATCAACACGATTCTTGAATGAAAGTTGAAGGAAATTCCATGAGGATTACAACTATACCACTCAAACACGCTGAAACCTCAAGACCAGAGAAATCTATGTCCAAACTGAAAATGGATCCAAACCTAATTTGTCACTAAACCTCAAATTTACTATCCAGAATCCATCTATACCTTAATTACAACCTAGCCACGTGAACCTAAGATGATAAAAACGTGTAAATTAAGTGCAATTTTGAGAAATGAAAACCTGAGTTGGAGTTTCAAGTACAGTTGGTTTCAGGCCTCAATTCTTCTCCAACAAGTGCAGATTGCTTCAGTGAATGATGATAAACGTTTCTTGATAACCAATTCTTGCTGAAACTCTCTGAATCTCCAAAACCGAAAATCCAATTCCAAGATTTTTCACCAACTTGATCCAATGGATTCTCAACTGAATTTGCCACTAGAAAGTTCTCAGAATGATCCACATCCAATTTATAGTCAGTTTAACAACCTTGGAGGCCCAAACAAAGCCCAATTTGGGATTTTTCAAGTTTCACTTTCCTTCCTAAATTTCAATGATGGTGTGCACGTTTTGGCCTTGCCCATACTTCAAATTCAGTC
Organism: Lathyrus sativus; assembly: GCA_963859935.3. NCBI lineage: Eukaryota > Viridiplantae > Streptophyta > Magnoliopsida > Fabales > Fabaceae > Lathyrus > Lathyrus sativus. Next base: position 127,173,576 of record OZ012741.1, read on the forward strand.
CAATTCACTTGCCTGACAGTTGTGGAGTACAATTGAATAGTTTTCCCTCCTTGATTCCAATCAAAGGGATGCATGTGGTATGTTTCTTCATAATGAAGTAAGACTCCATATGGCCATGTTATGAGATTCAATTCAAAAATGTGATGATGCCAAAGTCTTTAGAATGTCCATTCCAATCAAAATGATCACAAATTTGGCCTGAAAACATCCCATTTCCAATTGTTTTGAATTTTTACATTTTAAAATGGTCTTTTTGGGAATTTTCTTCAACCAATGATTGATACAATCCATATCAATGGACTCTTGATACTTGGCTAAGCTAAAAACATCATTTTGAGAAACTTTCATGTTGAACAAAAATCCATTTGAAGCTTGCAAGATAGTGAAATTGACCTATGATGCCAAATGACCTATAATCTTACTTTCCCAAAATACCCCTAACTTGTAAACCTCATAACTTGAGTTCTACAAATCATATGGAAGACTTATAATACAATTTGGAAAGCTAAGATCAATACCTACAACTTTCATGTTGGCCAAAAGTTTAGGAGAAACACCCTTCTAGGTCAAAAGTTCCTTGTAAGTTGGTGAACTTTCACAGACAAATTTCACATTCCTCAGATGACCTGTAACTTGTCTAGACCATAACTTGAGTTCTATAAATCCAATGTAGGACTTCTAGTACTCAAATTAAATCTAAGAGCATGCTCTACAAGTTTCATGTTGGCAAAAAATGGAGATGAAACTTGTATATTGAGATAAGTGGTCTTGAAGTTAGGCACTAAATAGGGGATTGTACCCTGAGAACCCTAATTTAGCAACTCCTCACACCTTGAACTTTTCTTGCATAGATCTTGAAATATTATCTCATGTGTCTCAACACAACTATCCATGGTTACAAGGAACTATAATTGAGCTTTGATCCTCTTCAATTACTCAGTTGACTTAGAATTTCTCAGATGAAAACTCCACTTGCAACACCCTCAACTGTGGCTTTCCACACCTGGCATAATGACTTGATTAAGTTCAACCATGACCCTCAAAGCACTCCCTGAGCTCTATCCACACACTCTCTCCTTGACCAAGGCCTCACAATCCACTGATGATCTTCAATTGGTCATTAGATCAGGAGATTAACCACATACAAACAACTGAACTTCTCAAGAACCCAACCATCTTCCTGATGACTATGGTGACTTCTTAAGCTTGAATAAAACCTCTAGATAGGCTTCTCTGGATATAAACCCCACCTGATCCCCTGCACAAGTGAACAATGTTATGCTATGCAAATGTTAGATCAATGATATGCTAATGTAATGAAACATAAACCAAGTGAGAAAAGGTTAGGCAAATTTTGGGGTGCAACACATGCAAGCGTATTACGATAGGAAAGCAAAGATGAGTAAAGTATATGGTTACGACCAAAGCATGCAAGCGTATTACGATAGGCAAGCAAAGATGAGTAAAGTATATGGTTACGACCATAAGGAAATCAATCACAAACAAATCTTACAAGATAATTCAAGCATGGCTTAAAAGAAATTTCAACAAGAAGTAAGGTAAACAAATTTAGGGATAAGCAACTTTCAAGTGGAAAAAAGTATCACAAACATGAACATCTTTGAAATATTTTCTCATTAAGTGAAACTAGACAACATTAAGAGCATTTTGCAAAAAGAATGGATTAAAAATAATGAAGCATGAGAAAGTTATGAAGTTTTGAATTTTATGAAGAAAACATAAAAACAAGTGATAAAAATAATGGAATGGTCATGGAAGGTGTTGAACCCACGCCCTCTAGTCTACAAGCTCAAAATAATACCAACTCAGCCAATACACGCACATGTAAATTCAATGGAAATAAAAGAGAAAATAATAAAACAAGATGAACAAAATAAAACAACAAAAAGCTGTCCCACTCAGGGATCGAACACAGGACTGGTAGGAAGACAAGGTACTTAGCGCGCAGGTTACAACCATTGGGGTGGCAATACATCCGTGTATTAAGCCACCCCTAAAAATAAATAAACCTCACGAGGAAAGCGTAAATGGGCAAGAACTCAAGCAAAAGTGGTAGGAACGGAGAGGATTCAAGCGTCATTAAAACAACCTCAGATTTCACAAACTCAAAGCCCAACATGTTTGAAATTAATCAAGGAAGAAGATGGTGCTCACTGTTGCACCCTAAAATTTGACCAACCGGTTTCCATATCTGGTCTATGTTTCGACGCATTTTGCATTCGCATTCGCATACGGCATGCATTGCGTTTTTATCATTCAGATTGATTTTTATCAGGATTATAGCCCCTGGCGTCTCAGACAGTTCAGGCCGGTTAGAATAAAAGTCTGTTGAGAATTGGTGTTCGTTCCCTGTGTTTTCAGGCCATCTCGGTGCCCAGGTTTCGCTACGGTTATGTGATTGGGTTTTATTCGATTTAATCGGCTTCCTGGCATTTTTAGGATTTTTCTTGTATTTTTCTGGATTTTTAATGCATTTAAGTGGATTTTTCTGGATTTAATAGATTTTTTTATATAATTTTTAGAGTTTTAAATAAATTTTCTTTTCCTTTTTACAGATTTATTAGATTTTTATTTTTTAGATATTATTTCCTTTTAATAGATCTTTTCAAAAATAGATATAAATAGATGTTATGTTTTCTTTTAATAGATAGTATTGTTTTTTAGATTTAATTGTTTTTTTAGATTTTTAAATAGGGATTAATTGTTTTTTTTAGATTTTTATTAGATTTTATTTGTTTTTTAAAAAAGTGTTAATAAATTAGATTTTAAAAAGAAAAAGGATTAAAATGTTTAGATTTTTATTTGATTTTTTTCAGAATTAATTAGGTTTTTTAAAAGATAATTTTTTTAGATATTAAATAATAGTTTTTAGATTTTTTCTGATTAATTAGGAGTTTATTTTTTAATTTCGTTTTATAGGGCAAATAGGATTAATATTAGATTTTAATTAGGATTTAATTTTTAATTTTTGTTTTAGATTAATTAGGTTTAATTTTCAGTTTTAATTTTGTTTTAGAGCTAATCATAGTTTAATCAGATTTTTAGTCCTCAATCATCATCTAACCATCATTAAGTCTCAATTGGGCCATAATTATGCAGTATCCAGATAAAGCCCAAGTCCAGAAATCCAGGCCACGTGTCATATATATAGCCTTGCCACGCGTGCGTTTTCCTCTTGGACACCTCATTCTCTCTCTGACCCAGAATTTGCCAACTCACCCACTCTCAGACTTTGCCACCTAGCAACCCCACTCTTCCCTCCACGCGTCACACATGCACTAACCCTCAGCCACACGTGGCTCCCTCTCCTTCTCCCTCCTGCCACCACATCCCTCGCCGGTAACTCTCACCGGCCAGCATGCATTGACCGTCGGCCACCGCAACTAACAACCCTAACCGCCTCCGACCACCGCCAACTGTCGCCGAAAACGCCAAATCTCCAGAAATTCATCCAATCCTCATCTTCCTCACCAACACCTCCGACGATCTTCATCAATTCTCGCTGGAAACTTCATCATAATCTTCATCATTTTCCAGATTCAGTTCATCACCGGCTTGTGTTCTTCATCATTTTTCTCAGAAAAATTGCCATCTGAAGATCTTCAAGATTCATCGAATGCTCTCCAGATCCACACGCATCCACGAACGATCTTCAATCAACTTCGTCCGCTCCAGATTCTCGCGTGAAGTTCTTCCGTCCAAGAACATTTAGCGTTCATCATCAAGAACGTGAAGAACGTTCTGCATCACGCGCCAGATTGTCTCTAAGTTTCTTCATGGTTCTTCAACAACCACAAGGGATCTTCGCCGTTGATCTTCGATGACTTCATCAGTCTCTAGAATCTTCAAGAAGTCTTCCAGAACCTCCGTCTTCATCCGATTCTCCAGGTTTTTTTGTTCATCTTTCTCTAAACTCGTAAGCATGCATGTTGTTCATCTGGATTTAGCGCTAGGTCGGACGATGAAATTAGGGTAAAATCGCGGTGTTTAGGATTGAGTATCAGATTGGTGAGGTGAATGTTAGATTAGGGTTGTTGAACTGAGCTTTGAGGGATTTGATTGGTGATGGTGAAGAATGTTGGGGATTTGATTTGCATGTGTGAGAGGGTTTCAGAGAGGGAAAGGTTGAGCGCCGTTTAGGGCTTCTCAGTTAGGGGTGAACAGTAACATTGGAAGATTGAAGTGTTAGAGGATTTTTTTTAGGGTTTTACTAAGGCTGAGTGGGAAATGAATCTCGGGCCTCAAGCCCAATTGCGCAAAGCTTGCTAACCATACCCATCGTTTACCAGTAATACCCCCTCCCCTGGTTTGGAATTCAGATATGGGCCTAGCATAATTGCCATTTACACCCCCCATTGGAAGCCCAAACATGGAATACAAGCGAATTCATTGCCATTCGCACCCCCCTCAGTTTATTTTGTTTTGTGGCTTTTTTTTTTGTTTTTTCTGAAGCAAACCTGGGCCCAGCGCATTGCTGGCTGCACCCCCCCTCCTGGGCCCAGTATATTCCTGAATGTAAAAATTTGCTGTTGTCACCCCCTGCTCTATTTTTTTTAATTGAATGTTCATTTTATTTCATTTGCATATAGTTTACTATAAAATTCATAAAAAATCCATAAATCATCATTTTGACATGGGATTTTTTCCCACATTTTGGTAATGGTTTAAAAAAAATTATAAGAAAATAAAAATATCATTTTAGTCATTTTTCCATTTATGGTGAATTTTCCCATTTAATTGCTTTTATTTCCATTTTGTTTGTACATATCATTTTGGTGAATTTTTTTTGGTCATTTAAATTCATATTTTGATTCCATTCATTTTGTACTAGCTAGATTAGAGCATTAAGTTCCCTTAGAGATTTATTTCATATTTTTGTGATTAAATCTTGATTAGTTTTGATTAGAGAACATTAGGGTGATAGTTTTAGGGTTCAAACTCAGCATAGGTGCATTATAACATTTTCTTTTGGGTTTTTTTTAGCATGAATTAGGTTATGGGACATATAGGGTATGTAGGGTAGATATATAAATCCCCTTAGAATAAATCTTAGACTTTTAAATACTATTTTACTATTTTCAGTATATTTTGCAAATTGTGTGATTGTTTGGTGTTCCCTTGGGGTTTATATTTGTTTGCTTGGGATTTGGGCTTTTATTTGGGGTATGGGGCTTGGTTTGAGCGTGTGGAGCATGAAGACTTCAAAAGAGAAGATTGAAGATGATAATCAATGTTGAAGCTTGAAGATTGTTTGGGCTCGGAGTTGATTGAAGACATAGGAAATAATAGGAGATAGGTAAAGCCTTAGAATAGAACAAATTCTTTCATAAACATGGATAGCTTCCTTTGCTTCCATTCTTCTCAATGATTAAAAGTCCCTCTATGATATTCACCTCCCTCCTTTGGAGGGATAAGTGGTTTTATCTAGGAGGTAGAACTTTGAGGGAAACAGTCTGTTACAATGTCAACTATTCATAGACTTCCTTTGGTTGTCAATGAACGGTTTGACATTCAATTTATTCTGATAAAACAATTCTCATCTAGGAGATCTTGTCTTGAAGAAAGAAGCCTTGGAGATAGAGGTGAAGATCAAAGATTGACAAAGATGAAGATTATTCATGTCAAAATTGTGCAGCTGTTGAAGCTAGGGTTACTGCTGTATGGAGCTATCTGCTGTCTGATGCTGTCAACTGGTTAAGATTATGTGCTTGCTTGAGCTTGGTGATTTCTTGAATATGGAAGCTTATTGTAGCTTGGGTCTCATTGGAGCTTGACTTTGGGGTTCACTTGAAGCTGTTTTGCTGTTTATCAACTGACAAAGTTCGATGTTTTCAGATTTGTTGTTGTAGGAGCTGGAGGGTGCTGTCAGAGCTGGTTTTGGGGTTTTATTTTCTTTGTTGTATTGTTTGTTAATTTCCCTTTAGGTTGAGGTGAAGTTGTTTCACTTTGCCCATTGTTTTCTAGGTTCGAGGTTGAGTGGGACTCCCTTGCCTCGCTTGTACTGCTGCATTCATGCATTTTACTGCTTTACTGTATATATGTTGTTGCTTTTCCGTTTATCCCTTAGGATCTCTGTTTCTCTCTGCGCAGGAGAGAAATATGACAGACATTAGGTGTTAACCCAGGCATGACAACATTAGGGTAGATTTTGATTCCCATTTTAACCCTAGGTTTTAGAGTTCTTTCTCTTCTATCTCAAAACAACCAAAAACACAATAAAAGGTTAAACATCAATAAAAAACAGTTCTTGCATAAAAGACTGTAAACCAATCAAAAACGTCATTTTTGTCCGCTTGGACCCGTAATCAGGAGAAAACCTTTTTTAGAAGGATAAAAACAATCAAGACAAACTTGTGTCTTACATGGCCTGAACTACGTTTGCTCTGATCTTTCATGCTGTATGAAAGTACGTAGGCATAGGATGCGATATCCTAGCGAGCAACCTTCCCCTCCTTTCCCGTAGGTAGGCGAACTACGTTGACTCTGATTTCTCGTTCCAGACGAGAATACGTAGGCATAAAGTGCGATACTTTGCCGAGTCATTTTCATTTTCTTTTCTTTTTAACCCTTGACCTGTAGAATAGATAGAATAACAATCCGTACTAGAAAACCAGCGTGGATCCCGTCGAGTACGACGGACGTGAGGGGTGCTAATACCTTCCCCTTACGTAACCGACTCCCGAATCCAGGATTTGGTTGCGATGACCATTCCTTTCCCGTCTTTGCGGTAGGTTTACTTCGAGCGTTTCCTTTCCCTATGTTGGGATAAATAACGCACGGTGGTGACTCTTCTGTTCAGCCGGCGCCGATTTTCGCAGTAGCGACAGCTGGCAACTCTGCTGGGGACTCCAACGGTTCCCTACGCGAGTCAATCCTAGCGCTTGTTTTCCCGTCGTGGATTTTGTATGGATTTACGTTTTATGTATTTTACATTCAGCATTATATTATTGTTATTATTGTTGTGGGTATGAGAGGGGTTCTATGATTGAGAGATAAGTCGGACCTGGGCTTGAGTGCACCTAGAATTAGAGTGGAAATTAGTGGGCGCGTGCGTGCTTTGCATGTACTAGTGTCTCATGAAATCCACGCTCGGACGAGGTTCTTCTGGTTGACTTCTTTTTCAACCCTTTGGGTTGAGGGGGTTGTTGGTTAGTTGGATTGTCGACTCCGGGGACCGATCATTTGGAAGTTGGCTAAGTGAGGCCTCTTCAGGACATGATGATGCCACACCTTCTGGGTATCGTATCATCCGTCTTGAAAGTTTGTGACGCCGACGACCGCATAGGATACCGTACCTTATGTCAGTTATTAGGACACCTACCTGTGAGAGGGGTTGGGACATGTAGGTAACTTGACCTCCAGATTACCAGTTTTCTCGATTGAGATTCAGTGGTGTGATATTTGAGGACAGTGTTATTGGGTCTGTCAGAGACCGGGTTGGAGCATCGTGGATGGTCTTGAGCAGTTTGTGGATCTATTTGAGGCCAATATTGTGGATTGGGCTTCTCATCCAGGGGCATTTGATTCCTTGTTGCATTGTTGCATACTGCATTGTTGCATATTCATCCTGCATATCATTAACGTGTGTCTGTTCTGCAGGTGTATTTTCATACTTCCCGATTCTAGTGCTCCGAACTTCTATCTGTTATTATGAGTACTTTGAGGAAGACTGTTGCGTATAAGTTGCCTACTCCTGATGTGACTTCTCTGTTAGGTCTGATTTCCCTAGCTGATGATGATGTGAGGAGAAGCTTTAGAAAGAGTTATGGGAAGCTACTGAATTTGGTTTGCAGACCAACTACATATGAGCTGAATGGGTTATACATATTGATGCTGTTATATGATCCCTCCTTGAGGTGTTTTATGTTCCAGGACTTCATTTTGGCTCCGACCATGGAGGAGTACGCTGAGTTTCTAGAGTTGCCAGTTCATAACAGAGTGCCCTTCATTCACTTTGATGCTAAGCCTAAGCTGGAAGACTTAGCTGTTCCCTTGCATATGGATCCTGCAGAGTTATTGTTGACTTCCTGGCATGGGGTTCCGGGGTTTTCTCTCAAGTTCTTGATTGGCAAAGCTCAAGAATATGCCAAAAGTGGCTGTTGGATTGTGTTTAATGTTGTTCTTGCCCTGTGTATCTATGGGATTATACTGTTCCCTAATCTGCCTGAGTTCGTTGATTTGGATGCATTCCACTTGTTTGCTGCAGGCAACCCGGTGCCTACCTTGATTGGAGATTTCTATCATTCCCTGCATTATAAGAATGAAAACAGAAGGGGGAAAAATGTCCATTGTTGTGTACCGTTGCTGAATATGTGGTTTGAGAGCCATCTGCCCAAGAAGGGTCCTTTTGTCGAATCTGCACATACAACTGAATGGTCTGAGCGTCTAATGGGACTTTCTTCAGAAGACATTGTCTGGTTCAATAGAGATTTATTGGGGTCAGAGATTATCTTCAGTTGCGTCGGGTTTCCCAACGTTCCTTTGATTGGAAGGAAGGGATGTATCAATTACAACCCGTCGTTGTTGGTTCGACAGTTTGGGTATGCTTTGAAGAGTCCACCGAAGGAGGAAGAAATACAGGAATCTCTGTATTTCACTGGTGACCTGAGTGGGGAATTATTAGCCAAGCTTCAGCGCGCTTGGAATCATATCTGCAGAAGAGGGAAACCATTGCTAGGCAAGAATGATTGTCAAGCCTATATGCCTTACAAGGTGTGGATTCAAGAGAGGGTAAGACAGGTGCAGATGCCTTTTCCAGTAGTATCACGTCCCATTCCCATTCCAGTTGAGGAACCCACTACTGTGGCTATTGAGGTCTATGAGCGGGTGGTAAAAGAAAAGGAAGACTTGATAAAGATCAATGAAGAGCTAGAGAAGGAATTGGCTCAAATCCAGAGCGAGAAGAACAAAGCTGTGTATTCCTTCCAACAGCAGACTGAGTTGGTAAACAGGCTAGGTGTTGAACTGACAGAAGAGACAAAGAAACGTGAACGCCTGGGAAAAGAATTCAGAAGCTCTCATGATATGTTAGAGTCCAAGAAGAAGTCACTCGATGCCGCCTACCGGGAAATCTCTTCGTGCAACAAAACGTGGAATGCTACGCTAACCAACAACAAAAAGAGGGAAGACAAATTGAAACAACAAATTTCTGAACTCGAAAATCAGTTGAAAGCTAGCAAGAGAAAGTATGAAGAGGAGGTTATGATAAGATATAGTCTTCAGAACTCATTGAACAAAGCCATCGAGTGCAAGAAGGAGGTTGTGTCTCAGAAACGGAAGTTAGAGGACCGCTTTGGAGAAGGGGCATGGGAGGAATCTATTGGTGATTTACGACGTGTTCTCAAGCGAAGAGATCTACTTGTCGAGGGTTTGCTTACTCAACCAAATCATCCCGAGACTAAGAGATTATTAGACGATTACCAGGCGTATGGTTGCACTTGACTATCTCATGTATTGATGTGTATGCTTTATTTGTATTGTGCTGGCCATCACCAGGATTGTTGGTTGAGGTCATGCCTTCTCATTGTACGCTTATTGATATTGTATTCCTGAATTGATGGGTTTTTTCTGCAATGAATGAGATGTTTTTCTATGATTGGGTTTCGAGCTTCTTATTGCTATCACTGTCACCGCACTGGCACATTGGCACTAGAATTGGGGAGTGATATTCCCTAATGCACAGACACATGTTGCATTTGCATACACATTCATATTGCATTACAGGTGATTATCGAACTGTATCTCATTTCCTGCTTCATCCAGGTTTTTCTAGGATTGAAAGTCAACTTCCTCACTGATACTCTACTCGTACCAACTGCAAAAGAGTTATGGACCAGATGTAGAGTGAGATGCAGGAAATGCGTGAGAAGCTGGCGCTGTTCATGCAGACGATGGAGACAATTGTGAAAGGGCAGGAAAACTTGCAAACTTTGGTGCAGCCATTGCTGGTGAGGAATGTCGGGAATAGAAACGAAGACCACAATTCTGTACGTGTTGACACCATTCATGGGGATGGTACTCCTACACCGGTAGCTCCACCTGTGGTAAATATACCTGCTGTGAATATGAACAATGGCGCTGGCGCCGGGAATGGTAATACAGGAATCGGTAATGAGACTGTCATTAACAACGTTGGATTCGGAGACGCCAATCTGGGCGGTGATAACAATGGAGGTAATGGCTTTGGTAACAACGGATTTGGCTATAACAACCAGGGGTTTGATTATGCTAACCAGGATGGGAAGTTTGGCTTCAACGCTCAGGGTTTCGGACATGATGGATTTAGTAATGCTAACCAGGCCTATGGTGGATTCGATAACGGAAATGGTGCCGGAATGATGTCTTTTGGACCTGTCGGGGTCGCTCAAGGGTATGGTAACAGGGGACGGGGCCCTGTGATGAATCAGACTAGATTTGGTCGTAACAATGGGTATGATGGGTACGGAAATGAGAATGTTAATTGGATGGAAGACCAACAAGAAGATGCTTTCTCTGGTAGAGGTTTTGAAGGTCCTGTAGACAACACTCAGCGAATCAAGATGCTCGAGGAGCAGATGAAAGGTGTTGTGAATCAGAGTGCTTCCGGTTTGGATATGACCACGATGGGACTAGTGCCTGGTCTGAGGGTATCGTTGAAATTTAAGGCTCCCACCTTTGATAAATATAAGGGAGATACCTGTCCCAAGGTACATGTGCGGTCATACTATAGAAGGATGTCAGCTTATTCGAATGATGACAGAATGCTGATGCATTTCTTTCAAGACAGCTTGTCTGGTCCTTCCCTTGAATGGTACATGGGGTTGGAGCCTACTCAGATAAAGACTTGGAAGCAACTGGCCGATGCGTTTGTGGCGCACTATAAGTACAACAGTGACTTGGCACCAAACTGGGTCCAGTTACAGGGGTTGTCACAGAAGAAAGATGAGAGTTTCAAAGAATATGCGCAGAGATGGCGCGACATGGCTGCAAGGGTTCATCCTCCTTTGGTTGAGAAGGAGATGAATGATATGTTCATAGGAACGTTCACCGGTATATTTTATGATAAGTTGTTTCCTGCTTCCTTGGGTAGTTTCTCGGATCTAATCTTGATGGGCGAGAAGATTGAAAGTAATATTAAAATGGGGAGATTCCAAGCTGAGGAATCCACTTCAGTTGGAAGTAACAGAAAAGCTTTTGGTGGTCGCCGTCAGGGTGACACAAGTGCAGTATTCGGGGGCCGAGGCCGAGGCCGGGGCAGAGGACGGAATCAGTACAGTCATCCGCAACAGGTGGCAAGCGTCACAATTCCATTTCATTAACAACCAATACCACTACAGCAGGTACCACCACAGCAGCAACAACAGCAGCAGAGGCCAAATCAGGGACAGAGGAGATTTCCTAACACGAGGCTGAAAAGAGTATTTGATGTACCTCCTTATACGTATGCGGAGTTACTCCAAACATTACTGGGTTTGAACTTGGTGAAAAAGAGGACTATGGCGCCAATGGCGGGCACTCCTCCGTTTGGCTTTGATACGAATAATCACTGTGAGTTCCACTCCGGGGCTCCTGGCCATGACATAAAGACTTGCCACGCGTTCAAGCATGTGGTGCAAGATCTGTTGGATAGCAAGGCCATAAATTTTGGACAAGCAGGTCCGAATATAATACAATAGCCAATGCCCAACCATGGGGCAAATGCTATTTTGACTGAGGAGGGTTTGAATCTGATCATGAATGTTAATGAACTGAAAACACCGATGTGTGAAGTAAAGAGCAGGTTATTGAAAGGAGGTGTGTATCCGGGCTGCGATGAGTTTTGTCTAGAATGTTGGACCCAGGCTGGGGGTTGTGCTGAATTAAAGAAGGGTATTCAGAGCTTGATAGATGAAGGCACGTTGCAATTCGACAAAACGGCAGTTGAGAAACCTGCAGGAGTATTAGCTGATGAGCAAAGTGATGTTGCTACGGTGACAATTCCCCGAAAAACGATAACCATAACGGCGCCAGCCAGGCGACCGACGATCACTATCACGAAGGTGGGGCCAACCCTTTATGAGAGCACCAGGGCAGTACCCTGGACTTATGGGCTGGAGGCATATTGTGATGGGGAGAAAATCGATATCAGTAAACAACCAGCTGGGGTTGTGGACAATGTCGTCGGGACTGGAGGGATGACAAGGAGCGGGAGAATTTTTATATCGCCTGAGGTAGAGGCTGAACGATTGGCAAAAGGTAAAGGAAAAGTGAATAAGGATGTTCCTGTGAAGAGGAATGAAAAAGAAACGGCACTGAAGGATGTAGAAGAGTTTATGCGTCTTATCCGTAAGAGTGACTATAAGATTGTTGAGCACCTTCAACAAACGCCGTCGAAGATATCCATATTGTCGCTGTTATTGTGTTCCGAAGCCCATAGGAATGCGTTATTGAAAATTCTGGACACGTCGTTTGTACCCCAAGATGTTTCTGTGAATCAGTTAGAGGGGGTGATGGCGCACGTGAATGCAGGCCATAGTTTGGGATTTACGGATTTTGATTTGACCCCGAGGGGAAGAGAGCATAATATGGCGTTGCACGTCTCAATTGAATGCAGGGGCACAGTCATGTCCCACGTGCTGGTAGATACCGGGTCTTCCTTGAATGTGCTGCCAAAGAAAGCAATGATGAAGTTAGACATCAGGGGGATCATTTGTACGCCTAGTGACTTGGTGGTCAGGGCATTTGATGGTACACGGAGGTCAGTCTTTGGATCTATAACTTTGCCTCTGCAGGTGGGGCCGGAAGTTTTTGAAACATAATTCTACATTATGGACATCCAGCCAGCATATAGCTGTCTTCTTGGACGACCATGGATCCATGGTGCTGGGGCAGTCACATCTACCTTACACCAAAAGCTGAAGTACATGGTGGGGGACAGTGTGGTCACAGTTTGTGGAGAGGAGGATATACTGGTCAGCCATTTGTCGTCATTCAAGTACGTGGAAGTCGACGGCGAAATCCATGAAACACCATGTCAGGCCTTTGAGGGGTTGCGCATTAAGGACAAAGTTCCAGGGCCGAGTAAAGCATCAGAGGTGGCAGTATCGTCATACAAAGAGGCTCAGGCTCTAGTGAAGACTGGCGAGACAAAGGGCTAGGGCAAGGTTCTGGATATTCCCGTGAAAATGGACAGATTTGGGCTGGGATATCAACCTTCATCATCAACGCCTACTGCAGGGGCACCCTGTTTCAAAGGACCAATAACAATTACGGCCGGTGGGGTATATCACGAGACCATCAACGTTGTTTCAGATTCCGAAGAAGGAGACAGCGACTGCGACATGGACGCCTGGATTCAGCCGAGCGTGCCAGGACAAGGGCTTTGCAATTGGTCTATTCAGGAGACTGTTCCTGTGACAACTAAACAGTAATGCTTTGTTTTCTTAATTGTTGAACAATCTGGTGTCCTACCCGGGGCATCGTGATTTTGCTTAGGGCCATTCTGTTATGTACATTGCACTGTTTGATCGTTAAATAAAAGGCGTTTTTATGTACAAATATTGTGATCTCTGTTTTTCCTGTTTTTATTTTTTACAATAAAATGGCAACGTGGTTATTCGCTTTGTATGTGTTTTGAAGCATTTAACCATTTCCTTTGCAGGATTACTATTTCAGATGACATCTATGAACCGCCTATGACTCACTTCGACTTTGAGCACCCGGTATTTCAGACCGAAGAAGAGATTGTTGAAGATGGCGACGTTCCAGAAGAGTTGTCTTGGTTGGTAAAACAAGAAGAACGAATCATTCTGCCTCATGAGGAAGTCATTGAAATCGTCAATCTGGGGTCGGAAGGGGTTGAAAGGAACATCCGTGTAGAGGCCGCGCTGCAGAGCGACGTCAAGCGAAGATTGGTTGAAATGCTCAAAGAGTACATCGATATTTTTGCTTGGTCGTACGAGGATATGCCTGGGCTGGATACGGATATGGTTGTGCACCGTCTGCCGCTAAAAGAGGAATGCCTGCCGGTTAAGCAGAAGCTCCGAAGAACTAGATCGGACATGGCTGTGAAGATTAAGGAGGAGGTTGAAAAGCAGTGGGATGCTGGTTTCCTAGCTGTTACAAAATATCCCTCATGGGTCGCTAATATTGTGCCAGTGCCAAAGAAAGACGGTAAGGTGAGAATGTGCGTAGATTACCGTGATCTGAACAAGGCGAGCCCGAAAGATGATTTTCCACTTCCTCACATCGATGTGTTGGTCGATAATACCGCTCAATTCTCCGTATTCTCCTTCATGGATGGCTTCTCGGGCTATAATCAGATTAAAATGGCGCCAGAAGACATGGAGAAGACTACCTTCATTACGCCCTGGGGAACATTTTGTTACAAAGTGATGCCCTTCGGATTGAAGAATGCTGGGGGAACGTATCAGCGTGCAATGACGACTCTCTTTCATGACATGATGCATAAAGAGATTGAGGTTTATGTTGATGATATGATTGCCAAATCCCAGACGGAGGAAGAACATTTGGTGAATCTGCTGAAATTATTCAAGAGGCTTAGGAAGTTCAGGCTGAGACTGAACCTTAATAAGTGCACCTTCGGGGTGAGATCGGGTAAACTGCTGGGGTTTATCGTGAACGAAAAAGGAATAGAGGTCGATCCTGCGAAAATAAAAGCAATACAAGAAATGTCGACGCCTAAAATAGAAAAAGAGGTGCGCGGGTTTTTAGGGAGGTTGAACTACATCGCTCGGTTCATATCTCACCTAACAGCTACGTGTGAACCATTATTCAAGCTGTTGAAAAAAGACCAGGCTGTAACATGGAATGAAAATTGTCAAAAGGCGTTCGATAAAATAAAACAGTATTTGCAGGAGCCTCCTATTTTGATACCTCCAGTGGCAGGGAGACCCTTGATTATGTATTTGACGGTTCTTGAGGGGAGTATGGGTTGTGTTCTTGGCCAGCATGACGAGACAGGGCGTAAAGATCATGTGATATACTACCTGAGTAAAAAGTTTACTGACTGTGAATCTCGATACTCAATGCTCGAAAAAACTTGTTGTGCGCTAGCCTGGGCCGCCAAGCGTTTGAGGCAGTACATGCTAAATCATACAACCATGCTCATCTCGAAGATGGATCCTATCAAATACGTATTTGAAAAGCAGGCACTATCTGGGAGAATTGCCCGTTGGCAGATGGTTTTGACCGAATACGACATCCAGTATGTTTCACAGAAGGCTATAAAGGGGAGCATGTTATCAGAATATCTTGCTGAGCAGCCTATTGAGGACTACCAATCGATGAGGTTTGATTTTCCTGACGAGGATATCATGTACCTGAAGATGAAATATTGGGAAGAACTGTTGCTGGATGAAGGGCCAAAGCCGGATTCCAAGTGGCAGTTGATATTTGACGGAGCTGTGAATTCCTATGGTAGCTGAATAGGGGCAATCATCACTACTCCACATGGGTCGCACATCCCATTTACTGCTCGATTGACCTTTCCGGTTACCAATAATGAAGCCGAATATGAAGCTTGCATCATGGGGCTTGAAGAAGCCATTGATTTGCGAATCAAAAATCTGGATGTATACGGAGACTCAGCTCTGGTGGTGAATCAAATAAAAGGAGAATGGGAGACACGTCAGCCCAATTTGGTACCGTACATGAATTATGCAAGGAGATTGTTGCCTTTCTTTGACAAGGTTGAATTGCATCATGTGCCACGAGCAGAAAATCAGATGGATGACGCCCTGACCACATTGTCTTCCATGTATAAAGTCAACTTCTGGAATGAGGCTCCCAAAATTGTTATCTCTCGGCTTGACAGACCCGCCTTCGTATTTGCCATTGATGAAGCTTCCGATGATAAACCCTGGTACTTTGATATCCAGAATTTCCTGAAGAACAAGGAGTATCCGGCTGGGGCATCCAGTCGCGATCAGAAGACTCTCAGGAGATTGGCTGGTAATTTCTATCTAAATCCGGACGGGGTCCTATACAAAAGGAATCACGACTTGGTATTGCTACGTTGCGTAGACAAGAAGGAGGCGAAGTTGCTTATGGAGGAGATACATGAGGGTACGTTTGGTACACATGCCGGTGGGCATGCTATGACTAGAAAGCTGCTGCGGGCAGGTTATTACTGGCTAACTATGGAAACTGACTGTTTCAAGTTTGCGAAGAGGTGCCATAAGTGCTAGATTTATGTGGATAAGATCCATGTGCCTCCGAGTCCTCTGAACGTGATGTCGTCACCGTGTCCATTCTCGATGTGGGGAATTGATATGATTGGAAAGATTGAGCCGACGACATCTAACGGACACCGGTTCATTTTGGTAGCAATCGATTATTTTACCAAATGGGTGGAAGCGGCATCATATGCTAACGTGACCAAGCAGGTGGTGGCCAAGTTTATCAAACGAGATATCATTTGCAGATATGGAATCCCTGAGCGGATCATTACCGACAACAGTTTGAACTTAAATAACAAAATGATGAAAGAGCTGTGCCAGAATTTCAAGATTGAGCATCACAATTCATCTCCTTACCGACCCAAGATGAATGGCGCTGTTGAAGCAGCCAATAAGAACATAAAGAAGATTGTTCAGAAGATGGTTGTGACGTATAAGGACTGGCACGAGATGCTACCTTTCGCTTTGCACGGTTATCGTACGACGGTACGCACATCAACCGGGGCAACCCCGTTCTCGTTGGTATACGGAATGGAAGCAGTGTTACCACTGGAAGTTGAGATTCCTTCCCTGAGGGTATTACGAGATGTCCAACTCGACGAGGCAGAATGGGTGAAAGACAGATTGAACCAGCTGAGTTTAATGGATGAGAAGAGGCTAGCTTCTCTAGCATACGGTCGTTTGTACCAGAGCCGGATGAAGAAAGCGTATGATAAGAAGATACATCCTCGGAGCTTTCAGACGGGCGACCTTGTGCTGAAGAGGATCCTCCCGCCACAGGCAGATCACAGGGGCAAGTGGACCCCCAACTACGAAGGGCCATACATTTTCAGAAAAGTCTTCTCCGGAGGAGCATTGTTGTTGTCCACCATGGACGGTGAAGACTTTACGTCGCCTGTGAGTTCGGACGCAGTTAAAAAATACTTTGCTTAAAATTGACCCGCTGGACAGAAAAAAGAGAGTCCAGGAAAAAATGGGGCATCCTGGCGAACCAAAAAACAGAATAAAAGGTTCGGGCAAAAATTAGGGATAAAATTGAAAAGATGTACACCCGCGAAGTTGAAAACCTACACTGGGCGGCTTCGGCAAAAAAGGGTATCCCGGTGAATTGAAAACCCGCAAAGGGCGGTTCACGCAAAAGTTAGGGACTTGAAAAGCAAATGACTGCGGTCCGAATTTGATACTGCGTTGCACATTGGTGCGGGGGAATACGCTTGAGAGTTCGTTTATCAGATACAACCTTGTCAGAAGATTGAATACCGGGAAAGCGCCAGAGTCAGGCGAGTCATAGGAGGATCAACTCATGATGTTTGTCTGCATCACGTTGCCGACATATGTGCAAATTTGATTTGTCACTGTATTTATGCTTCCTGTGCATACTTGTATATTTGTTGTGCGTAACTTCCTCTTAGGAGTTACATCCAGTGTACAAAACTCTGCCCATTCAGGGGCCCAATTAATAAAACATGTTATTCAGTATTTGATGCTTGTTCTTTACTGTTTTGTATGTGAAAAGCGCCAATGTTTTGATAAAACTAGCAGTTGCATAACGTTGCTGGCCCTTGCCAATAATTGCTAAAACTTCGAATTGACTGAAAATGATGTCACCAACGCTAACTTGAATAGATTTGGTTGTATAGACTTGTCTTGTCTCGTTTATGGTGTTGCAGGGTTCTTGCCCATATGAAGTGGACGATCAGAAGATTGCAGTCCTAACCGGAGGCTCGTGACGAAAAGACTTGATCATTATGTGAAGTGAATCCCCGCGCAGGTCGTACTTCATTTCCCGAAGTTGAGATGACACCAGTCTTTACCGAAGAAGGATCAAACTCTCCAGCTAGTTGTAGCTTATCCGAAGGATATTCTCCAGTAGGTCAAGATTAATGCTCGCCACAGGATGTCTATCCTCAGTCCCGAGTTTGTAAACTGTGGCCAGATGGTTTACTTTTCCCATCAGGGTCATTTGTCTTCAACAGAATTGATGATTCCAAGATTGTAGGCTGTATTCAGACGGTGTGGTGTCCCCCAAAAGGATTCCCTATCCCGAGCAGAGTTGTTTAGCCTCAGAAGACTAATATTTCCAAACTTGTGAGTTGTACCCAGACAATCTACTCTCCCCAGCAGAGATTCCCTTCCCAGTAGGGTCATTTATTCTCCCTAACGGAGTCAGTTTATTTTCCCCAAGAGAGTCGTTTCGTCCCCAGCGGAGTTCTCTCTTTTCAGCAAGTGTTTTCTTTTCTCCCAGTGGAAATCGAAGGTTAAAACTCTCCCCGACAGAGTTGGTTGTGTGTCCTGGCATTTATTTTGCCAGAATACTTTGTGATACCCATTCACTCCCCAGCAGGGTGATATTTGTCCTCGACGGCCAAGATTGATGAAGCAAGCTTGTTAGAGCTATCCCAGCAGTTCGAGCCTGCATTTGCATCGGCATATAGTGTCATATTTGCATCCACCAAACAAAAAAAAAACGCGTAGCATTTCCATATTGTATGGAGCATTACGCCATTATCAAACATACACATTTTGAAACATAGATCAGGTTGGTTGATTTTTTGCTTTCAGGTGTGGTTCTCAATAGGAGTATGGAGTTCTAAAAGCTCAGATATTACCAGACAATCGAGGTCTCGCCGGGAGACGTGTGATGACATAGTTCAGTTTATTATTTTCCCCACAGAGTTGCCAATTGAGGCGGTATTGTATCCGACCAGCAGAATGTTTTCTTCAAGATTTGTTGCTGCGGAAGCATTTCAGGTTTTCATAAAATCAAAGTTCAGAAGTAGCCACTTGTTATCAAGATGTGTCTTTGACAGTTGTTTTCGGAATATCCCCAGCGAAGTTAGTTACTGCAGCGAATAGGAAAAGAAGCTATGTCCGAGAAGATTTCCTGTGATGTAGACAGAAGTGTATTCCCGTATTGGATAGGCGGATGAAGATTTTCCTGTGTTGTAGGCAGAAGTGTATTCCCGTATTGGATAGGCGGATGAAGAAGATTTTCCTGTGTTGTAGGCAGAAGGATATTCCCGTATTGAATAGGCGGATGAAGATTTTCATGTGTTGTAGGTGTTGCACCCTAAAATTTGACCAACTGGGACCCGTATCTGGCTCGATGTTTCGACGCATTTTTCATTAGCATTTACATACTGCATATAGTGCATTTTCTCAATCATGGTGATTTTATCGGGATTACAGCCCTGCTGTCGCATTTCAGGTGTTTTAGACCGGTTCGGGTAATCGGAGTTTATTTTGAGAAGTCACGCGCTTCCTAGGTGTTTTCAGCTTACGCAGTGATTTTTGAGATTCTTGGTGTCCGGGTTTACTGTTTTCTTCGATCTGGTCTCGCGCTCTCGTTTATGTTGGTTTTTGGCCTTTGTTTGCATTTTTAGGATTTAATAGCCTTTTGTAGATTTTAAATAGGTTTTATAGATTTTCTAGAATTTAAATAGAGTTCTTTTAACATTTTTAATAGCTTTAAATCATTTTTAGAATTTTATAGAGTTTTTAATAGGTTTTAATAGTTTTTAATAGAATAATAGAATTTCTTTTAAATAAATAGTATAGATTTTATTGTATTAAATAGAATAGTTTGTAATAGATTTAAATAAGAATTAGTAGAATTTTAATAAATTTTTAAATAGGAATCATTAGAGTTTTTTCTTTTTTATTAGTTTAGATTTAAATAGGAAATAATAGAAATTAATAGTTTTTTCATTAGTTTAGAGATTAATATAGATTAGATGTTAATTCCCTTTTAATAGAGTTTAATTAGAGTTTAATCCTAGTTAAATTTTAATTGAGTTTGTTAGAATTAAGTAGGGTTAGATTAGTTTAATTTTCATTTAACAGTTAATTGTAGTTTTAATTTTTCAGTTAATTGTAGTTTTAAGTCTTAACCAGGTTTAACTGTTCATTAATTAGTCATTAATTGGTCTGATTAATCTCATTTCAGTCCATTTTTCGTGGGCCCAGAGTCTTTTTTGGAGGCCCAATATCTCAGTCCATTTTTGTCCATGCCATGTGTCATCCTATAAAATCGTCCACGCGTGCAATCAGAAAAAAGGCCACTTCATTTTCCCACTTCACTCTCAGAACCACACACGTGTTTCCCCCCATCTCTCTCTCACTGCCACATAACCCCACGCGTGTCACTCCCTCCCTTCACCTACATCGCCACTTGGCAGTCACTCACCTTCACCGGTTGCATGGCCGGCGGCCATGTAACCACCGCGCCCAACCGTCTCCGGCCACCGTAACAAACCTCCAACGACCTTCGGCCATCGTCCAAACACCGGAAAACTGGAAAAATTCCCAGAACTCATCCTTTCCTTCTAATCTTCATCTTTCTCCTCTCATCTGATCTCCATCAAGATTCATACGAATCTTCGCCAACAACGTTCAGCAACATTCATCATTTCCCAGAAATCTCCAGGTTTCATCAACCTCCAAAGCACGCTCACATTCATCTCGTCAACACATCATCAGAGTTCATCTTCACCGCTTCATCAAGAATCTTCAAACATTTTCGGATCAAGTTTCAACAAATTTCCAGAAAAGCTCCGATCATCAACATTCATCATCATTTAAACATTCATCAACACATCACGATTCCAGAATTTCCTCTTCAGAGCTTCATGAAGATTACCATTCATCAACATGCATGTTTCTCCGTTTCAGAAAGCACCAGAATTGTCATCAGATCCGCAACTGCATACATCATCTCCCTTCGCCAAATGTTCCCGGTTTCGCATCCATAAACTCCAACCAAAATGAATCTTCAAAGATTTCCACAAGAACGTTCATCAACGCCGGTAATCTCCAAGATTTGTAGAGAGTGAGCAATCTTCGTCAATCTCCTCGAATATGTATCTTGGATCTTCATGAGGTTAGCGATTAAGTTCCTTTGTCCAGATTTTGTACCATTCCTCATGCAATCTTCACCGCTTCAAGAGTCGCAATCTCCAGATCCACATGCGTCATCAAGGATCTTCCACAAGTAGCAACTCCAAGAACCTCAAGAGTCAACGGATGAAGGTTTGTTTCAGGAGATTTGAGTTTGATTGATTATACTGATTTCGAAGTGCATGCGTTTGAACAGGTTTTTAGAGGTGATGATGGAGTGTTCGTGAGGTTGAGGAAGAATCGTAGGAGGTTGAGACGGAGAAAAAGAGACTGAGTGAGAGAGGAAGGCGAACGACGTTAGGTTTTTGTTCCGTGAACAGTGAAAGGGAGAAGGGGAAGAGGAAACTAGGGTTTTCAGAAGATGGAAGGAGAAGAGGGAGAAGGGTCCGTGTGTGGATTGGGCCAGGCCCAATCATTCTTCTGATTCACACCTCCCCATTTTGGGCATTCCCCCGTTTTTTGTTTTTTGTTGTTTGGTTTGATTGGGCTGAGGCCCAATCCGTCACTACCAATTGCACCATCCGTTTTCGCCATTTACCCCCCCCCCCCTGGGTTCCTTATTTTTTCTGAATTGGTGCATTGGGCTGGGCCCAGTTCCTTGTAGTGTTCTTTCTGCTGCCTCACCCCTGGGTCTGCAGTGCACCCCCTTTGTTTTTCTTTTTTTTGTTTGTTTTTTATTATTTTCTTTTGTATGCATCTTTAAAGAAAAAAGAACAATAAAAAGAATATTGAAAAAAAAGAGAATAAAAGAATATATGAAAAAAAGAATATTAAAAAAGAAAGGAATATTGAAAAAAGAAATGAAAAAAAGAAATATGTGAAAAATATGTTTGAAAAAAGATTGAAAAAAAGATTTGAGAAAAGAATATTGAAAAAAAAAGGATGAAAGAATATGTGAAAAAAATAAAGAAATAAAAAAATAGAGAATATATAGATTTTAATATTTTTCCTTTAGGATACAATTTTTCATAGGAGTTTATTTTACCTTTTTAGAGGTAGTTTTAGAAGTCCACTTGTTAGGGGACTATTTTCCACTTGATTTTCCATTATAGATGGATAGGATAGTATTTTCTAGGAGTTTATTTCCTGTATTCAATCATTGTAACCCATTTTCAGAATATTAATAAAACGAGATTTGAGCTGTGGTCCCGAAAGTAGCCGAACTACAACTACTCTGATTTCTCGTACTGAGCGAGAATATGTAGGCATAGGATGCGATATCCTAGCGAGCACACTAACAACTAACATTTTGTTCTCTCGCTGCTGTGCGATCGAGACTTTCCCGCTGACGACTGATGTTATCCTTTTCTCTTGCCCGAGGGCATTTGAGACCAGACCGTAATTTTAGTTCCCATAGGTTCCCGTACCTTCAAAACCAGATTAATTTCTCACTCCTGTGTGAGAACACCCTGCTTAGCCGTAGTTAGCCTGAACTACGAAAGCTCTGATCTTCCATGCTGTGTGGAAGTACGTAGGCACAAGACGCGAAGTCTTGGCGAGCCAATTCCCTGTAGTTTCCCGAACTACGTTGACTCTGACTTTCTCTCTTGAGAATACGTAGGCATAGAGTGCGACGCTCTATCGAGTCAATTCCCTTCCGTTTAGATTTAGTAGCCATAGATAGATTGTTTTGCATCCTTTTAGACAAACCAAGCAAGCGTGGATCCCGTCGAGTACGACGGACGTGAGGGGTGCTAATACCTTCCCCTTGCGTAACCGACTCCCGAACCCAGGTTTTGGTTGCGATGACCATACCTTTCCCGTCTTTGCGGTAGGTTTACTTCGAGCGTTTCCTTTCCCTCCGTTGGGATAAATAACGCACGGTGGCGACTCTTCTGTTCAGCCGGCGCCGATTTTCGCAGTAGCGACAGCTGGCGACTCTGCTGGGGATCCAACGTCCCCTGGATGCTAAAGACTGCGATAGTTCCTTATGCATGTGGGATCCAACGTCCCCTAAGAGAGTCAATCCTAGCGCTTGTTTGCTTGTCTATTGGGGTTTATTTATTGATATTATCTGTTGCTGTTGTGTTGTTGGGGTGTGACGGGTGTTCTATGATTGAGAGATAAGCCGGACCTGGGCTTGAGTGCACCTTAGACTTAGAGTGGAAATTAGTGGGCGCGTACCGACTTTGCTTGTACTAGTGTCCCGCGAAATCCACACTCAGACGAGGTTCTTCTGGTTGGCCTCTTGTCCCACCCTTTGGGTGGCTCGGGTTGCTGGTTAGTTGGATTGTCGACTCTGGGAACCGATCATTTGGAAGTTAGCTAAGTGAGGCCTCTTCAAGACTTGATGATGCCACTCCTTCTAGGAATCGTATCGTCAGTTTTGAAAGTCTGTGACGCTGATGACCGCATAGGATACCGTACCTTGACAGATATAGGTCCATTACCCGTGAGTGGGAGGGTTTTTTTTGCAGGAACCTTGACTTCCAACCTACCCGTTATTTTGGTCTTCTCTTCAGAGCGAACGTACTCCGTCAGCAGCGCAGCAATATTCAGAGATTGTATGGGGGTTGTGCTCCCGTTGTTTGCTGCATCTTGCATATCATTTGCATAAACGTGTTGCATCATATTGCATATCATCCTCCAGTTAGCCAGAGTTCTGATACAGCCTTTGTTTCCTGAAGGTGATTACCCGGAGTTTGGATTGAGCAACTGTTGATTGTCAGAAGACGACCTAGGGGTTGAGTAGATTTGAGCAGAATCGAGCATTGAAGTCAGCTGAAGATTATTGGTAGCTATGTCTGAAGGCAATTTCCAGTCTCCTAACACCTTGGCAGGGTTTACTATGACGTCTAACCCTCTGTATGATTCTATGGAAGACTTCCCGCAAGCGAACAATGTTACTGCAGACCAAGTTGTACAGCCTTCTGTTGAGAACCGAGATCGACATGAGCAGTTTGTTGCCCGAAATGAACGTCCTCCTCCTGTTAACAATCAAGGCGTTGTTTTCCCTGTGATGAATCCACGAAGATATATTTCAATAGCCAGGACCGTAGATCCAAGAGCTCTTGAGACGGATAGAAAACTCCGAGCATTGGAAGAAGGAGTTAAAGCTTTGAAAACGAAAGATGATGTTAACCTGAATGCTGTAGACATGTGTTTGGTTCCTGGCCTAGTGTTGCCTTATAAGTTCAAAGTGCCGAAATTTGAAAAGTACACGGGAGATAGCTGTCCGAAGCAACATTTGATGATGTTCTATCGAAGAATGACTTCGTTTGTGCGAGATGACAAATTGATGATCCATTGCTTTCAAGATAGTCTGACTGGGGCATCCTTGAGGTGGTATATGCAGTTAGAGAGAAATCAGATTCGATCATGGGTGGATTTAGCCAGAGCTTTTCTGAAGCAGTACGATTATAACCTAGACATAGCTCCCCATCGCATGAAGTTGCAAGAATTGTCTCAAGAGAACAATGAACCCATCAGAAAGTATGCTCAGAGATGGAGAGAATTTGCTGCTAGAGTGCACCCACCGCTTTTGGACCGAGAGTTAACGAGCATGTTTGTAGATTCCCTACAAGATCCGTACTTCGAAAGACTGCTTGGACTTCCGTTAAGTTTCTCTGACGTGGTAATATTGGGAGAACGCCTTGAGTATGCCATAAGAATCGGGAAAATTCAGATTACTTCAAACGATCAAGCTAGTGAAACTGAATTTCATTGTGACTATCAGAATGAAGAAGGAGTTGTGATCAATGCAGTCATGCCAAATGTTGAATATCCTCGAGACGAATCAGTGAATCTTGTTGGTTCTTCATCTTATCAGAGATCAGTACCTCCTGTGGCTTGTTATGCTGGACAAACAACTGTGCCTAGGGCACCATATCAGGAATCTTATGTCGCTTCCATTGCAAAGCAACGAACTCGTGGTCGAGGTTATCAGAATCAGCGTCAGAATCAGAGTCGACCTCGTAACAATTTGGAACGAAGGAGAGCTCCTTCTCGCCCAGTGCCTATGTCGTATAGCCAGCTGCTACCATCTTTGATCCAGAGTTCTTTGGTGGAACCTAAAGCTCTTAAGCCAGTTCCAGAACCTTACCCTCCTGGGTACAATCCCCACGTTCAGTGTGGTTACCATGGTGGCTCTCCAGGGCATTCGACGGAAGATTGTAAAGCGTTTCAGGCGAAAGTACAACAGTTGATCGACCAAGATCGCATTTCCTTTCGAGAAGGATTTCTGTTTGTTCATACCAACCGCTCAGCTGTCTAAGCCCGTAGATTCATAAGGTTGTTTTCAAAGGAGCCAGTGATTCAGATAGGCGGGCGCCTCGACATTGGCAGTCCTCAGACTTTTATATCATTTGCATTTGTAGTTTTCTTTTCTGTCAGTTACTACTTGCTGTAAACATTGTATGTTTCGAATGGTGATATTAATAAGGTGCCTATGCATTTTTCTGAGTTAATCATGTCGCTGTCGCTCATTTATTGCATTGCACTGACACTTGCATTTTATTCACTCCACTTTGTCACATGATTAGCAAAGATTAGAGGGAGGATGACGAAATAAACTCATAACCGATGATCGTATGCTTTCAGATAAGACCTTACCGATGACGTACAAGGCATTGTTTCAAATCCCCTAAACACTGGAGATATAAGGAGTTAGTCCCTTGTTAACCACTTCGAGCCAGGAAGTAGAAGTTTTTTCGGACTTTTTTTAAACCCTCACATCTTAACCCGAGGCAGGGTAGTTGTCAGTAGCTTGACCGAGCGTTCAAGTCTTACAGAGGAGTGTTTCCATTCGAGGACCAATAACAGTCTATACCTCTCAAGAGGTCGTACTTCGTCAACCACAATGGTTAAATCTCACCAACCAGAAGTGAGACAGTTACAACTTTGTGGAGCAATCAAGACAACCAGTGTCACACGACTTTGTTCCAAAAAGAAAAAGAAATAATAAGAAAGCCCGCTAAGTAAATAGAAATGAAAAAGCTGGAAAGCTAATACTTAGGCAAAAATTAGGGCATCCCACTGGACTTCAAACGAAAAAATCGAAAAGAACTCAAAAGGAGTCAGTCCAGGCAAAAATTAGGGAATAAAAAAAAAGAATGAAAAAGAAGGGATAGAAAAAAAATAGATCCCCAGCGAAGAATAAAGTCGTGTATACAGACACCGAAAACGAAGAAGGAGTAACTGTCACTCCGAGAAAAACCTTGTGAATTCCTTAGTTATGGTTCTTACCATTCAACATACCTCTCGAAGAGGCGAGCGCTCGTGCAAAGTTAACTGAACTTTAGGATAGGAGATCATCACGTAGAAGGGGTGGGTATAAATCATAAATTTTGAGCCAAATATCCTTTGTTTCTCGAACCGTGAACCCGACCACGATACAACCCTTAAAAGACCTAATTGAGGTAGGGTTTATTCTGAAAGCGCATTACGATAAGGTTGAGTAACCTAACTCCTTCTTGATTTGCTATTCATATCCTTGTTGTATTTTTCACTGATCAAATCAGCACTACGTTTGAACTCAGGTTCATTCGTCACTCACAATCATGACACATAAATGAGTGACAGCACAAATTTTTTCAAAATCTGCATAAACATTGCATTAAAATTACCATTCGTGAATAGACAATTTTACTTGCAGGATAGCAGTTGACAAGAAGGAAATTCCAACAGGGAATAATCAAACAGGACTGAAAAATACAGTAGTCTGAACTAGAATGGTGTATGTTGTGAAGACCTGTGAATCAGGGGCATTAATTTCCAGTAAGTTCAGAATCAGTTAGTCTGAGGACAAGGCCCGAAGCATCAGTTGTTTATGGGGCAGTTTGTTTGAGAAGCAGTTGATCAGAAGTGAGTCTTCTCGAGAGCCAATCAGAAGCAGTTATACAGAAGGCTGAGTTTTGAAAGCAGAACCTTCCAGTGGATAATCAGATCAGGTTAAGTCGCTTATACGCTCATTCAGGGGCAAAGCCACTTCAGAGATAGTGAAGACCGACTGGGTTGGCAATTGTTTGATTGAGGTTGGATCCTTTTATCGTACAGATACCGGGGCAAATAATCTCGAGGTCGTCTCGTAGCAAGTTGTTCAGAGTATTCCCAAAAGTTGGATTGGGGCAAGTTGAACCGTACTGGGGCAAGTTGTTCAAGCAGGTCTGTTTATCCCCCGCAAGAGTTGAGTATCGGGGAATCGTGTCAATACCCTTATCAAAAAACCTGAACCTTCTAAATAAGAAGAGTCGTGTTGTCGGTGGATTGTTATCCTACAGTTTAAATCTGTTACCTGTCAGAACTTCATAACCAAATCGCTTTCAAAGCCCAGGTCTCGCCTGGCAAACCGGTAACCATTTCTCGTCTGGCCCATGCTTCCGTAAACATCAGTTCTCGTCTGGTGTAGTTTATTGTGGCATCAGTTCTCGTCTGGTGCATGTTACCTTTTAACCAGTCCCTGTCTGATCATCAATTCTCTAACCTGTTTGTTACATCAGTTCTCATCTGGTGTATGTTATTGGTACCAGTTCTCGTCTGGTCACCGTTTCTTTAACCTATTGTTGTATCAGTTCTCATCTGGTACATGTCAGCTTTCAGCCAGTTCTCGCCTGGTTGTCTTTTTCTTAGCCTATATTCAGTCAGCCCCGTCTGATGTTCAAACCTAAAATCAATTTTCGTTCAATTTTCCTAATCTATTTTGCTATCAGTTCTCGCCTGGTAGTCTACCTTTGAATGCTAGTTCTCGTCTAGCATTTTCCATCTTGTTAATAACCCGTTTTATCTTTTAAACTAGAAAAACCAAAAAATGTATAAATACCCGATACAATAATTTGTCATGTTCTCCGATACGAAGCTTAATGGATGCCAGTTCCCCGATTAATGTTGAATGCCATATGGACGTTGTTAAGTCAGAATTACTCCTCTTCAGCTGATGAAAGTTGTGTATTGTTCCCGAAAGAATTGAGATTGTATTTTACCCCGCATCAGAGTAGGATCAGGAGCATCCCCGGCCGATTAAGATTGATATCCTTGGCATAAGGGGCATTCTCAACAGTAAGCCAGCTACAATCAACCCCTATTGGGTTAATCCCCACAGAATGCAGTTTGACAGTGGTTAGAAAGAATATCGTCGAGATGATTATGTGATAACCGATTACCTTCAATGGAATTGACTTTTCCTCTGGCATTTATTTTGCCAAACGGTTTGTAGACCTAGTGTTCTCTGGCAGCTCGAGCATACATTAGCATTTGCATATATCGTCAGATTTGCATCTATCAAAACGCATAGCATATTCAGGCCGTATGGGGCATTGCATTTATAAATACATAGCATAGTCGTGCCGTATCGGGTATTGTCGTTACAAACGCATAACATTCACATGTCATATAGGGCATTGCATCATTTCAGACATCCGCATGTCGAAACATAGACCAGGGTGGTTACCTATTGGATTTCGAATTTGTTCCCCTGCAGAGTTGTTTGGTTAAGCTTCTCTGCTCCCCCCAGCGGAGTACTTCTTCATATTTGGTTGTTACGTCAGCACTGAAAAAAAAGAAAGATTGACATATATCAAACTTCTGAAGCTGCCGCCTTCATCAAAATAGGTGTCAGGCAGTTCAATTCAGAATTCCCCAGGAGAGTTTCCTCAGGTTCGCCGTGAACCATGAGTCGACAGAAAAGACCCCATAGTAGATGGGAGGGTGTTTGCTTTTTTGAAGCATTATTCCGAAGAATCAGTATCTGTGGCGTCACACAGGTGATTGATGTTGGAAAAAAAACAGCAGGAAATTTATCAGATAATTGACCAGTTGTTGTCGTGACAACCAGACTTCAGTTTATTGGACGCTATTTCTCAAGCAGTTTTGCAGTTTATTTTGCGGTTGGCAAATTCCAGGGTTTCATTTGTATTCAACCATCTTCTACCTTTGAATGATTAAAGGTTGGGCGCTCTTCAACCATTCAGGTCCAAGCTGCTTGAATAGGGGCAGTTGTTGCACCCTAAAATTTGACCAACCGGGACCCGTATCTGGCTCGATGTTTCGACGCATTTTGCATTAGCATTTACATACTGCATATAGTGCATTTTCTCAATCATGGTGATTTTATCGGGATTACAGCCCTGCTGTCGCATTTCAGGTGTTTCAGACCGGTTCGGGTAATCGGAGTTTATTTTGAGAAGTCACGCGCTTCCTAGGTGTTTTCAGCTTACGCAGTGATTTTTGAGATTCTTGGTGTCCGGGTTTACTGTTTGCTTCGATCTGGTCTCGCGCTCTCGTTTATGTTGGTTTTTGGCCTTTGTTTGCATTTTTAGGATTTAATAGCCTTTTGTAGATTTTAAATAGGTTTTATAGATTTTCTAGAATTTAAATAGAGTTCTTTTAACATTTTTAATAGCTTTAAATCATTTTTAGAATTTTATAGAGTTTTTAATAGGTTTTAATAGTTTTTTTTAATAGTTTTTAATAGAATAATAGAATTTCTTTTAAATAAATAGTATAGATTTTATTGTATTAAATAGAATAGTTTGTAATAGATTTAAATAAGAATTAGTAGAATTTTAATAAATTTTTAAATAGGAATCATTAGAGTTTTTTCTTTTTTATTAGTTTAGATTTAAATAGGAAATAATAGAAATTAATAGTTTTTTCATTAGTTTAGAGATTAACATAGATTAGATGTTAATTCCCTTTTAATAGAGTTTAATTAGAGTTTAATCTTAGTTAGATTTTAATTGAGTTTGTTAGAATTAATTAGGGTTAGATTAGTTTAATTTTCATTTAACAGTTAATTGTAGTTTTAATTTTTCAGTTAATTGTAGTTTTAAGTCTTAACCAGGTTTAATTGTTCATTATTTAGTCATTAATTGGTCTGATTAATCTCATTTCAGTCCATTTTTCGTGGGCCCAGAGTCTTTTTTGGAGGCCCAATATCTCAGTCCATTTTTGTCCATGCCATGTGTCATCCTATAAAATCGTCCACGCGTGCAATCAGAAAAAAGGCCACTTCATTTTCCCACTTCACTCTCAGAACCACACACGTGTTTCCCCCCATCTCTCTCTCACTGCCACATAACCCCACGCGGGTCACTCCCTCCCTTCACCTACATCACCACTTGGCAGTCACTCACCTTCACCGGTTGCATGGCCGGCGGCCATGCAACCACCGCGCCCAACCGTCTCCGGCCACCGTAACAAACCTCCAACGACCTCCGGCCACCGTCCAAACACCGGAAAACTGGAAAAATTCCCAGAACTCATCCTTTCCTTCTAATCTTCATCTTTCTCCTCTCATCTGATCTTCATCAAGATTCATACGAATCTTCGCCAACAATGTTCAGCAACATTCATCATTTTCCAGAAATCTCCAGGTTTCATCAACCTCCAAAGCACGCTCACATTCATCTCGTCAACACATCATCAGAGTTCATCTTCACCGCTTCATCAAGAATCTTCAAACATTTT
This sequence comes from Lathyrus sativus, assembly GCA_963859935.3. Taxonomy (NCBI): domain Eukaryota; kingdom Viridiplantae; phylum Streptophyta; class Magnoliopsida; order Fabales; family Fabaceae; genus Lathyrus; species Lathyrus sativus. The sequence continues at coordinate 127,204,052 of OZ012741.1, forward strand.
CGGATCAAGTTTCAACAAATTTCCAGAAAAGCTCCGATCATCAACATTCATCATTTAAACATTCATCAACACATCACGATTCCAGAATTTCCTCTTCAGAGCTTCATGAAGATTACCATTCATCAACATGCATGTTTCTCCGTTTCAGAAAGCACCAGAATCGTCATCAGATCCGCAACTGCATACATCATCTCCCTTCGCCAAATGTTCCCGGTTTCGCATCCATAAACTCCAACCAAAATGAATCTTCAAAGATTTCCACAAGAACGTTCATCAACGCCGGTAATCTCCAAGATTTGTAGAGAGTGAGCAATCTTCGTCAATCTCCTCGAATATGTATCTTGGATCTTCATGAGGTTAGCGATTAAGTTCCTTTGTCCAGATTTTGTACCATTCCTCATGCAATCTTCACCGCTTCAAGAGTCGCAATCTCCAGATCCACATGCGTCATCAAGGATCTTCCACAAGTAGCAACTCCAAGAACCTCAAGAGTCAACGGATGAAGGTTTGTTACAGGAGATTTGAGTTTGATTGATTATACTGATTTCGAAGTGCATGCGTTTGAACAGGTTTTGAGAGGTGATGATGGAGTGTTTGTGAGGTTGAGGAAGAATCGTAGGAAGAAAAAAGAACAATAAAAAGAATATTGAAAAAAAAGAGAATAAAAGAATATATGAAAAAAAGAATATTAAAAAAGAAAGGAATATTGAAAAAAGAAATGAAAAAAAGAAATATGTGAAAAATATGTGAAAAGAATGTTTGAAAAAAGATTGAAAAAAAGATTTGAGAAAAGAATATTGAAAAAAAAAGGATGAAAGAATATGTGAAAAAAATAAAGAAATAAAAACATAGAGAATATATAGATTTTAATATTTTTCCTTTAGGATACAATTTTTCATAGGAGTTTATTTTACCTTTTTAGAGGTAGTTTTAGAAGTCCACTTGTTAGGGGACTATTTTCCACTTGATTTTCCATTATAGATGGATAGGATAGTATTTTCTAGGAGTTTATTTCCCGTATTCAATCATTGTAACCCATTTTCAGAATATTAATAAAACGAGATTTGAGTTGTGGTCCCGAAAGTAGCCGAACTACAGCTGCTCTGATTTCTCGTACTGAGCGAGAATATGTAGGCATAGGATGCGATATCCTAGAGAGCACACTAACAACTAACCTTTTGTTCTCTCGCTGCTGTGCGATCGAGACTTTCCCGCTGACGACTGATGTTATCCTTTTCTCTTGCCCGAGGGCATTTGAGACCAGACCGTAGTTTTAGTTCCCATAGGTTCCCGTACCTTCAAAACCAGATTAATTTCTCACTCCTGTGTGAGAACACCCTGCTTAGCCGTAGTTAGCCTGAACTATGAAAGCTCTGATCTTCCATGCTGTGTGGATGTATGTAGGTACAAGACGCGAAGTCTTGGCGAGCCAATTCCCTGTAGTTTCCCGAACTATGTTGACTCTGACTTTCTCTCTTGAGAATACGTAGGCATAGAGTGCGACGCTCTATCGAGTCAATTCCCTTCCGTTTAGATTTAGCAGCCGTAGATAGATTGTTTTGCATCCTTTTAGACAAACCAAGCAAGCATGGATCCCTTCGAGTACGACGGGCGTGAGGGGTGCTAATACCTTCCCCTTGCGTAACCGACTCCCGAACCCAGGTTTTGGTTGCGATGACCATACCTTTCCCGTCTTTGCGGTAGGTTTACTTCGAGCGTTTCCTTTCCCTCTGTTGGGATAAATAACGCACGGTGGCGACTCTTCTGTTCAGCCGACGCCGATTTTCGCAGTAGCGACAGTAGGCAGAAGGATATTCCTGTATTTGATAGGCGGATGAAGATTTCCTGTGATGTAGGCAGAAGTGTATTCCCATATTGGATAGGCGGATGAAGATTTCCTGTGATGTAGGCAGAAGTGTATTCCCGTGTTGGATAGGTGGAAGAAGATTTCTTGTGATGTAGGCAGAAGTGTATTCCCGTATTGGATAGGCGGATGAAGATTTTCCTGTGTTGCAGGCAGAAGGATATTCCCGTATTGGATAGGCGGATGAAGATTTCCTGTGATGTAGGCAGAAGTGTATTCCCGTATTGGATAGGCGAATGAAGATTTCCTGTGATGTAGGCAGAAGTGTATTCCCGTGTTGGATAGGCGGAAGAAGATTTCCTGTGATGTAGGCAGAAGTGTATTCCCGTATTGGATAGGCGGATGAAGATTTTCCTGTGATGTAGACAGAAGTGTGTTCCCGTGTTGGATAGGCGGATGAAGATTTTCCTGTGATGTAGACAGAAGTGTGTTCCCGTGTTGGATAGGCGGATGAAGATTTCCCTGTGATGTAGACAGAAGTATGTTCCCGTATTGATAGGCGGATGAAGGTTTCATGAAATTTATACAGATGTATTCTCCCATATTAGATAGACAGAAGTGTATTCCCGATGATTTGGCAGAAGTGTATTCCCGCAGTGGATAGGCGGATGAAGAGTTTGTGTGATATAAACCAAAGGATATTCCCGTATTGGATAGGCGGACGAAGTGTTACTAGACCGACGCATGGGTCCCGTGAGAGATAGGCAGATGAACTTTCCTGTATCTAGACGGATGATTTCCCCGTAGGGAACATAGTATGTGTCCCATGACGAGACAGAATCATGTTCTTATATTAGACAAAAGTATTCTCCCAGTGAAGTCATTAAGTTTATTCCAATATTGACAAAATAGTGTTGAAATCAGATCTGTGGATATTGTTCCCCAAGTAGTGGTGCAGTTATTTTGCGGTTTATTTTTTTGCAGTTGGCAAATTTCCGGGTTTCATTGGTATTCAACCGTCTCGTACCTCGATTGTTTGAAGACTGTTCGCTCTTCACCCAGTCGGGTCCAAACCGCTTGAATAGGGGCAGTTGTTGCACCCTAAAATTTGACCAACCGGTTCCCATATCTGGTCTATGTTTCGATGCATTTTGCATTCACATTCGCATACGGCAGTTCAGATTGATTTTTATCAGGATTATAGCCCCTGGCGTCTCAGGCAGTTCAGGCCGGTTGGAATAAAAGTCTGTTGAGAATTGGTGTTCGTTCCCTGTGTTTTCAGGCCATCTCGGTGCCCAGGTTTCGCTACGGTTGCGTAATTGGGTTTTATTCGATTTAATCGGCTTCCTGGCATTTTTAGGATTTTTCTTGTATTTTTCTGGATTTTTAATGCATTTAAGTGGATTTTTCTGGATTTAATAGATTTTTTTAATAATTTTTAGAGTTTTAAATAAATTTTCTTTTCCTTTTTAGAGATTTATTAGATTTTTATTTTTTTAGATATTATTTCCTTTTAATAGATCTTTTTAAAAATAGATATAAATAGATGTTATTTTTTCTTTTAATAGATAGTATTGTTTTTTAGATTTAATTGTTTTTTTTAGATTTTTAAATAGGGATTAATTGTTTTTTTTATATTTTTATTAGATTTTATTTGTTTTTTAAAAAAGTGTTAATAGATTAGATTTTAAAAAGAAAAAGGATTAAAATGTTTAGATTTTTTAGATTTTTATTTGATTTTTTTCAGAATTAATTAGGTTTTTTAAAAGATAATTTTTTTAGATATTAAATAATAGTTTTTAGATTTTTTCTGATTAATTAGGAGTTTATTTTTTAATTTCGTTTTATAGGGTAATTAGGATTAATATTAGATTTTAATTAGGATTTGATTTTTAATTTTTGTTTTAGATTAATTAGGTTTAATTTTCAGTTTTAATTTTGTTTTAGAGCTAATCATAGTTTAATCAGATTTTTAGTCCTCAATCATCATCTAACCATCATTAAGTCTCAATTGGGCCACAATTATGCAGTATCCAGATAAAGCCCAAGTCCAGAAATCCAGGCCACATGTCATATATATAGCCTTGCCACGCGTGCGTTTTCCTCTTGGACACCTCATTCTCTCTCTCACCCAGAATTTGCCAACTCACCCACTCTCAGACTTTGCCACCTAGCAACCCCACTCTTCCCTCCATGCGTCACACATGCACTAACCCTCAGCCACACGTGGCTCCCTTTCCTTCTCCCTCCTGCCACCACATCCCTCGCCGGTAACTCTCACCGCCCGGCATGCATTGACCGCCGGCCACCGCAACTAACAACCCTAACTGCCTCCGACCACCGCCAACTGTCGCCGGAAACGCCAAATCTCCAGAAATTCATCCAATCCTCATCTTCCTCACCAACACCTCCGACGATCTTCATCAATTCTCGCCGGAAACTTCATCATAATCTTCATCATTTTCCAGATTCAGTTCATCACCGGCTTGTGTTCTTCATCATTTTTCTCAGAAAAATTTCCATCTGAAGATCTTCAAGATTCATCGAATGCTCTCCAGATCCACACGCATCCACGAACGATCTTCAATCAACTTCGTCCGCTCCAGATTCTCGCGTGAAGTTCTTATGTCTAAGAACATTCAGCGTTCATCACCAAGAACGTGAAGAACGTTCTGCATCGTGCGCCAGATCGTCTCTAAGTTTCTTCATGGTTCTTCAACAACCGCAAGGGATCTTCGCCGTTGATCTTCGGTGACTTCATCAGTCTCCAGAATCTTCAAGAAGTCTTCCAGAACCTCCGTCTTCATCCGATTCTCCAGGTTTTTTTGTTCATCTTTCTCTAAACTTGTAAGCATGCATGTTGTTCATCTGGATTTAGCGCTAGGTTGGACGATGAAATTAGGGTAAAATCGCGGTGTTTAGGATTGAGTATCAGATTGGTGAGGTGAATGTTAGATTAGGGTTTGTTGAATTGAGCTTTGAGGGATTTGATTGGTGATGGTGAAGAACGTTGGGGATTTGATTTGCATGTGTGAGAGGGTTTCAGAGAGGGAGAGGTTGAGCGCCGTTTAGGGCTTCTCAGTTAGGGGTGAACAGTAACATTGAAAGATTGAAGTGTTAGAGGATTTTTTTTAGGGTTTTACTAAGGCTGAGTGGGAAATGAATCTCGGGCCTCAAGCCCAATTGCACAAAGCTTGCTAACCATACCCATCGTTTACCAGTAATACCCCCTCCCCTGGTTTGGAATTCAGATATGGGCCTAGCATAATTGCCATTTACACCCCCCATTGGAAGCCCAAACATGGAATACAAGCGAATTCATTGCCATTCGCACCCCCTCAGTTTATTTTGTTTTGTGGCTTTTTTTTGTTTTTTCTGAAGCAAACCTGGGCCCAGCGCATTGCTGGCTGCACCCCCCTCCTGGGCCCAGTATATTCCTGAATGTAAAAAATTTGTTGTTGCCACCCCCTGCTCTATTTTTTTTAATTGAATGTTCATTTTATTTCATTTGCATATAGTTTACTATAAAATTCATAAAAAATCCATAAACCATCATTTTGACATGGGATTTTTTCCCACATTTTGGTAATGGTTTCAAGAAAACTATAAGAAAATAAAAATATCATTTTAGGCATTTTTCCATTTATGGTGAATTTTCCCATTTAATTGCTTTTATTTCCATTTTGTTTGTACATATCATTTTGGTGAATTTTGGTTGGTCATTTAAATTCATATTTTGATTCCATTCATTTTGTACTAGCTAGATTAGAGCATTAAGTTCCCTTAGAGATTTATTTCATATTTTTGTGATTAAATCTTGATTAGTTTTGATTAGAGAACATTAGGGTGATAGTTTTAGGGTTCAAACTCAGCATAGGTGCATTATAACATTTTCTTTTGGGTTTTTTTTTAGCATGAATTAGGTTATGGTACATATAGGGTATGTAGGGTAGATATAGAAATCCCCTTAGAATAAATCTTAGACTTTTAAATACTATTTTACTATTTTCAGTATATTTTGCAAATTGTGTGATTGTTTGGTGTTCCCACTTGGGGTTTATATTTGTTTGCTTGGGCTTTGGGCTTTTATTTGGGGTATGGGGCTTGGTTTGAGCTTGTGGAGCATGAAGACTTCAAAAGAGAAGATTGAATATGATAATCAATGTTGAAGCTTGAAGATTGTTTGGGCTCGGAGTTGATTGAAGACATAGGAAATAATAGGAGATAGGTAAAGCCTTAGAATAGAACAAATTCTTTCATAAACATGGATAGCTTCCTTTGCTTCCATTATTTTCAATGATTAAAAGTCCCTCTATGATATTCACCTCCCTCCTTTGGAGGGATAAGTGGTTTTATCTAGGAGGTAGAACTTTGAGGGAAACAGTCTGTTAGAATGTCAACTATTCATAGACTTCCTTTGGTTGTCAATGAATGGTTTGACATTCAATTTATTCTGATAAAAAAATTCTCATCTAGGAGAGCTTGTCTTGAAGAAAGAAGCCTTGGAGATAGAGGTGAAGATCAAAGATTGACAAAGATGAAGATTATTCATGTCAAAATTGTGCAGCTATTGAAGCTAGGGTTACTGCTGTCTGGAGCTATCTGTTGTCTGATGCTGTCAACTGGTTAAGATTCTGTGCTTGCTTGAGCTTGGTGATTTCTTGAAGATGGAAGCTTATTGTAGCTTGGGTCTCATTGGAGATTGACTTTGGGGTTCACTTGAAGCTGTTTTGCTGTTTATCAACTGACAGAGTTGGATGTTTTCAGATTTGCTGCTGTAGGAGCTGGAGGGTGCTGTCAGAGCTGGTTTTGGGGTTTTATTTTCTTTGCTGTATTGTTTGTTAATTTCCCTTTAGGCTGAGGTGAAGCTGTTTCACTTTGCCCATTGTTTTCTAGGTTCGAGGTTGAGTGGGACTCCCTTGCCTCGCTTGTACTGCTGCATTCATGCATTTTACTGCTTTATTGTATATATGTTGTTGCTTTTCCGTTTATCCCTTAGGATCTCTGTTTCTCTCTGCGCAGGAGAGAAATATGACAGACATTAGGTGTTAACCCAGGCATGACAACATTAGGGTAGATTTTGATTCCCATTTTAACCCTAGGTTTTAGAGTTCTTTCTCTTCTATCTCAAAACAACCAAAAACACAATAAAAGGTTAAACATTAATAAAAAAACAGTTCTTGCATAAAAGACTGTAAACCAATCAAAAACGTCATTTTTGTCCGCTTGGACCCGTAATCAGGAGAAAACCTTTTTTAGAAGGATAAAAACAATCAAGACAAACTTGTGTCGTACGTGGCCCGAACTACGTTTGCTCTGATCTTTCATGTTGTATGAAAGTACGTAGGCATAGGATGTGATATCCTAGCGAGCAACCTTCCCCTCCTTTCCCGTAGGTAGGCGAACTACGTTGACTCTGATTTCTCGTTCCAGACGGGAATACGTAGGCATAAAGTGCGATACTTTGCCGAGTCATTTTCATTTTCTTTTCTTTTTAACCCTTAACCTGTAGAATAGATAGAATAACAATCCGTACTAGAAAACCAGCGTGGATCCCATCGAGTACGACGGACGTGAGGGGTGCTAATACCTTCCCCTTACGTAACCGACTCCCGAATCCAGGATTTGGTTGCGATGACCATTCCTTTCCCGTCTTTGTGGTAGGTTTACTTCGAGCGTTTCCTTTCCCTCCGTTGGGATAAATAACGCACGGTGGCGACTCTTCTGTTTAGTCGGCGCCGATTTTCGCAGTAGCGACACTCACCAATTTTCAAGATCATGCGCATAAAGAGGAACTTGATAGCAAATGCAAAATGGAAGTTGAGATGCAATAAAGGAGGTCATGGCATAAACAAGGCAGGTTCAGATCATGCAAACATCATACACTAACTCTGATCATGTTAACTACTGATTCTAGACCCAAAGATCAATTAGAAACAAATTGAAACAAAGAATGATATGCTGCTGCAAACATAATTTGAGAATGCAAGGCTGTTGGGAATGAAGAACAAGTTTTAAAATGCAACATGATACATGACTCCATCAAATGGATGCTAGTTCAAAGCATGAATTGAAACAAACAAGATTGCAAATCCTCAATTGACACTTTAACATCCAGTAGGTTGATACATCTCACAATAGTCATGGCCAGAAAATCAAATCACAAATGTAAGCAGAATATGATTCTACTCTACATCCAGCAGCAGTCACCACAAAGTCTTGATGGGAGATTAGAATGGTTTAACCCCTAAACTGCTGTGAGGTTCCAAACATAGCACCAATCAAATCTAAACCACTAATTGCTCACTGAAATATGACAGCCAACTTAGCAACATAAAAGTGAAACTAGCCTCATCAGTAATCAGGTCATGAGTTGACAAACTTTACAAAATGACAGTCCTGATCATTATAATTCCACATAATTTCCAATTGATGCCTTATGACAACTTTGGTTATTTCAATGCATAAGAACATCCTACAACCAGAGTCTTTTGCCATCAACATCCAAGTAAACTCAACTCAACAATTATTAAAGGAACAACAAACCCTAATCACAAGGCTCTAAGATCAATCAACAATGCTTAAAACTCAAACTATGCATTTTTGAGCAAATATGCTGGGCCCTGTTGCACCCTAAAATTTGCTCAACCTTATTCACTTGGTTTATGTTTCAATATCATTAGCATTTGCATATAGAGTCATGTACATAGGTTACTCATCTTCATAGCATAAGCATACCAAGTCATTCAACAGGGGTCCAATCATTATTATCATCTCTAGAGGCCTATCAAGAGGTTATTATCCTAATTCAATCCCATTCAAGTCATCAGAAAAGAATTTGAAAGCAGAGAGTTCAGTGGATCAAGCTTTGAGTCTATCTCCTATCTGAGGGCATCTGAGGATCAACAAAGGAGTTGTGAGTTGTGAATTGAAGGCATGGAGAGTATATAGACCTCTGGGAGGACTTAGAAAGTCATTTGGAGAAGGAGACAAGCCATTGGTGAAGTCACAAGAATTGCAGTTGAAGGCAGTCAATTAGGGTTTCATCTGGGTCAACCCTGGGTCAACTCTAGGTCAATTGACTGATTGAAAGGCATTAAGGGCTATTGGAGAGATGTGGGGTTCATCATTTGACATGGAGAATAAGGATATGTTGTTATGCTAAGAAGAAATCAAGAGAAATCAAGGAGAAGAGGAGGTTCTAAATTAGGGTTTCTATGTAAAATCCCCTAGTTTAGGTCAAATTTCCAAGCAAGATAAGTCAAAATTCAAGCTTCAAATGGATTCTTGGCCAACATGGAACTTGTAGAGGATATCAAGACCTTTAATTTGAGTGGTGGAAGACATTAAGGAGATTTATAGAACTCAAGTTATGGTCCTTGCAAGTTACAAGTCATCTGAGGTATCTGAAATTTTGTCTGTGAAAGTGACTTGACTTCCAAGCTATTTTTACCCCTCAAGGAGATTTCAAATGAATTTCTGGTAAACATAAGAGTTGTTCCTAATTATCTTATCTTTCTAGAATGGTATAGTATGCCTTCATATGATTTGTGGAACTCTACTTATGGTCTTGGCAAGCAAAGGGTATTTTGGTCATTTGTCAGTTATAGGTCATTTTTAAGCAAAGGCCATATCTCCTATTTCCAAGCCTCAAATGAAAAAACTCAAAACATGAAAGTTGTTCAAAAGGTGATTTTAAGTCAAGAGAGGAGGTCAGGGATGATTGGAAAAGCTCATAGCATGGATTTGCATGATTGGTCAAAAATGAACTAAAAATGGCTTATAAGTTGAAAAAGTTGAATTTGGAAATTGGTTTGGAGGATCTAGAAATCCAAAATAGGTCATCCAATATATCATTTTGATTGGAAACCTCATTTTAAAGACATTGGTTCATCCACATTTTTGAGTGTAGGCTTAAAAATGGGACTTCTTTTGTAAATTTGCTCTTTGCCTCATAAGGTAATATGGCAAGACCCCACATAAACAAGGAATCAATGGGCAAGCTTGCAAGGTTTTTCAGCACATCAAAAATATCTTCTAAGGAGAATTTCAAATGAGAAATGATGAGTGTGCAAGCTTGAACAAAGAATGGCCTATGCTTAGCATGGAATCAAAAATCTCATGAAATGAGATATCCAATTTCTCATTGGATTGTTCCAGTCCCTTCTAGATCATTCTTACACCATTTATAAGTAATTTGGGGTGTGCTCAGATGCAGAGGTTAGAGAGAATTTCTGCAGAAAGAGAGATTGAGATCAAATTTCTTCCATAGCAAGTCATTTTCCAATTCTTCATTTCTTCCACATTTTGTTCAGTTTCTTGATCTGATTCAACTCTATCATCATCATTGAGTGTGTAACAATCAAAATCAGAAGAAATTCAGGTCCAAATCGTGTTCTGGATATTGAGTTTGGCAGCTTGCAACTTCAGATCCATTTCCAAGATTCAAGCACAATTAATCAAAACTAGTGCAAACAGAAGCAAGCTCTTGTGTCACTGAGTGTTTCTGCACAAGTACAAGCATTGATTTGAAGGATTTCCCCATCTGATTCATACATTTTACCAGGTCTGCATCTTGATCTCTACACTCTAATTTATGCATAGTTCAGCAAGATTAATAGGTTAGAATGATAGGGAATAAGTAGCAGATCATTTCTGGAAAGTATGGATCGATTTGGTGATGTTTTTTAGGTTGGCATAATTTCTGTTAGGGGCAAGAACTCTTCGAATTGGGAGTGTTAGACTTAGTTCTTTAGGGGGAAATGATCTAGGTGAAGAGAGGAACATGCCTGTGCCATCAATTTTGAAGATCGTGAGAATCGGTTCTTGATCATTTCTTGGAGGTAGCTGTCGGGTTTAGGGTTAGAAGAGATTTCAGTTAGTTTTGATATCATGGTTAAATTCCTGGTAAGATTTGGAGCGGATTTGGTTTTTACATGTTGGCATTCCATGAAGAATCGAGGGAGTTAGGGTATGGATCAGTTGGTGTGTTCATCCATGGCGTTCCCTCCAAACCCTGAACCAAGGAGGAAGATGACCTCATCACCCTCGGATTGCCCCTTGACCTGTTGACTGCCCCTTGATCCAACGGACGAGATTCAAACGTCGTTTGTGAGGGAAAGGCTGGATAAAGGCGAAACGCTGTGTTTTATTAAGTTAGCGACCTTGGGCCTGGACTCAGCATTACTAATGGCACCCTCTCCAAGCTAAGCCCAAACGAATACACATGAATTGGATGCTATTTACACCGAATCTTTATTTATTTTTCTGGCATTTTCTCAAGTGTTTTCTGAGTGCACCTGGGCCTTATCCACTTGATATTAGCACCCCCTGTCCTGTGGCCCATCATGAATTTCAACTGCGCGCCTTTACTTTTCTCACCCCCTCAAATATTTCTTTATATTTTCTTATATTTTCTTTTCATTTTTTATGCATCTTATAAAAATCATAATAAATAGAAAAATCATCATTTTTAATTCATTCTTTTTGCATATTTTTCTTTAGGATGTCTAGAAAATTATAAAAAATAAAAATTGCATTTTATTTTTTATTTGATATTTTTCCCATATTTTCTAAATAAATGACATTTTAATAGTTTCATTTCATACATGATTTTGTTATTTTTTGTTCTATTAGTTGCTTCAATATTTTTTGCCCATTCTTTTTAGGTTGTTTAGTTTAGACATTGAACTTATAGATGCAATTTAGTTCCCATTTTTAGAAATTAATTCTAGGTGTTTAGCTTAGGTGTGAACAACATGAACAAACTAGGGTTTTAGGTGATGACTTAGGAGATTTGATTCTTTTCCCTTAGGACTTAAGGTTTGAATAGTTTAGCTATGGGACTATAGGGGCTATGGGTAGTCATTAGGTCCCCTAGAAAAAGTCAGGATTCCCCTACTGCTATTAATATACTGTCCTTATTTGATTGACTGGTGTGGTGTGCCCTCTGGGGATTATTGCTTGCTTGCTTGGGTATTGGGATTGTTTGGGGGCTTGGGAGAGCTGAAGACTTGAAGAGATGAAGACCATTGGAGATCCAGAGATTGAAGATCAACTGCCAGAGTTGGAGAGGAGGTTCTTGCTAGAAGCTGATGAGGAGACTAGGGTTTAGGAGCTAGGCAGAGCTCTAGATTAGAAAGCTTGCTTCTCAAACATGGAATGCCTTGTCTGCATCCATCCTTTCTCTATTATTCAAAGTCTCTTTCAAATATCCACCTCCTCCCTTTAGAAGGACCAGTGAAAGTATTTGGGAAGATAGAACTTTTGAGAGAAACCTGTCTGCATAATGTTAACAGTTAATGAGCCACCTTTGGTAGGCAATTTACTGTTTAACATTCCTCTCCTCTTGTTGACTAATGTTCATCCCTGAAGATTGGAGACTTGAAGAAAGGCCATTGCTTATAGGAGACTGATGATTAAAGCCCTTGCCTGAAGGCCATGAAGATGGAGATTGATGCTTGTTGAGGCCTGTAGCTGATTGGAGATTGCTTGTAGCCAGATATTGATGTAGAGCTGCTGTGGCTGTTTATTTTTGCTGTATTTCATTTCTGATGTATTGATTGGTTTCCATGACTGTATTGTTTGCTGTTTAACCTGTTGGGTTGAAAGTGAATCCTGTTCACTTTCGCCTATTGTTTTCTAGGTTCGAGGTTGAGTGGGACTCCCTTGCCTCGCTTGTACTGTTGCATCCATGCATTTTACTGTTTTACTGTATATATCTGATATTGTTTCTGTTTCTGCCTATCCCTTAGGATCTCTGTTTCTCTCTGCGCATGAGAGGAACATGATAGACACTAGGTCTTAACCCATGCATGATAACATTAGGTTAGTTTGTTTCCCTTCGCGACCGTAGGTTAGAGTTCTGTCTCTTTCTTTCTCAAAACAAACAGAAAACACAATAAAAATTTCAAACACAATGAAAGACACTTCTTCCATAAAAGAATGTGAACTCATCAAAGCGTCATTTTTGTCCGCTGGGACTGTTGATCAGAAAACCTTTTTCAGAAGGAATAAAATCAATCAAGACAAGCTTGTGTCGTACGTGGCCCGAACTACGTTTGCTCTGATCTTTCATGCTGTATGAAAGTACGTAGGCATAGGATGCGATATCCTAGCGAGCAACCTTCCCCTCCTTTCCCGTAGGTAGGCGAACTACGTTGACTCTGATTTCTCGTTCCAGTCGAGAATACGTAGGCGTAAAGTGCGATACTTTGCCGAGTCACCTTTTTCTTTCTTTTTAGCCCTTAACCCATTAGTGTAGATAGAATAACAATCCATACCCGAAAACAAGCGTGGATCCCGTCGAGTACGACGGACGTGAGGGGTGCTAATACCTTCCCCTTGCGTAACCGACTCCCGAATCCAGGTTTTGGTTGCGACGACCATACCTTTCCCATGTTGTGCGAGGTTTACTCTGAGCGTTTCCTTTCCCTCCCGTGGGATAAATAATGCACGGTGGCGACTCTTCTGTCAGCCGGCGCCGATTTTCGCAGTAGCGACAGCTGGCGACTCTGCTGGGGATCCAACGTTCCCTGGCTGCTAAGAACTGCGATGGTTCTTATGCATTTGGGATCCAACGTCCCTTTGAGCGAGTCAGTCCTAGCGCTTGTTTTCCCGTCGAGGATTTTGTATGGAGTTATTGTATATTTCTAACCTTGTATTTTCAGCTTTTGTATATTGATTATTATTGCTGTATTGGGGGGTGACGGGTGTTCTGATATTGAGTGAGAAGCCGGACCTGGGCTTGAGTGCACCTAGAATTAGAGTAGAAAGTAGTGGGCGCGTGTCGGCTTTGCTTGCATTAGTGTCTCATGAAATCTACACTCGGACGAGGTTCTTCTGGTTGGCTTCTTTTTCTACCCTTTGGGTCGAAGGGGTTGTTGGTCAGCTGAATTGTCGACTCCGGGAACCGATCATTTGGAAGTTGGCTAAGTGAGGCCTCTTCGGGATTTGATGATGCCACTCCTTCTGGGAATCGTATCATCAACCCTGAAAGTCTGTGACGCCGACAACCGCATAGGATGCCATACCTTTATCAGTTACTAGGACATCCACCTGTGAGAGGGTTTGGGGTTATGCAGGTAACTAGACCTTCAGACTACCGGTTATTTCTTGATCAGAGATCCTGGGTATTTATGGAGAGTTAGGAGGTCTGTCAGAGACCATTTGGAGATGTGTTCTGAGGTCTGTCAGAGACCAGTTGGAGAGTTCTGAGGTCTGTCAGAGACTAATTGGAGATGTGATTTGAGGTCTACCAGAGACCAGTTGGAGTTATGGTTTGAGGTCTGTCAGAGACCAGTGTTGGAGCTTCGTTTTAGGTCTATCTGAGACCAGGGTTTGATGACTTCTGGATGGTCTATCTGAGACCTTTCTTGATTGGGTTCAGGCTATTCAGCTACAGCTTTGGTCCCTGTTGCATGTTACTTGCATTGCATTGCCTGCATATCCATTACCACTTGCATTTCACTAACGTGTGTCTGTGCTGCAGGTGCATTTGCATATTCCCCGGTTCTAGTACCCAGACTTCTGAGTTTTGATCATGGCTGGTTTGAGGAAGACAGTTGCGTATAAGCTACCGACACCTGATATTACTCCTTTGCTGGGGCTGATATCTCTTGCTGATGAGGAGGTCAGGAGAAGCTTCAGAATGAGTCATGGAAGATTACTGAGATTAGTCTGCAAGCCCACTGCTGATGAGATGAACGGGTTGTACACCTTGATGCAGTTCTATGACCCCGCATTGAGATGCTTTACTTTTGCTGACTTCATTCTAGGGCCTACCATTGAGGAGTATGTGGAGTTTACTGAGCTTCCCGTGCAGAACAAGGTTCCCTTTATTCACTTTGCTGCTGAGCCCAAGTTGGAGGACTTAGCCAAAGCCTTGCATATGAACGCTGCTGAGTTGTTAGTGACTTCTTGGCTCGGGGTTCCCGGCTTCTCTCTGGATTTTCTGGTTGGCAAGGCTCAAGAGTACGCCAGGAACGGTTGTTGGGTGGTTTTCAATGCTATTTTGGCTTTATGCATTTATGGAATCGTGCTGTTTCCTAACTTGCCCAACTTTGTGGATCTGGATGCTTTCTATCTGTTTGCTGCAGGCAACCCAGTGCCAACGTTGATCGGAGACTTCTACCACTCATTGCACTACAAGAACGAAAACCGAAGGGGAAAAGTTGTTTACTGCTGTGCTCCTCTAGTAAATATGTGGTTCAAAAGTCATCTCCCCATGAAGGGACCATTTGTGGACAGTGCAACCTCAGCCAGTTGGTCAGAGCGCCTGATGAGGCTATGTTCCGAAGACGTTGTGTGGTTTGACCGAGACCTGTTGGGATCTGAGCTCATCTTCAGCTGTTCTGGGTACCCTAATGTGCCGCTGATAGGAAGAAAAGGGTGTATCAATTACAACCCTTCTCTATTCATTCGTCAGTTCGGATATGCACTGAAGAATCCACCTCAAGAGGAAGAAGTACGGGAATCTCTGTACTTCACAGGTGACGTGAAGGGGGAGTTATTAGCCAAGTTGCAACATGCCTGGACACGTATTAATCGCAAAGGGAAGCCACTGTTAGGTAAGAATGATTGCCAGGCTTATGAACCTTACAGGGTTTGGATCCAGGAAAGAGCAAGTCAGTTATTAATGCCATTTCCAGCTGCACCCGTCACTGCTCCCGTCCCAGCAGAAGAGCCAACTACTGTTTCTAGGGAGGCCTACGAGCAAGTTGTGAAGGAAAAGGAAGCCTTGTTGAAGATCAACGAAGGGTTAGAGCAGGAGCTAGCTCAGGTACGCAGTGAGAAAAACAAGGCAGTATATGCTTTCCAACAACAAATCGAGCTGTTAAACAGGTTAGGGGCTGAGTTGACTGAGGAAAAGAAAAAGCGTGAACGTCTGGGGCAAGAGTTCAGAAGCTCCCATGACATGCTGGAAGCCAAAAAGAAGGCGCTTGACGCAGCACACCGAGAAATCTCCTCTTGCAATAAGACTTGGAATGCTACTCTCACCAACAATAAGATGAGAGAAGATAAGCTGAAGCAGCAAATCTCCGACCTCGAAGAGAAGTTGAAGTCTAGCATCAAGAAGTGTGAGGAAGAAGTGATGACCCGGTATAGTGTCCAGCATGCACTGAACAAGGCAATCAAATGCAGAGATGAAGCGGTGTCTCAGAAGCGAAAGCTAGAAGATTGCTTCGGAGAAGCAACATGGGAAGAAACTGCTGAAGACGTGCGCCGTGTTCTTAAGAAGAGAAACCAACTTGTTGAAGGGATGCTTGATCGACCAAGCCATCCAGAGACCAAGAAGTTGATAGAAGAGTACGAGACTTTTGGGAGGATTTGATCATTTCATATAGTAACTTGTATGCTTTATTTGCATGGTGCTGACCATCACCAGGATTGTTGGTTGAGGTCATGCCTTCTTTGTACTCTCAGTGATATTGTACTCTGGGCTTATTGATTTTCCCTGCAATATATGAGGCTTTCTATGATTCAGCTCCGATATTCCTATTGTCAGCACTGTCACCGCACTGGCACCTTCACACTAGAACTGGGGGAATGAATTTCCCTAAGGCACAGACACATTGCATTGCATTCATATTCATATTGCATTACAGGTAATCTTTGAATAAGTGTCTTATGTCCTGCTCTGTAACAGGTACTTTTCAGGATTGCAGATCAGCACCCGCACCTCTATTCTACCCGCACCAACTGTCGAAGAATAATGGATCAAATGCAGAACGAGATGCAAGATGTGCGCGAGAAGCTTGCTCTCTTCATGCAGACCATGGAAGCTATTGCAAAAGGGCAGGAGAATTTGCAGGCCATGGTCCAGCCTCTGTTGGCTCGAAATGCTGGTCACGGTAATGAAGATCATCAGTCTGTGCGGGTCGATACTGTTCATGGAGACGGCACTCCCACGCCAGTGGCTCCACCTGTAGTCAATATACATGTTGCTAACATCAACAACGCTACCGCTGCTGTGAATGGTAACGTCGGAGTTGGGAACGAGACTGCTGTCCATAACGTTGGGCTGGGTGATGTCAATTTGGGAGATAATACGGGAGGCAATGGCTTCGTCAATGCTGGATTCAGATTCAATGATCAGGGATTCGATAATGCAGGGAAATATGGCTTTAATGCTCAGGGCTTTGGGCAAGACGGTTATGGCGCGACCAACCAGGGTTACGGAGGTTTTGGAAATGGAAACGGTGCTGGATTTATGGCTTTTGGTCCTGCTGGAGGAGTTCAAGGGTACGGCAACAGAGGCCGAGGTCCGGGGATGAATCAGATCAGAGCTGGACGTAATAATGGATATGATGGGTATGGAGCTGGAAATGGTATGTGGCAAGAGGATCAGCAGGAGGACGCTTTCTCCGGCGGAGGTTTCGAAGGGCCGATGGATGACTCCCAGAAGATCAGAATGCTAGAAGAGCAGATGAGGGGAGTCCTGAACCAAAGCGCTGTGGGTTTGGACATGGCAACAATGGGCTTGGTACCTGGCTTGAGGGTGCCAATCAAATTCAAAGCTCCTGCGTTCGATAAGTATAAAGGGGACACATGTCCGAAAGTGCATGTACGAGCTTATTACAGAAAGATGTCTGCATACTCAACTGATGAAAGAATGCTAATGCATTTCTTTCAAGATAGTCTGTCGGGTCCTTCCCTAGAATGGTACATGGGGTTGGAGCCAACTGATATCAAGACATGGAAGCAATTAGCCGAGGCATTTGTAGCTCACTACAAGTATAACAGCGACTTGGCACCCAATCGGGTCCAGTTGGCGGGACTGTCGCAGAAGAAGGGGGAGAGCTTTAAAGAGTACGCGCAAAGGTGGCGCGATATGGCTGCCCGGGTCCGTCCTCCTGTAGAAGATAAGGAAATGAATGACATGTTTGTCGGCACATTCACCGGTCTGTTTCATGATATGCTGTTTCACACGTCTCTGGCCAGTTTTTCAGACCTAATTCTGATGGGAGAAAAGATTGAACGTAACATTAAGCAAGGAAAATTCCAGGTTGAGGAATCGACTGCATCTGGCAGTAATAGGAAGGCTTTTGGTGGGCGCCGTCAGGGCGAGGCAAGCCCAGTATTTGGAGGCCGAGGCCGAGGCAGGGGACGAAGCCAATATCATCAGCCGCAGCAGGTGGCGAGTGTTACTATCCCGTACCAGCAACAACCACTTCAGCAACAACAACCGTCTCAGCAGCAACCAATGCAGCAGCAGCAGCCTCAGCAGGGGGCACAGCAAGCTCAGCGAAAATTCCAGGGTGGCAAACCGAGAAGAGTGTTTGAGAAGCCTCCCTCAACCTATGCAGATTTGTTGCAGACATTGTTGGGATTGAACCTGGTAGAGAAAAGAATCCTGGCACCGATAACGGGAGCTCCCCCGTTTGGTTACGATGCAAGCAGGCACTGTGAGTTTCATTCTGGAGCCCCGGGCCACGATATAGAGGGTTGCCACGCTTTTAAGCATGCTGTGCAGGATCTTTTGGACAATAAGACTATCAATTTCGGAACGGCAGGTCCGAATATAGTGCAGAAACCCATGCCTAATCATGGGGCCAACGCCATTCTGACTGAGGAAGGGTTGAATCTGATTATGAATGTCGAAGACCTGAAGACGCCGCTGAGCGAGATAAAGAGCCGACTGTTGCAAGGGGGTGTTTACCCGGGATGTGACGAGTATTGCTTAGAATGTTGGACCCTAGCTGGGGGGTGTGATGATTTGAAGAAAGGCATTCAGGCTTTAATTGATGAAGGTTTATTGCAATTTGGCCGAGCAGCAACCGAAGAGCCTGCAGGGGCAGTAACAGATAATCAGAGTAATGTGGCCACTGTAACGATTCCTCGGAAGACGATCACTATATCAGCACCGGTCCAGCGACCACCGATCACCATAACTAAGGTCGGGCCGATCCCGTACGAGAATACGAAAGCAGTCCCATGGTCATATGGGTTGGAGGTGTATTGTGACGGGATAAAGATTGATGTTAATAAGCAGCCAGCCGAGACTGTGGATAATGTTGTTGGGTCGGGAGGTATGACAAGGAGTGGTAGGATCTTTATATCCCCTGAAGTGGAGGCTGAAAGATTAGCAAAGGGAAAAGGGAAAATGGTTGAGAACGTTCCGGTGCAAGCAAGTGACAAAGAATCGGCATCGAAAGACGTAGAAGAGTTCATGCGTTTGATTCGAAAAAGTGATTATAAAATCGTGGAGCATCTACAGCAGACGCCGTCCAAAATATCTATCCTATCATTGTTGTTGTGTTCGGAAGCTCACAGAAATGCTTTGCTGAAAGTCCTGGATACTTCTTTTGTACCTCAAGACGTCTCCGTGAATCAGCTGGAAGGAGTGTTGGCACATGTGAATGCAGGCCACAGCTTGGGCTTTACTGATTTTGACCTGACCCCGAAAGGGAGAGATCATAATATGGCACTGCACGTATCTGTTGAGTGTAGAGGATCAGTAATGTCGCACGTATTGGTCGACACCGGATCGTCTTTGAATGTGCTGCCCAAGAAGGCGATGATGAAGCTGGATGTTAGAGGAATCTTGTGTACGCCCAGTGATTTGGTAGTCAGAGCGTTTGACGGCACGCGGAGAACAGTCTTTGGATCGATAACATTGCCTCTACAGGTAGGGCCAAAGGTATTTGCAACGGAATTTTATATCATGGATATACAGCCTGCGTACAGCTGCTTGCTTGGAAGACCTTGGATTCATGGGGCGGGGGCAGTCACGTCTACCCTACATCAGAAGTTAAAATATATGGTCGGAGACAGCGTAGTCACCGTATGCGGAGAAGAGGACATCCTGGTTAGCCATTTGTCGTCGTTTAAATATGTGGAAGTCGACGGAGAAATCCACGAAACGCCCTGCCAGGCATTTGAAGGTTTGCACATCAAGGACAAAGGTCCCGGGCCGAGCAAAGTGCCAGAAATAGCCGTCTCATCGTATAAAGAAGCTCAAGCTCTAGTGGAAGCAGGAGAAGCAAAGGGCTGGGGTAAAGTGCTAGACATTCCTGTGAAGATGGACCGGTTCGGGCTGGGATACCAACCGTCGTCATCAACTCCTGCCGTGGGGGCACCCCGTTTCAGAGGGCCAATCACCATCTCTGCCAGTGGAGTATGTCATGAGACCGTCAATGCTGCTTCGGAGTCTGATGAAGGAGACAGCGACTGTGATATGGATGCCTGGATTCAGCCAAGCACGCCAGGACAAGGACTGTGCAACTGGTCTATTCAGGAGCTTGTTCCTGTGACTTTTAAACAGTAATGCTTTGCTTTATTAATTGTTGAATAATCTGATGTCTTGCCCGGGGCATCAGGATTTGCTTAGGGCTGTGTTGTTATGAACATTGCGTGTCAATCATTAAATAAATGGCGTTTTTTCATGTGCAAATACTGTAATCCCTGTCTTTCTTGTTTTATATTTTTCAATAAAATGGCAACGTGGTTGTTCGCTCTATACGCATTTTGAAGCACTTAACCGTTCCTTTTGCAGGATAACATTTTCAGATGACATCTTTGAACCACCTATGACTCGTCCCGACTTTGAGCACCCGGTATTTCAGGCCGAAGAAGAGGTTGTCGAAGATAGCGACGTTCCTAAAGAACTGTCTTGGTTGGTGAAGCAAGAGGAAAGAGCCATTCTGCCTCACGATGAGGTCATCGAAATTATCAACTTGGGGTCGGAAGGGGTTGAGAAGAATATTCGTATCGGAGCCGCACTGCAGAGTGATATCAAGCGAAGACTGGTTGAAATGCTCCGAGAGTATAATGATGTATTCGCTTGGTCATATGAAGATATGCCGGGGCTCGATACAGATATGGTTGTGCATCGCCTGCCACTGAAAGAAGATTGCCCGCCAGTCAAGCAAAAGCTTCGCAGAACTCGACCAGATATGGCAGTGAAGATCAAAGAGGAAGTCCAAAAACAGTGGGACGCTGGTTTCCTGGCCGTGACAAAGTATCCCTCATGGGTTGCCAACATCGTACCAGTGCCTAAGAAAGATGGCAAGGTTCGAATGTGCGTGGATTATAGAGATTTGAATAAAGCAAGCCCAAAAGACGACTTTCCCCTTCCTCACATTGACGTATTAGTTGATAATACTGCTCAACATTCCGTATTCTCCTTCATGGATGGCTTTTCAGGCTATAATCAGATTAAAATGGCGCCAGAGGATATGGAGAAGACCACTTTCATAACGCCCTGGGGAACATTTTGCTATAAAGTGATGCCCTTCGGTTTGAAAAATGCTGGGGCAACATATCAGCGTGCGATGACGACTCTTTTCCATGACATGATGCATAAAGAGATCGAAGTTTATGTTGACGATATGATTGCCAAATCCCAGACGGAGGAAGAGCATCTGGTAAATCTGCTGAAGTTGTTTAAAAGGCTTAGGAAGTTCAGGCTGAGGCTGAACCCTAACAAATGCACCTTCGGGGTGAGATCGGGTAAACTGCTGGGGTTTATCGTAAGCGAAAAAGGAATAGAGGTCGATCCTGTTAAAATAAAAGCAATTCAAGAAATGCCGACGCCTAAAACAGAGAAAGAGGTGCGCGGGTTTTTAGGGAGGTTGAACTACATCGCCCGGTTCATATCTCACCTAACGGCCACGTGTGAACCATTATTCAAGCTGTTGGAAAAAGACCAAGCTGTAACGTGGAACGAAAATTGTCAAAAGGCGTTCGATAAAATAAAGCAGTATTTGCAGGAGCCTCCCATTCTGATACCCCCAGTGGCAGGTAGACCCTTGATAATGTATTTGACGGTTCTTGAGGGAAGCATGGGTTGTGTTCTCGGTCAGCATGACGAGACGGGGAGAAAAGAGCATGCAATCTATTACTTGAGTAAGAAATTTACAGATTGTGAATCTCAATATTCAATGCTGGAAAAAACTTGTTGCGCGCTAGCCTGGGCCGCCAAGCGTTTGAGGCAGTACATGCTGAATCATACAACCATGCTCATCTCGAAGATGGATCCTATCAAATATGTATTCGAAAAGCAGGCGTTGTCAGGAAGAATTGCCCGTTGGCAGATGGTCTTGACTGAATATGATATTCAATACGTCTCGCAAAAGGCTATAAAAGGGAGTGTGTTGTCTGAGTATCTGGCGGAGCAGCCTATTGAAGAGTACCAACCGATGAGGTTTGATTTTCCTGACGAGGATATCATGTACCTAAAGATGAAAGACTGTGAAGAGCCGTTGCCAGACGAGGGACCAGAGTTGGGTTCCAAATGGAAGATGATATTTGACGGAGCTGTGAACGCTTACGGTAGCGGAATAGGGGCAATCATCACTACGCCACACGGGTCGCACATCCCGTTTACTGCCCGATTGACCTTTGCCGTTACCAACAATGAGGCCGAATACGAAGCTTGTATAATGGGGCTTGAAGAAGCCATTGATTTGCGAATCAAGAACTTAGACGTATATGGAGACTCAGCTCTGGTGGTGAATCAGATCAAAGGGGAATGGGAGACACGGCAGCCGAATTTGATACATTACATGAATTATGCAAGGAGATTGTTGCCTTTCTTCGACAAGGTTGAATTGCATCATGTACCGCGGGCAGAGAATCAAATGGCTGACGCCCTGGCCACTTTGTCTTCCATGTACAAGGTCAACTTCTGGAACGAAGCTCCCCGAATCATTATCTCTCGGCTTGACAGGCCAGCTTATGTATTTGCTATTGATGAAGCATCTGATGACAAACCATGGTATTTCGATATCCTTAACTTCCTGAAGAATAAAGAGTACCCGGATGGGGCATCCAGTCAGGATCAGAAGACTCTCAGGAGATTAGCGGGTAATTTCTATTTGAATCCGGACGGTGTCTTGTACAGAAGAAACCACGATTTGGTGCTGTTGCGTTGTGTAGACGAGAAAGAGGAAAAGCTGCTCATGGAGGAAATTCACGAAGGTACCTTTGGTACGCATGCTGGTGGGCATGCTATGACGAGAAAGCTGCTGAGGGCAGGTTACTTTTGGCTGACGATGGAAACTGATTGTTTCAAGTTTGCGAGGAAGTGCCACAAGTGCCAAATCTATGCTGACAAGATACATGTGCCTCCGAGTCCTCTAAATGTGATGTCATCTCCATGGCCATTCTCGATGTGGGGAATCGATATGATTGGAAAGATCGAGCCGACAGCTTCTAACGGGCATCGGTTCATCCTAGTAGCAATCGATTATTTCACCAAGTGGGTGGAAGCGGCGTCTTACACAAATGTAACGAAGCAAGTGGTGGCCAGATTCATCAAAAGAGATATCATTTGCCGATATGGGATTCCCGAGCAGATAATCACGGATAATGGTTCAAACCTGAACAACAAAATGATGAAGGAGCTCTGTCAGAATTTCAAGATCGAACATCACAACTCCTCACCTTACCGACCCAAGATGAATGGCGCTGTAGAGGCGGCCAATAAGAATATCAAGAAGATTGTTCAGAAAATGGTCGTGACCTATAAGGATTGGCATGAGATGCTACCTTTTGCTCTGCACGGTTATCGTACGACGGTACGCACATCAACCGGGGCAACTCCGTTCTCGTTGGTATACGGAATGGAAGCGGTGCTACCATTAGAAGTCGAGATCCCTTCTCTGAGGGTATTGCGAGACGTTCAGCTGGACAAGGCAGAATGGGTGAAAGACAGGTTGAATCAACTGAGTTTGATGGATGAGAAGAGGCTAGCTTCTCTAGCATACGGTCGTTTGTACCAGAGCCGAATGAAGAAAGCGTACGACAAGAAGATACATCCGCGAAGCTTTCAGACGGGCGACCTTGTGCTGAAAAGGATTCTCCCGCCGCAAGCAGATCACAGGGGCAAGTGGACCCCCAACTACGAAGGGCCATACGTTGTCAGGAAAGTATTTTCAGGAGGAGCATTGTTGTTGTCCACTATGGATGGTGAAGACTTCACGTCACCTGTGAATTCGGACGCAGTTAAAAAATACTTTGCTTAAAATAGACCCGCTGGACAGAAAAAAGAGAGTCCAGGCAAAAACGGGGCATCCTGGCGAACCAAAAACAGAATGAAAGGTTTGGGCAAAAATTAGGGATAAAATAAAAAAATGTACACCCGCGAAGTTGAAAACCTACACTGGGCGGCTTCGGCAAAAAGGGGTATCCCGGTGAACTGAAAACCCGTAAAGGGCGGTTCACGCAAAAGCTAGGGATTTGAAAAGCAAATGACTGCGGTCCGAATTTGACATTGCACCGAGCATCAATGCGGGAGAATATACCTGAGGGGTCGACTATCGGATACAGTCTCTTCGTAAGTATGGATACCGGGAAAGCATTAGAGTCGGACGAGTCATAGGAGGATCAGTTCGTGGTGTTCGTCTGCATCCAGTTGCCGACATGTGTACAAATTTAATTTGTCAATATATTTATGCTTCTTGTGCATACTTGTATATCTGCTTTGCGTAGCTTCCTCTTTTCAGGAGTTACATCCCGTGTACAAAACTCCGCCTATTCAGGGGCCCAATCAATAAAATATGTTATTCAGTACTTGATGCTGGTTCTTTACTGTTTTGTGCATGATAAAACGCCTAAGTTTATTGAAACTAGCGTGTGTATAACCTCATTGGCCCTTGCCAACAATTGTTAAAGCTTTGAATTAACTGAAAATAACGTCACTAACCTGAATCGATTCGGTTGTATAGGCTTGTCTTGTCTTGATTGTGTTGTTGCAGGTTTCATAACCGTACGAGGAAGATGACCAAGAGACCGCAGTAATAAAAGACTTGACCCTCACGCAGGTCATGCATATCCTCCCCGAAGAAGGATAGAATTCCCCAGCTAGTCATAGCTTGTCCATAAGGCATGCTCCAATAAAGCCAGTTATCCTCAGCAGAATTGACGACTCCAAAATCGTAAGGCTGTATTCAAACAGTGTGGTGTCCCCCCAGAAGGATTCCCTTGTCTCGAGCGGAGTTGGTTAGCTGCAGAAGATCAATGTTTGCGAGCTGTAGTCAGGCAGTTTACCTTTCCTTGCAGGGTCATTTACTCTCCCCCAGCGGATTCAGTTGATTTTCCCCCAAGAGAATCATCCCATCCCCGGCGGAGTTCTCTCCTTTCAGCAAGTGTTCTTTCCTCCCAGTAGAACTCGAAGATTAAGACTTTCCCTAGCAAAGTTAGTTGTGGGTCCCGACATTAAGTTTGTCAGGGATACTGTGTAATATCCGTTCACATTCCAGCAGAAGTCCGATTATACCAGGCGCGTCTGGTATTCCCCAGCAGAGGTATATTCCAAAGCAGGATGTTACTGCAGTGAGGTGTTTGGTTCGAGCTCCCAATTCCTCAGCTGAGTCGACTTCACTCTTCCAGCATTTATTTTGCTCCTGTACCCGGCAGTTCGAGTCTGCAGTGGCATCGGCATATAGTGGCATACTTGCATCCACCAAATAAAAGCATAGCGTTTCCATGTCGAATGGAGCATTGCATCGTTGTCAAACATACACATTTTTGAAACATAAACTAGATTGGCTAACTGTTGGTTTCAAGTATTGTTTCTCTTGCAGGTGGGAGGAGTTCTTGCTCCAATAAATCAATAAACATCCGAGGTCTCGACGTGAGACATTCAGCGAGGTGTCAGCCTTGACACTACTCCCCACAGAGTTGACAAGATGAAGTTTCTCTGTGTCTCCGAACAAAGTTATTTATGAATTTCTTGTGTTGTCCCCTCCAGAGTCAGCAGAATAAGTTTCTCCTTACCCCCCAAGCGGGGTTGTTCGTCATCAAAGGATTCATGAATCAGAACTTCAGAGGCTACCGCCGATTATCAGAACAGGCGTCCAGAAGTTTGGTTTCCAAATGTCCCCAATAGAGCCAGCCTCAAAGTTGCTGTAACGTCAGTGATAAGAAATTGGTGGAAGGAGGAGTCCTAACGTGGGCAATTTTATTGACAGGTTTTCTTTGTGCTAAAGAAGGTTGTGGGAATGTGGAGTCCTAACGTGGACATTTTCTCAAATTGACGATGTGTGTTAGTTCTAACGTGGACCGGTTCGGGTTATCGGTATTAATTGAGTGTGGGGTCCTGACGTGGACAAGTCTTATTTCACAAGCAAGTTGAAGACGCACAAGTCCGGACACGGACAAGATGTATTTTCTCAGCAGAAAAGATGTAGTCCTTACGTGGACAAATCAAGACGAAACATGGGTCCTGACGTGGACGAATCTATTCCTTACGTGGGAAAAGAGGTTTCAGTTCCTTACGTGGAAGAGCAAGTTCATTCCTTACGTGGAAAGATGAGATTCCTTACATGGAAAAGAATGGGTTTCCTTACGTGGAAAGATTGAGTCCTTACGCGGACAGATACAAGAAGTTATTCCTAACGCGGAAGAAGAAGATAGATTCCTTACGTGGAAAAATTTAGTCCTGACGTGGATAGATTCAGAAGAAGAAGTATGCCTAACGTGGAAAGAAGGTGTGTTCCTTACGTGGAAGAGAAAGAGAAACTTCAGGTCCTTACGTGGAAAGAGGGGAGTCCTTACATGGACAAGTCAGAAAAATGGTTCCTTACGGGGAAAGGAGATCGTGTTCCTTACGTGGAAAAGATTGAGTCCTTACGCGGACACATAGGAGGAGGATTCCTTACGGGGAAAGAGCGGAGTCCTTACGTGGACAGATTAAGATGGCATTCCTTACGTGGAAAAATGTAGTCATGACGCGGACAAATCGGAAAGAGTTGGTTTCCTTACGTGGAGAGATTGGGGTCCTTACGTGGACGGATTCAAGAAAAGTTGATTCCTGACATGGAAGAA
This sequence comes from Lathyrus sativus, assembly GCA_963859935.3. Lineage (NCBI taxonomy): Eukaryota > Viridiplantae > Streptophyta > Magnoliopsida > Fabales > Fabaceae > Lathyrus > Lathyrus sativus. The sequence goes on from OZ012741.1 coordinate 127,230,627, forward strand.
TGATGTACTCCTTACGTGGAAAGGTGAGTCCTAACGTGGACAGGTTCAGAACCAAAGTTTTATTCCTTACGCGGAAAGATTGGAGTCCTGACGCAGACATATCGAGTTGTACTGGAGTCCTTACGTGGACAGATTGATACGGTTCTCCTTACGTGGAAAAAGAAGATTGCATCCTGACGTGGAAAGATGGAAAGTTTAGTCCTGACGTGGACAGATGCAGAAGAGATGATTCCTTACATGGATGGTGTTATTCCTAACGTGGAAGAGTCTATTCCTAACGTGGACGATTTATTGGAATATCCCCCAGCGGAGTTGCCGAGATTTTCCTGGGTTAACAGCAAGTGGAGTCCTAACGTGGACAGGTTCTAGTTGAGATTTCTTCGTATTGATGACAGACAGAGTCCTAATGTGGACAAGCAAGCAATCTGTTATCCCCAGCATGGTCGTTACGAGATCAGTGAGCGGCTGCAAACAGTCAGATACAGGCAGTGGGTGTCGTTACCCAAACAGGAGTGCAGTTTATTTTTGCGGTTGGCAAATTTCCGGGTTTCTTAGTATTCAACCGTATCGTACCTCGAATGTTTGAAGGCCGTTCGCTCTTTACCCAATCGGGTCCAAGTCGCTTGAATAGGGGCAGCTGTTGCACCCTAAAATTTGCTCAACCTTATTCACTTGGTTTATGTTTCAATATCATTAGCATTTGCATATAGAGTCATGTACATAGGTTACTCATCTGCATAGCATAAGCATACCAAGTCATTCAACAGGGGTCCAATCATTATTATCATCTCTAGAGGCCTATCAAGAGGTTATTATCCTAATTCAATCCCATTCAAGTCATCAGAAAAGAATTTGAAAGCAGAGAGTTCAGTGGATCAAGCTTTGAGTCTATCTCCTATCTGAGGGCATCTGAGGATCAACAAAGGAGTTGTGAGTTGTGAATTGAAGGCATGGAGAGTATATAGACCTCTGGGAGGACTTAGAAAGTCATTTGGAGAAGGAGACAAGCCATTGGTGAAGTCACAAGAATTGCAGTTGAAGGCAGTCAATTAGGGTTTCATCTGGGTCAACCCTGGGTCAACTCTAGGTCAATTGACTGATTGAAAGGCATTAAGGGCTATTGGAGAGATGTGGGGTTCATCATTTGACATGGAGAATAAGGATATGTTGTTATGCTAAGAAGAAATCAAGAGAAATCAAGGAGAAGAGGAGGTTCTAAATTAGGGTTTCTATGTAAAATCCCCTAGTTTAGGTCAAATTTCCAAGCAATATAAGTCAAAATTCAAGCTTCAAATGGATTCTTGGCCAACATGGAACTTGTAGAGGATATCAAGACCTTTAATTTGAGTGGTGGAAGACATTAAGGAGATTTATAGAACTCAAGTTATGGTCCTTGCAAGTTACAAGTCATCTGAGGTATCTGAAATTTTGTCTGTGAAAGTGACTTGACTTCCAAGCTATTTTTACCCCTCAAGGAGATTTCAAATGAATTTCTGGTAAACATAAGAGTTGTTCCTCATTATCTTAGCTTTCTAGAATGGTATAGTATGCCTTCATATGATTTGTGGAACTCTACGTATGGTCTTGGCAAGCAAAGGGTATTTTGGTCATTTGTTAGTTATAGGTCATTTTTAAGCAAAGGCCATATCTCCTATTTCCAAGCCTCAAATGAAAAAACTCAAAACATGAAAGTTGTTCAAAAGGTGGTTTTAAGTCAAGAGAGGAGGTCAGGAATGATTGGAAAAGCTCATAGCATGGATTTGCATGATTGGTCAAAAATGAACTAAAAATGGCTTATAAGTTGAAAAAGTTGAATTTTGAAATTGGTTTGGAGGATCTAGAAATCCAAAATAGGTCATCCAATATATCATTTTGATTGGAAACCTCATTTTAAAGACATTGGTTCATCCACATTTTTGAGTGTAGGCTTAAAAATGGGACTTCTTTTGTAAATTTGCTCTTTGCCTTATAAGGTAATATGGCAAGACCCCACATAAACAAGGAATCAATGGGCAAGCTTGCAAGGTTTTTCAGCACATCAAAAATATCTTCTAAGGAGAATTTCAAATGAGAAATGATGAGTGTGCAAGCTTGAACAAAGAATGGCCTATGCTTAGCATGGAATCAAAAATCTCATGAAATGAGATATCCAATTTCTCATTGGATTGTTCCAGTCCCTTCTAGATCATTCTTACACCATTTATAAGTAATTTGGGGTGTGCTCAGATGCAGAGGTTAGAGAGAATTGCTGCAGAAAGAGAGATTGAGATCAAATTTCTTCCATAGCAAGTCATTTTCCAATTCTTCATTTCTTCCACATTTTGTTCAGTTTCTTGATCTGATTCAACTCTATCATCATCATTGAGTGTGTAACAATCAAAATCAGAAGAAATTCAGGTCCAAATCGTGTTCTGGATATTGAGTTTGGCAGCTTGCAACTTCAGATCCATTTCCAAGATTCAAGCACAATTAATCAAAACTAGTGCAAACAGAAGCAAGCTCTTGTGTCACTGAGTGTTTTTGCACAAGTACAAGCATTGATTTGAAGGATTTCCCCATCTGATTCATACATTTTACCAGGTCTGCATCTTGATCTCTACACTCTAATTTATGCATAGTTCAGCAAGATTAATAGGTTAGAATGATAGGGAATAAGTAGCAGATCATTTCTGGAAAGTATGGATCGATTTGGTGATGTTTTTTAGGTTGGCATAATTTCTGTTAGGGGCAAGAACTCTTCGAATTGGGAGTGTTAGACTTAGTTCTTTAGGGGGAAATGATCTAGGTGAAGAGAGGAACATGCTTGTGCCATCAATTTTGAAGATCGTGAGAATCGGTTCTTGATCATTTCTTGGAGGTAGCTGTCGGGTTTAGGGTTAGAAGAGATTTCAGTTAGTTTTGATATCATGGTTAAATTCCTGGTAAGATTTGGAGTGGATTTGGTTTTTACATGTTGGCATTCCATGAAGAATCGAGGGAGTTAGGGTATGGATCAGTTGGTGTGTTCATCCATGGCGTTCCCTCCAAACCCTGAACCAAGGAGGAAGATGACCTCATCACCCTCGGATTGCCCCTTGACCTGTTGACTGCCCCTTGATCCAACGGACGAGATTCAAACGTCGTTTGTGAGGGAAAGGCTGGATAAAGGCGAAACGCTGTGTTTTATTAAGTTAGCGACCTTGGGCCTGGACTCAGCATTACTAATGGCACCCTCTCCAAGCTAAGCCCAAACGAATACACATGAATTGGATGCTATTTACACCGAATCTTTCTTTATTTTTCTGGCATTTTCTCAAGTGTTTTCTGAGTGCACCTGGGCCTTATCCACTTGATATTAGCACGCCCTGTCCTGTGGCCCATCATGAATTTCAACTGCGCGCCTTTACTTTTCTCACCCCCTCAAATATTTCTTTATATTTTCTTATATTTTCTTTTCATTTTTTATGCATCTTATAAAAATCATAATAAATAGAAAAATCATCATTTTTAATTCATGCTTTTTGCATATTTTTCTTTAGGATGTCTAGAAAATTATAAAAAATAAAAATTGCATTTTATTTTTTATTTGATATTTTTCCCATATTTTCTAAATAAATGACATTTTAATAGTTTCATTTCATACATGATTTTGTTATTTTTTGTTCTATTAGTTGCTTCAATATTTTTTGCCCATTCTTTTTAGGTTGTTTAGTTTAGACATTGAACTTATAGATTCAATTTAGTTCCCATTTTTAGAAATTAATTCTAGGTGTTTAGCTTAGGTGTGAACAACATGAACAAACTAGGGTTTTACGTGATGACTTAGGAGATTTGATTCTTTTCCCTTAGGACTTAAGGTTTGAATAGTTTAGCTATGGGACTATAGGGGCTATGGGTAGTCATTAGATCCCCTAGAAAAAGTCAGGATTCCCCTACTGCTATTAATATACTGTCCTTATTTGATTGACTGGTGTGGTGTGCCCTCTGGGGATTATTGCTTGCTTGCTTGGGTATTGGGATTGTTTGGGGGCTTGGGAGAGCTGAAGACTTGAAGAGATGAAGACCATTGGAGATCCAGAGATTGAAGATCAACTGCCAGAGTTGGAGAGGAGGTTCTTGCTAGAAGCTGCTGAGGAGACTAGGGTTTAGGAGCTAGGCAGAGCTCTAGATTAGAAAGCTTACTTATCAAACATGGAATGCCTTGTCTGCATCCATCCTTTATCTATGATTCAAAGTCTCTTTCAAATATCCACCTCCTCCCTTTGGAAGGACCAGTGAAAGTATTTGGGAAGATAGAACTTTTGAGAGAAACCTGTCTGCATAATGTTAACAGTTAATGAGCCACCTTTGGTAGGCAATTTACTGTTTAACATTCCTCTCCTCTTGTTGACTAATGTTCATCCCTGAAGATTGGAGACTTGAAGAAAGGCCATTGCTTATAGGAGACTGATGATTAAAGCCCTTGCCTGAAGGCCATGAAGATGGAGATTGATGCTTGTTGAGGCCTGTAGCTGATTGGAGATTGCTTGTAGCCAGATATTGATGTAGAGCTGCTGTGGCTGTTTATTTTTGCTGTATTTCATTTCTGATGTATTGATTGGTTTCCATGACTGTATTGTTTGCTGTTTAACCTGTTGGGTTGAAAGTGAATCCTGTTCACTTTCGCCTATTGTTTTCTAGGTTCGAGGTTGAGTGGGACTCCCTTGCCTCGCTTGTACTGTTGCATCCATGCATTTTACTGTTTTACTGTATATATCTGATATTGTTTCTGTTTCTGCCTATCCCTTAGGATCTCTGTTTCTCTCTGCGCATGAGAGGAGCATGATAGACACTAGGTCTTAACTCATGCATGATAACATTAGGTTAGTTTGTTTCCCTTCGCGACCGTAGGTTAGAGTTCTGTCTCTTTCTTTCTCAAAACAAACAGAAAACACAATAAAAATTTCAAACACAATGAAAGACACTTCTTCCATAAAAGAATGTGAACTCATCAAAGCGTCATTTTTGTCCGCTGGGACTGTTGATCAGAAAACCTTTTTCAGAAGGAATAAAATCAATCAAGACAAGCTTGTGTCGTACGTGGCCCGAACTACGTTTGCTCTGATCTTTCATGCTGTATGAAAGTACGTAGGCATAGGATGCGATATCCTAGCGAGCAACCTTCCCCTCCTTTCCCGTAGGTAGGCGAACTACGTTGACTCTGATTTCTCGTTCCAGTCGAGAATACGTAGGCGTAAAGTGCGATACTTTGCCGAGTCACCTTTTTCTTTCTTTTTAGCCCTTAACCCATTAGTGTAGATAGAATAACAATCCATACCCGAAAACAAGCGTGGATCCCGTCGAGTACGACGGACGTGAGGGGTGCTAATACCTTCCCCTTGCGTAACCGACTCCCGAATCCAGGTTTTGGTTGCGACGACCATACCTTTCCCATGTTGTGCGAGGTTTACTCTGAGCGTTTCCTTTCCCTCCCGTGGGATAAATAACGCACGGTGGCGACTCTTCTGTCAGCCGGCGCCGATTTTCGCAGTAGCGACAGGCCCAAACAAGACAAAACCTTAAAACATGAACAAACCAAAATCAAACAAAACTCAATGGATTTTGGTAAAATTTTAGTCAAACTTGATTGAAATTCAACAAAGAATACAATGATGTCCTTGATTTTATCTGAAAGTAAGTGAATTTTAAAATTCGATAGCAATTGCAAAATGAGATAAAAAGTGCATTTTCAAAACCAGAGATCAATTCAATCATGCTATGACCAGAACAAAGGTTCAAATACACTCTACACATCATACATAAAGTGTCTGCCAACCCAATGAACTTAAATCTAAACCAGAACCCCAACTGACATATGGAAATGAATATGTAGCATGTGGCCAATAAGGAAGTTCATGACAGTTTACAACCAAGACAAACTCAACACTCAAATATGATTCACACAACTCAAATATCATACAAGTGAGGTTTTGATCACTTCAACATTGGTTCAGAGGGAATACAAACTTGCACATGAAATTGAAAGACCTAAACCAAACTAAAGGCACAAAACAGCATAGTTGTCATACACACCAATTCCTCATTATACATTGTTCACACATGTGTAATAGGACCTATAAATGAACTTAAACAAAACCATAACATTAACCCTAGGCAGAAACATAATATGACTCATGGGATGAAACCAACAAATCACAGCACCAAGCACCTAACCTCATGACAGTTTACAAACTTATGAAGACAGGCATTACCAAAGTTCAAACATGATTTTTGAGGGATTCTATAGTATGCTCAAGCTAATGTACATCAAAGATAAACATGGTGCATAATAAATGTAGCTAACAAAAGTGACTTACCTCTTGAAGACCTCCTAGAAAGCTCTTTGTGCAAAGCTTTTGGTTGAATATAAATAAGTTAAGCAGCTCCTCTACACCTCCAATGCAATGTATACAATATTCAAGTTCCTTCCAAGCAAGCTTCTTGTGCAAATAAATTGACTTAGGCAAGAAGTAACCAATGGATCTTATGACAGATTTGGGAAATGGTATTACAGTTGAATTGTTATGACTTGGACAGTAACTACATCCTATATTTGAGGTGTTTGAAGAGTTGGAAGAGATAGAACAGGTCTGAACAGGGAGATTTCTTGGTTAATGCAGAAAGTCAAATTTCTTTGATTCAAGAGTTGACTTTTGGCAAAAATACACTTCTGGTGAAAATAATGGTTGGGACAGCTTCAATACAACATTTGTGGGTTGCTTGGAGTGTTTTTTGAGGTTTTCAAAGGTTGGAAATGGTTTTGGGGTGAATTCTGCCCAAGGCAGATTTTATGCTCTTTTGGAATTCAAGATGGAGAACAGAAAAGAGAGAGTAGTTTTTTGCTTGGATTAATGGTTGTTCTGGTGTCTAACAACATGGATGAAGTCTCTATTTATAGGGAAAGTGAAGGTGGGGGCAAGTTTGATACTTTGGCATTTGGAGGGAAACTTGGAGAAAATCTTGCACAAAATCTTGATACATCTTCATCCATCATGCTCTTGGCTCATTGCCAGCAGGAAATCAAGTGGAATGAGATACATGAGGTGACTGAATAGGGCATATAGTGCAGATGTCACAGCTGCTACAATTTGGAGCCAAAAAGTTTCTTTCCTCTCTTGAATTCTTTGATTATTTTAATGCCACTTGCTTGCAACTTGCTCTTCTTCACATCCTTCACTTCTTCTGCATTTTCTTTCACTATACTCTCTAAATATCAGATACAAACATGATCCAAGGGTTTAGAATAACTCAAGTGATCAAAGGATGAGTTTGTGAGAAATTGAAAATGTGGGACTTAAGTGTTAAAACCTCATCTTATTAGATTCATAACTCTCAACTCATAAGGGATATGGAGGAGTTCTACTACATTTTGGAAATCCCTCATGTAGCTCTAAAACTTTCATGTTTTCATGAGTTTCATATTCCCAAAGGAACTTGGCCAAAAAATCTCTCAAAGTTGCTGAAAAACAAGCCTAAAAGTGAAACTTTTCTAAGTTACTTTTCCCTCTTGTAATGAATTTGGTCATAACTCCAAATCTATCCATTTTCTGATCATGGACCACTTTGGGACTTTTGTCGGACTTGTCAAGAGCTTTCCAATGAGCTTTGAACCAACTCAATTGGATGTGTGGTTAAGGAGTTATGGTCTTGCCCCTTTCAAAACCCGAATTCTCGACTTTTGCGATTACTCCTCAATCCTTGATCCAATGGTCATGAAGTTTTATGGTCAGATGCAAAATGTCATTAGGAACATTTTTTATTCATATCTTGAGGTCAAATTCCTTATGAGTGAAGAGTTGACTTTTCGGTCAACCGAACAATCGATCGGCGATTACCGAGTCGACTGTTGATGCTCCGGGCCTTTTGAGGCCTTGTAACTTCTTGAGTAGACTTCACAAAGCCATATGAACTTTATGGGTCATGATCCCACCATTGTAACAGCTTTTAAATCAAAAGTCAAACCACAGTTGACTTTTCCTGCTCGAAAACCCTAATCGGGTACCCTGAACTACACTGTTCTTGATTCCTGGGTGACAACCTCAAATTGGATTCACACTTGATCCAATGGAAAATATTTGATGATGTGGAGACCTATCTCAAAGAGAACCAATCCAAAGAGTTGACTGATTAACCCTCAAAACCTTGATTTCGGCTGTACGGAACCCTGATTCCAGTATCTTAACAAAGACAAACTTGAAACCGTTTAAGGTTAGATAATCAAATGAATATGATCTTAAAATGATGATGAAGGTCTAAGGGGTCAAAATTTAGGGTATGACAGCAGGAATTTTGGTAAAACTAGAAGTAATCACAAGATGTCCTACAGGATGTCGTGACATCTATCTGTCAAGATTAGCAGGTTGCTTTGTGTCTTGTAACAGGTTTTCTCATGATGTCAAACAAGATGTCTTGACACTCATGATATAAACATTATGTATGAATGTATGTTATGAGCATATCATTTTGTGCCAGCTGGTTGCGCTTGTCTGACGTGGAAACTACGTGTTTCTAGTGTGTTAATGAAGGCGTTACTAATGCACTTTCTGTGGATCAGATTGGATTTGATTTGGAGTTATTTTCAGAAGATCGTTTGAAGATTGGGAGATTGATTTGATTAGATTTGATTGATCAAATCAAATATGGTTGATTGTTGCTGTTTATGAAGATTATTGATGTTACTTTTACCAATGCCCAAGCCCATTCTGCATTGCTATTTAAGGAGGTGAAACCCTAGCTTGAAGATCAGAGAAGCAAGGATTAAAAGTCTGTGCAACTTAAGCCTTTGTGTGTGTTAATTTTGTGAGCCATTCACTCATGGTTTAATGTGTGAATTGGACTAGGTTGTTATTTGTAAATTGTTAATTGTTCATTCAAAGCTTTTAAGCAAGAGTGTATTGTACATGATTGAAGATTTTAAGCATGATCAAGTTGTGACTTTGAAGTGTGTCTTCTAAAGTTTTTTCTTTGTATTGAAAGTTATCACTGCTGTGATTGAGAGGGAGTGAGAGGTGCCTCTTGTCTAGTGGGTTCTAGGAAGAAATTGCATTGGGTAGAGATTAAGTGAGGAGTTGTAAACTGGGAGTTTAGCTCTAAATTAATTCTACTGATAGTGAATTTCCTCCCTGGCTTGGTAGCCCCCAGATGTAGGTGTGTTTCACCAAACTGGGTTAATAATTATTGTGTCTCTTTATCTGTTATTTGTCCAGTTGTTTTCTTTGTTCTTCACAAACAGATACTTGTGTCGTGGATATCTCCTTCGACATCTAATATCTGATACCAGAATTTTAATTGGTATCAGAGCAGGCATCCTGCTCTAGTTCTGGGTGAGATCTAGGGATGATACTTTCTAGTACCATGGACATAGAAGGAGGATTTATGGATAGACCACCTGTTCTTGATGGAAACAATTATGACTACTGGAAACCTAGGATGGTTGCTTTCTTAAAATCTCTGGACAACAAAGCTTGGAAAGCTGTTATAAAGGGATGGGAACATCCTGTTATTATTGATAAATATGGAATGGCTACATCTGATTTAAAACTTGATGAAGAATGGACAAAGGAAGAAGATGATCTGGCTCTGGGTAACTCCAAGGCCTTGAATGCCTTGTTCAATGGAATTGATAGGAACATATTCAGGTTGGTTAACAATTGTGTTGTTGTTAAGGAAGCATGAGAGATTCTAAAGACTACTCATGAAGGCACATCCAAGGTAAAAATGTCTAGACTTCAACTCCTCACTTCTATGTTTGAAAACCTGATAATGAAGGATGATGAGAGTATACATGACTTTCATATGAATATTCTTGAGATTGCCAATGCTTCAAGTGCTCTTGGTGAAAAGATGTCTGAAGAAAAGCTGGTAAGAAAGATCCTTAGATCTCTTTCTAAGAGATTTGACATGAAAGTAACTGCTATAGAAGAAGATCAAGACATTTGTAAAATGAGAGTTGATGAACTCATTGGGTCTCTTTTAACTTTTGAAATAGGATTTGATGACAAAACTGACAAGAAAAAGAGCATAGCCTTTGTCTCAAATACTAAAGGAAGAGAAGATGAATCTGATGAGGATACAAATCTCTCAAATGCCATAGTTATGTTGGGAAGACAATTCAACAAGATTGTGAAAAGAATGGACACTAGACCAAATGCCAAGAACATCTCTCTTAACATTGATAAGTCGCATGATGCAGAAAGAAGAACTAGGACTGTAGAAAAACCTATGAACAACAAAAGGATAAAGTGTCATGGGTGTGAAGGCTTTGGTCACATCATATCTGAATGCCCAACCTACCTTAAGAAACATGAGAAAGGTCTAGTTGTTTCATGGACAGGTGAAGACTCTGACAGTGATATTGAAGAAGAATCTGCCAAACATATAACTGCCTTAACTGGAAGATATGAATCTGATGGAGATTCCAATGAAGATGAACTAACTTTCAAAGAAGAATTGTGCCTCAGAAGTGAAAAAGTTTTCCAGCAAGGTGAAAAACAAAAGAAACACATCATCAAGCTAAAGACTGAAAGGGAGGAACATCTGACAATTATCAAGGATTTGAGAGATGAAGTTGCTCAACTAACTTCTTAACTTGACCAACTGGAAAAATCTATTAGAATGGTGAACAATGGTACCAAAACTTTGGAAGAGATTCTTATATCTGGCAAAATATCAGGAGACAAGACTGGGTTAGGATTCCATGAAGACATCAACTATGCTTCTCACCATAAACCTTCTGGATCAAAGCAAGTGATGTTCCATCAGATGTCTCAACATCACGGCAGTAAACAAACCAGCCAACCAAGGAAGTTCCAAAGATGGAGATGCCATCACTGTGGACGCTTTGGTCACATAAAGAAATTTTGTTTCAAACTGCATGGATATCCAAACTCTACAACTCAGACAAAAATTATCCACAACTTTCCCCCCTCCAAGAAGAATTAGATTCCTAAGGGGTCTGCCACTAAACAATGGGTACCTAAAACTGGTATTACTTGCCTCATAGCTCATATGTCCCTAAAGGTTTCTGCTAAGGAAGATTGGTACTTTGACAGTCGGTGCTCAAGACACATGACTGGAATTGAAAATCTGTTGGCTAACATTAAACCTCACTCAACCAACTATGTTACCTTTGGAGTTGGGGCTAAAGGTGAAATAAAAGGGGTGGGTAAGTTAAACTGCTCAGGAACACCTGACTTGGACAATGTTCTGTTAGTCAAAGGGTTAACTGCTAATCTGATCAGCATTAGTCAACTATGTGATCAAGGTCTAAGTGTCAACTTCACCAAACTTGAGTGTTTAGTTACCAATGATAAAGGAGAACTGATCATGAAGGGAGTCAGATCCAAGGACAATTTTTATCTATGGGCCTCTCAGGACTTGAAGTGTGCCCTTTTCCAAAGGAGATAAAGTAAGACTGTGGCACCAGAAACTTGGACATTTGTATCTGAAAGGAATGAAGAAGATCATATCTATGGAAGCTGTCAGAGGTATGTGTCGCAACTGCGAAAAACAACCGGAAAAAACAGAAGAGTCGCCACCTTTCATTATTTATCCCACAGAGAGGGAAAGGAAACGATCGGAAAAACCTGATGAAAAAGGGAAAGACAAGGTCATTGCAACCATGTCTTGATTCGGGAGTCGGTTACGCAAGGGGAAGGTATTAGCACCCCTCACTTCCGTCGTACTCAACGGGATCCACGCATTGTTGTCTATCTAAAAGGGTGATCAATCTATCTAGCTAAAGGACGAGGGACAACAAAAATAACAAGAGACTCGGCAAAGCATCTCGGCTCTGTGCCTACGTACTCCCTCGTGCAATGGGAAAGTCAGAGTCAACGTAGTTTGGCTAACTACGGGTAAAGGGGAAAGGTTGCTCGCCAAGACATCGAGTCTTGTGCCTACGTACTTTCATCTGGTATGAAAGATCAGAGCAAATGTAGTTCGGGCTAAAAGGACCACAGGCTGGTTCAAAAGTTATTTTTAGGCCCGAGTAGGATTAACAAGTAGTTCTAGCAGTTGGTGTGCGGCTCGACCATTAGAGACTTAGGCGTTACCGTTTGCGGTAGAACTAAGAGTTAACGACACTCTTTTTATCTGAAAAGATTTCCCTGATTAGAATCCCGAAGGATGAAAGAATGTTTGAAGTGTTTTTGTGTTTTTTAGAGAAGAAGTGTTTTGAACTTGATTTGTAACTCATGTTGCACTAAAGACTATGACTCAGGAGCGAATGCGTCGCATATCGTCCAAAGGACATATACTAAAATTCTAGACAATTGAGAGGCAACCACCCAATCATCATTTCCCAAATAGATTAAGGCTTGTAGCGTACAACATTTGTCATTCTTTATTAAGTGTTTTATGAATGTTTAAAGATGAAAAGAGAAGAAAGGACACTAATGGGAGACTAATCAATCCTAAAAGTTATCATGCAAAGTGGACTTAAAGTTGGGATACAAAAGGGAACTACCTAATGTTATCATGCATGGTTAAGCACCTAATGTTTATCATAACCTCAAGAGGTTAGAGAACTTATGGGGAACATGGCAAAGAAAAGCAACAAAAGAAGAAGAAAGAACATGCAAATGAAAATGCAAACATAAGATGCACAAGTAGAATGATAGTGGGAGGAAAATAGTGTGGGGAAGTAGCCTCCACAAGCTCATCTCAATCAAGCATGCATATGACAAAACAAAGAATAAAAGAGGAGAAGAAATGCACAAGAAGGAACCAAACAAACAAGAACAAACCACACAAAGATACACCAAAAGTGGGATGAAATGGCCTAAACCAAACAACATCAACCAAGATGCAAAAACCAAACACAAATGAAAGGTAAAGCAAACCTAAAACCAAGTGAGGATGGGAGACCAAATGAGGGCAGCAAGGACCTCATAATATGGACTCAACCATAAGCATCACAACCAAAGTGCAAAAGATGCACAAAAAAGTCCTCAAGGATCCATCATTTTAGGTATACTTCAAGTACCTCCTCAAGAGGGACTAACATACCTTAAATGAGGTTCCAAGGTCATTGGACAGAAGGTAAAGATGGAGAAGAAAGCTCAAAAGCAAAAGCAAATCACACCAAAAGAAAATTCAAGCTAGAACACAAAGGAATGCAAGCATACTTCACATTGAAACCCTAATTGAAAGCTCAAAAGAAAATAAACAAATGAACAAGGAAGAAACAATTTCATGACCTAAAATTGAACAAACATCATCCTTAACATGTTAGCAACATGAAACAAAAGGCATTGAGAGCTCAAAGGACCCAAAAATGTCATATCCAAGTCAAACTAGGTCAAGGTGCATGTATGAACCTCCCTTGGAGGTAACTTGACTTGCAAGTTACCTCAAAATTAGGAAAATGATTCAAAAATGATCAAATAAAATGCACAAGGTACTTAAACATGTTAGCAAACAGAGGCCAAAAGATTACAATCAAAATCAATTCACAACACCACCAAAGAAATTGATTCACAAGGGTGTACCATTGTGAATGAGGATTGTCGAGGGTTAAAGGAAATGCACTAAAAGTCAACCCAAAAGTCAACCAATAGGGGAAAAATGGTCCTCAAAAATTCATCAACTCATCATGGACATGAGGATGAATTTTCATTCATTGGATCAAAGGGAAATGGAATAAAAAAAATCAAAACCAAACAATGTCAAGATTTAATTCAAATAAGACACTTCCAATATTTAATTCCATTTTTAATTGAAAATAAAATAAAAAATTTCTAAAAATAATAGACATCCCAAAATGTTTAAAAAATATTTTTGTGGAATTTTTACACTATTGGAAGTACTTTAAATGAAATTAAATCAAAACAGAAATAAAACAAAAATAAAAATAAAATTTAAAAAAAATAGAAGGAAGGGTGCAAGCAGCAACCCAAACGCGTTGAAAACCAGTTGGGCCCAGACAAGGGGGGTGCCAACAGCAAACAATAGGCCAAGATCCAAAAGCGTACAGAAAATAGAGAAACCAAACAAGATTGTGTGTGTGTGGTCAATGTGAGTACATGGTGGAATACAATCAGGCACGTTGGATCAAGATGGTAATCACATCAAGTGGATCAGAGTGCGCCATGCCATTTAATGAAATTCAAAAGTGATCTGGTGAAACAAGTCAAACGACGTACACGATACGTCTTAATCAAGGTCGTGGAAATGAAAAGTAAATAGATCAAGTGGTTCCCATGATGACACGCAGTCATCTTCTTCGTTTGAAAAAGGAACGAGGGGGAAAAAAACCAGGTTTCGGAGCACGGTGGCTCCGGTCACCTTCTCCGGCGAGTCCAAAAACTCAAATGGAGATGCACTTAATCAAATCCAACAAAATGATAGTCCAAACTCATCTACGCATCATGTAGAATCCAAATATGCAATTAATTTTCACTTTTAAGAAACAACCAAGCCGGATCGAAGAGAAACAGAAATGAGCACCAAACACAAATCATCTCAAATGCCAGTTCATTTTGGTTATTAATGATCTATAGAGTTCCTAGGTCTCAATGATGCAAAAATGGCAAGCAATCATGGCATAAATAGAGAGATATGTTGAAATGAAGGTTACATAGTGGAGAGCTTCCACTGAGCCTTCTACACTTAAAGAAGCTTAAAGAAAATCTCCAGAATCACTCAATGAACCTTGTTGGAGATGAATTTGAGCTTGAATTGCTTTGAAAACACCTCAATTCTGTTTCACAAATTTCAAATCTCCTTTGCTTGCTCCAACTGTGTTTTCACCAATTCTCCACGAAAATGACTCAATGAGCTCTCAAAATTAATCTGAACTTTATATATGATGGATTGGTGAGTGTTTTAAGGCCCAATTGTGGCTGAATTGTGCCCAATGTAAAAATGCCCAATCTCACTTTTTCCATGCTTATGCACACGTGAACAATACCAATTTCCTTGTTTTCCCATTCCAAATCACTGCTGGGAAGTTAATTCAATCATGTGGATGCAATTTGGCCCTTGAATTGATCACATGGTGGATATTGGTTTGCCAAAATTCCACTTGAAAATGCCTTTGGAACACACATGAAAATGTCACGAAAATGAAATCCAAAACTTGCATCTTGTTTAGTACATCTTTGTGAGTCAAAAAATGCACAAACATGTCTTAAAATGATTAAAAACCAATAAATTCCATTTTGTGATTTTGAACTTTCTTCATGAAAAAGTTACACCTCAATTCTCCAATTCAAGCCAAATCCATGACTCCTTGATGTTTGGTTGGGCAAATTACCCCATTTGGAGCAAGTTTCATGTTAGAAAGATTTTCATTTGAAGTTTGCAAGATAGTGAAATGGACCTATAATAAAATGGCATGTAATCTTACTTTCCCAAAATACCCCTGACTTGCAAGCCTCATAACTTGAGTTCTACAAATCAGATGAAGGACTTCTAGTACTCTTTAGAAAGCTAAGATCATGAGGAACAACTTTCATGTTTTTTTCAAGGTGAGGAGAAACATCCTTCTAGGTTAAAAATGGCTTGGAAGTTGGTTGACTTTTGTTGACCAAAATCACATTCATCTGAGAACCTGTAACTTGTCAGCATCATAACTTGAGTTCTAGAAATCAGATGAATGACTTCTAGTACTCAAAAGAAATCTAAGAACATGCTCTACAAGTTTCATGTTATAGTCAAGATGAAATGAGACTTCTATCTTGAGATAGGTGGTCTTGAAGTTGGGCACTAAATAGGGGATTTTACACTGAGAATCCTAATTTAGTAACTTATCACACTCTTGATTCTTGATGAATTAATCTTGAAATGATATATTAGGCATCTCAACACAACATCCCATGACCATAGAGACTTGTAATTGAGTCTTAATCTCCTTTGATTTCACAATTGACTGAGGATTAACCAGATGAAAACCCTATATGCCACACCTTGACTGTGGCTTCTTCCACATCACACAACAACTTGAATAAGCTCCAACATGGCTCTCAAAGCAATCAATGAGCTCTCTCAACATCCCACATCACTAATAATGAATTCACAACCCTCTGATGATCTTCAACTAGCCTCCAAGTTAGGAGCTGACCCACATACATCCATCAGTCCTTTCACAAGACATTAACCACTTCTAGATGACCTGATGACCATTCATGCTTAAGTAACACCCCTTGCTTAGGCTCAACACTTTGAGTAGACTCCTCTTGCTATGCACAACCTCTTAATCCCTTGTTCAATGAAAAATCCTATGCAATGCAAATGCAAGAAAAAAAATGAAATGAAACATAAACCATATTAAGAAAAGGTTGGTCAAATTTTGGGGTACAACAGCTGCCCCTATTCAAACGACTTGAACCTAAGTGAGTGAAAAGCGAACGACTTTCACACCATCAAGGTAAAAGACGGTTGAATACCAAAGAACCCGGAAATTTGCCAACCGCGGAAAATAAAACTGCAAACAAGAATCTTCAGAGGTAATTGCTCTGATTACAAACATGCCCTGCTGGGGGAAAGAGAAACTTAATGAGTAACTCTGCTTGGGGAAAACATATAAAAAAAGGGAAAACTTCAAATTGCTGGAATCTGGATGTTTAACGAACAAAATGAATCAATGAAATTTGCCGGAACCTGAACGCTCAACATAAAATCTGGAGCCTGGATGCTCAACGTAAACAAACCGGAGCCTGGATGCTCAATGAAATAGTCGGAGCTTGAACGCTCAACGAAGATTTACCGGAGTCTGGATACTCAATGGACCAAAAGCGTACACCATAAACTGGAAATTTATCGGAGCTAGATACTCAACGAAACTGGAATCACGGAAAAATTGTCGGAGTCTAGATACTCGACGCACAAGAGAAATTACCACATATTGGAAATTGGTCGGAGTCTGGATACTCAACGTACTAAATCGGAGCCTGAATGCTCAACAAAAATAAACCGGAGCCTGGATGCTCAACGAAATTGACTGGAGCCTGGATACTCAACGGATAAAGCAAAATACCATAGGTCAGAAATTCACCGAAACCTGGATATTCAACGGAGAAGGAGTACAACCACAAGACTTATTAAGGTCTGGGTACCCAACTGACTTTACCGGAGTCTGGATACTCAACGAAAAAAGCAATGCGTCATAAATGGAACATTCACCGGAGTTTGGATACTCAACGGAGAAGTCGGAGCCTGGATGCTCAACGAAAATTGACCGGAGCCTGGATACTCAACGGACGAAGGGAAAATATCACAGATATACCAATTAAAAACTGAACACCACACTGTCCTCACCGGAGTCTGGATACTCGATGAAAAAAGCAATAATAATATCAAGCATCGTAGTCTGGATACCACAACCATCTTTACCGGAGTCTGGATACTCGACGGTAAAAAGGAAAACCCCATCAACTAGGAACGGACCGGAGTCTGGATACTCAACAGACAAAAGACTTCATCACCATACTTATTGTGATTCGCTAAGATCCGAAGATACTGCTGGGGAATAACATGAGCTGGGGTATGAATACCACACGGGCTAAGAGAAATCACATGGTCTGGATACCAAGGGAAAAGATCAAACCTCCGAAGATACACCTGAAACAAAGAGATAACAACCTGGCTTATGTTTCACATGCATATGTTTGAAAATGGTATAATGCTCCATACGAAATGGAAATGCTACACATTTGAGTAGATGTTATGCACGCATGCAGATGCAACGGAACCGAATCAGCAAAATAAATGCTAGAGATACAGAAAACACCCTGCTGGGGTAAGAAAAATAACCCTGTTGGGGGAATCAACAATTCTGTCGGGGATAGAGCACAAACTTGCTCATTCCAATAACAATTGGACTTATGCCGAGAAACGGGCCCTTGCTGGCCTCTGGGGATTGCCCCGCTGGGGGACGAACTTAACCAGGCATGCACCTTGCGGGGAATTACATGTGCAACAACTGCCGAAAGAAAGCGTACACGCTACCTGCTCGCTTAAACTGCATACAACTATACTGGGGATAGAGGTACGAACTTCACTGAATGGGGAAATAGGCTCAGGCTGGGGATAGAACGAACTTCATCCATACCTTTTTTTGCCCCAAGGGTAACGACCCTGCAACACTGAACAAACAGACAAGATATCCTACACAATCAGAATTATCTCAGTCATCATTCGTGACGTTGTTCAATTAATTCAAAGTTTTAACAATTATTGGTCAAGTCCTGCAAGTTTATCAAAACATTGGGGTTTTTCACAAACAAAACAGTAAAAGCTAAAACAAAACGAGTGAGATACTGAATAGTATATGTTTATTGATAAATGGCATGTAAATAGGCAAAGTTTTACAACAGATGCAACCCCTGAAAAGAGGAAGTTGCGCAAAAACAAATACAGATATGCATAAAAATATACAAAAGTGTACAAAAATGTCGGCAACGTGGCACAGACAAACACCATGAGCTGATCCCTCTATGACTCGCCTGACCCTGACGCTTTCCGATGCTTCGTCTTCAGAAGAGATTGATTCGGATAAACGGCCCTTAGGTTCTCTCAATCCTCTAAGCAATGAAGTTCCAACGCAGACCGCAGTCATTTGCTTTTTCAATCCCTAACTTTTGCCTGAATCACTCTTTTGGGTTTTCGATTCACCGGGATACCCATTTTTTCCAAAGTCGCCTTTTTAGGTTTTCAACTTTGCGGGTTTGCATCTTTTCATTTTTATCCCTAATTTTTGCCCGAACCTATTTTCCTTTTTTATGGTTCGTCGGGATGCCCCATTTTTGTCTGGACTTTTCTTTTTGTGTCCAGCGGGTCTCTTTTAAGCAAAGTTTTTTTTAACTGCGTCTGCATTCACAGGGGATGTGAAATCCTCACCATCCATGGTGGCTAACAACAAGGCTCCTCTGGAGAAGACCTTTCGAACGACATATGGACCTTCATAGTTGGGACAACTTCCATACCATATACCAGTGAGAAAGGAGTTTCCCCGGTTGATGTGCGTATCGTCGTACGATAACCGTGAAGGGAAAAGGGCAACATCTCATGCCAATCTTTGTAAGTGACAACCATCTTTTGCATTATCTTCTTGATGTTCTTGTTGGCTGCCTGTCGCTACCGCGAAAATAAGGTGCTGGCAAAACAGAAGAGTCGCCACCTTTCGTTATTTATCCCTCAGAACAGGAAAGGAAACGATCGAAAAAACCTGAAGAAAAAGGTATAACACAAGGTCATCGCAACCGATGTCTGGATTCGAGAGTCGGTTACGCAAGGGGAAGGTATTAGCACCCCTCACGTCCATCGTACGCGATAGGATCCATGCTTGTTGTGTTTATCTGACGAGTTGATTTAAACTATCTACCTATCAAGGCCGGTATAAAAAGAAAAGAAAATGACTCGGCAAAGTGTCGCACTTTATGCCTACATATTCTCATCAGATAATGAGAAATCAGAGTCAACGTAGTTCGACTAACTACGGGTTATGGGGAAGGTGGCTCGCTAATACATCAGTATTGTGCCTACGTACTCTCAACAGGTATGAGAGATCAGAGCTTACGTAGTTCGGGAAAGTACGGATTACGGGAATTCAGATTCATCTGTTTTATCGAGTAGGGTTAATAAACAGTTCCAGTAGTTTGGCATACGCAGCTCGACCTTTGGAGACTCAGGTGTTACCGTTTGCGGTAGAACTAGGAGTTAACGACACTCTTTTCTTCAGAAAAGCTTCCTTTGACTTATGGGCCCACGGGGCAAAAGGTTTGAAGTTTGTTTTCTGTCTTTTACGAAAGAACTATTTTTTATGTTGTCTGTAGTTCGTACAACACTAGAGACTATGACCTGGGAACGAATGCGTCGCATATCGTCCAAAGGACGTATACTAAACATTCTAGACGATTAAGAGGAGGCCGCTCAATTATCATTACCCAAGTAGCTTAAGGCTCGTAACGCGCTTATACTAACTTGCCTTTATTACGTTTTTTACTGTTGTTTCAAGATGAGAAGAGAGGGGGGCAACTACGGGGAGACTATCAAGTCCTAATGTTGTCATGCCAAGGATTCATCCTATGGTTGAGGTTTGAAACAGGGAACTCTGTCGCTTGCGCGAAAATAAGGTGCCGGCATGACAGAAGAGTCGCCACCTTTCGTTATTTATCCCTCAGAGCGGGAAAGGAAACGATCGGAAAAACCTGACGAAAAAGGGTAAGACAAGGTCGTCGCAACCATTGTCTGGGTTCGGGAGTCGGTTACGCAAGGGGAAGGTATTAGCACCCCTCACGTCCGTCGTACTCGACGGGATCCTCGCTTGTTTGTTTACTTGGACGGGTTGGTTATAATCTATCTACCTATCAAGGCTGGCTGAAAAAGAAAAGAAAAATGACTCGGCAAAGCGTCGCACTTTATGCCTACGTATTCCCGTCTGGAACGAGAAATCAGAGTCAACGTAGTTCGGCTAACTACGGGGGAAAGGTTGCTCGCTAGGACGTCGCATCCTATGCCTACGTACTTTCATCTGGTATGAAAGATCAGAGCAAACGTAGTTCGGCAAACTACGGGGAAAAATGGCTCAACTAGGAGGGAGACTATCAAGTCCTACTGTTATCATGCCATGGATTCATCCTATGGTTGAAGTTTGAACAGGGAACTCCTAGATGTTATCATGCATGGGTTTCAACCTAAAAGTCTATCATCAAATCCTCATCAGAGGAAATGAGAGTCCTAAGGGATCATATCAATGATACACCGAAACAGACAAAGCATCAGCTTAACAGTAAAATGCATGCAATGCAAGTGAGGGAGGAAATGTGTGTGGGGCTTCAGCCTCCACAAGCTCATCTCAACCTCAAGCCAGTCATGAAATAACAGTAATCATACTGAAAATAAACAACATGCTATCAAGCAATGAACAGATAAAAGGAATGAAGTGCCATCAGGCAAACAAAACACACTTGAGAAAGAATCATCTATTCTCTAATCCTAACCCTAACACAGAATCTGAATCAAATCTAAGCACTAGCCCTAAAGCAAACCCTGAACAAGAGAAGTCAATCCCAGTCTTCAAGCTTCAGGACAAGCTTACCAAAGAAAGGGAGCTAAGTAAGCAGACCCATAGTGTCTTCCTCAGGAAAGCACTAGGAGGTGTATACTCAGGAGTCATACCCTATGTGGCTCAACCACTGTGATCAGTTTACATTCCTCCTCAGGAGAAATTAAACTCACAAGCAGGCTCCAACATCACTGGATATTTAGGAAACCCTATCTGAACTAGTGGAACTAAGTGAATAGACCCATAGGACCTTCCTCAGGAAAGTACTAGGAGGCTTCCACTTAGGAGTTGTATCCCATATGGCTCAACAACTGTGATCAGTTTACATTCCTCCTCAGGAGAAACTAAACTCACAAGTTAGCTCCAACATCATTGGATACTTAAGGAATCCTAGATAAACTAACGGAACTAAGTGAATAGACCCATAGGACCTTCCTCAGGAAAGTACTGGGAGGCTTCCACTTAGGAGTTGTATCCCATATGGCTCAACAACTGTGATCAGTTTACATTCCTCCTCAGGAGAAATTAAACTCACAAGTTGGCTCCAACATCATTGGATACTTAAGAAATCCTAGATAAACTAACGGAACTAAGTGAATAGACCCATAGGACCTTCCTCAGGAAAGTACTGGGAGGCTTCCACTTAGGAGTTGTATCCCATGTGGCTCAACAACAAGTGATCAGTTTACATTCCTCCTCAGGAGAAATTAAACTCACAAGTTGGCTCCAACATCATTGGATACTTAAGAAAGAGGTGAGAAGAAAGAATGAAAGTCATTCATAATGCCTTCCTCAGGAAAGTACCATGAACTTCCTTCAAACTTCAGGATCTCAAACCTCACAGACAGGGGAAAATCCAAGCTCTGGGTCTCTGAGTCTTGATCTACAATCTTCACTTCATCATGCTCTCCAACAACGTCTTCAAGACAACACAAGCCCCACAACAAATTCCCCAAAACAAACCCCAGAGATAAACAGACAACCACAGAACAGACAAAATCAATAGGCAACTTCAGAAAATACCCAAAAATACTAAACTAATGGGGAAAAATCTAACAAATATTCACAAGGGTCCTCAACACCTACTCATAACATATACATAGGCCTCTACCTAAAAATCAAGACAAAACTCAATCAAAGAAAGATGATTCTTCACCTAAGCACAATCTAAACCCTAATCAGGATACCCTAAATCTACCCTAATTAAACTAATCAAAATCTAATTCTAAAATTCTAGAAAAAATCCTATGGGGAACTATGATTCATCATCTAATTGAACAAAAAAGAATGGATTAAAAACCCTAAGGGAAGGTCCTAAAATAATTCCTACAAAATCATGATATAAAACTAAACATTATAAAAGCTATTTTAAAAGAAAAATCTATTAAAATACTAAACTAAAAAATAAAATCCCATTTTTATTTTTAATATTTTCTACACATTTTCATCTATTCATAGAAAAAAGAAGAAGTCAAAAATCATTTTTTATCAATTTTTAATGAATTAATCAAAACAGAAAAAATAAAAGAAGAAAATAAAAGAATTAAATCAAATAAAGGGAGGGGGGTGCAACAAGCAATAGGCGCTAGTTAAAACATATGGGCCAGAAAAAAAGGGGGGGGGGGGGGGCGGATAGGAAACTGAGCCCAAGCGTGGTTTAATGAAACGGCCGCGTTTCAATTCATTTGAAATTTCCCTCCATTCTTCAGATTCACTCACAGCCGTGCGATCTAATTAATTTGTCAACTTTGGAGCTTGATCCAATGGCTCTCCCTCATCGTCCCAAATGAAACCTAGGGTTTTCAGACCCCTCCCCCCATGCACTCAAATTCAACTGGCTCGTTCTCTCTACTCAGGCCACGAAACAACATGATTCCAAAACGAAAGTTGTGCTACTCAATGAGAGGAATAAAATGGCACGAGTAGTTTTTCTTAATTCTACCTAGGTTATTCTAACAGAGGCTTGCAATGTCACGATCCAAACCAAAATCACCTGAGATCAACCTTCATTAACCCTAACTCTAATGATCTACAGATGTTCTATATGTGAACCTAACTGTGCTAAACCAATTCTTGATGATTTAAACTCCAAATTCAAACACTTCTTGAGAATCAAAGATTCTTGGTCCTGCTATGGAACTTCATGGAACAGGCTGCAACTCTCAGTATTTAGTCATCTACCCTAATACATTCATTCTAAACCTAAAACATGATACATCTATGCATAATTAAGGTGGAAGAGAGAAGAAAAGGAACCTGTCAAGTGATGATGGTATGTGATGCTAGGGCACGATTCCAAGCTTGCAATTCACTCACAATGATCCTCCAATGGAGATATGCTTTCTGTTTGCAAGGATCTTGAAGAAGAAAGCTTGTAACAATGACTTTGAAACTGAAATGCAATGATGGAGCACCTTGAAACCCTAGCTCAAATCTCTCTCTTCTCTACTCAATTCACCAAGTTTCACCAACCTCCAATCTCTCTGCATGGCACTCTTTAAATAGCAATTGATGGAAGCTTGTGGAATCATCTAGAAGGATCTAGAAAAGTCATGAACTTCTCCTTAAATGAGAAGTTGAAAATATCATTTCCCTTGCCTTATCCCTTGTAATCTCATGCCAAATTGTCTTAATATGAGATATTGAATGTTAATGAATGAAAGCAGCCCTTACATTTCACTTATGTAGGGTTTTGCAAAGTTGCCTTCTTATGCAAGTAATAAATTTCCAAAGGAAGTCCATTTTTGGAGCCTCAAATGAAAAATCTATTTAAACCAAAGTTCTCAAAATGGTTTTTCCAATCAAAATGATATATTGGATGACCTATTTTGGATTTGTGGATCTTCCAAATCACTTTCCAAATTCAACTTTTCAAGTTTATAAGCCATTTTTAGTTCATTTTTGACCAATCATGTAATCTCATGCTATGAGCTTTTCCAACAATTTGTGACCTCCTTTCTAGACTTAAAATCACATTTTGAGCAACTTTAATGTTTTGAGTTTTTCCATTTGAGGCTTGGAAATAGGAGTTTTAGGCATTGGCTAAAATGACCTATAACTGACAAATGACCAAAATACCCCTGTCTTGTTCAAACCATAAGTTGAGTTCCACAAATCCAATCAAGGACTTCTACCACTCAAATTAAAGCTAAGAAGATGCTCTTCAACATTCATGTTGACCAAGAAATCATAGGAATCCTCCTACTAGGGCAAAAGTTGTCTGCAAGTTGGGTGACTCTCAAGGACCCAGATTCACACACCTCAGCTGACCTGTAATTTGTCAAAACCATAACTTGAGCTCTGTAACTCCTATCAAGGACTTCCACCACTAAAATTAAAGCTTAGAACAAGCTCTACAACATTCATGTTGTGGGGAAGATGAGATATCAATCACATCTAGAGCTAAAACTGCCTGGAATATAGGGATCAAATTAGGGTTTTTCCACTGACAATCCTCAGAAACCCTAACTCAAAACTTCTCAAACTCCTCAATCATGATGAGTTGGTCTAGGAATCATCTTTATAACATCTCTATGCATCATTCCATGATCTCATGGCCCTTGGATTAAGTCACAACCTTCTCCAAATTTCAGTTAATCTAGGGTAGACCCAGTCAAAACCCTAATTCTACCATTCATGGTTGAATCTTCTGAACTCTTGCATAATGACTTCTCTGGGCTTCATGATGGCCATCAAGACAACTCATAGGCTTTCTCAAAACATCAAGTTCATTCTCAAAGTCTCAGCATCATCTGAGGAGCACCCACAACTCTCAAGCTATGAAGCACACAACCCTGGTTTCAATCCACTTCCTCTGAGGACCTCTTGAACTTTCTGATGAAGGTATCCACTTTCAAACACTCAATGAATAATTGTTGGTCAAATTTTAGGGTGCAACAGCTGCCCCTATTCAAACGGCTTGAACCTGACTGGGTGAGAAGCGAACGGCTCTCAACCAATCAAGGTACGAGACGGTTGAATATCGGTAAACCCGAAAATTTGCCAACTGCACGAGCACACGGTACTCTGCGGGGAACAAATCTTTGAATACTGCAACACTATCTGCTCAACAACTAGCTGGAGAAATACTGATCTGACATCGCCGCCAGTTATCCTCGTTAACTTCTTCTGATATTGCCTTCAGACAACCACAACACCCAACATCGCCGCTGGAGAAAATACAATGCTGAACAACTCTGACCTGGGGTTCGCCCCTGGTAAATGGAACTTGCGTATTTGGAGCTACTCTGTTGGGGATGAGAGACTCAACCAAGCACACTCTGATCTGGGGTTCATCCTCAGAACCATGACGAACATCCAAATATTACTGCATACTGAGAAACCGTAGAGGTTCAACACTACAGATATATGAAGCCCTGGCCCCCGGCCACTTCCAGCTTCAGCTAGAAAAGATCTTTAAGTACTTCTGAATATGAATGACCCTGGCCCCCGGCCACTCCAGATCCGCTGGAGAATCTTCAAGTATTTCTGAAGATAGATGAAACCCTGCCCGTCGGCTATTCTAGCTTCAGCTAGAAAAACATCCTTGGCCTTCAAGGATATAAACTTTGCCCGTCGGCAACTCTGCAGGAGGTATCTTCGACTTCAGTCTGAAGAAATGGTCCTTGGCCTTCAAGGATACATGGATCTGCCTTCAGGAAACTCCGCCTCTGCTATAGAGCATCCGAGACTTCAGTCAAGGATATACTTCGGCCTTCAGTCCGAAAAATGAATCCTAGGTCATTCATGACCTTGGGGATAACCTTGCCCTTAGGCACCTTCGCTTCAGCTTGGGAAATCTGTGACTTCAGTCAAAGAAATGGTATCCTGAGCCATTCATGATTCTACGGGGATTCAAACACTTTGCCTTCAGGAAAAACTCCGCTTCAGCTGGAGAAACATCTTTGACTTCAGTCAGAAGAAAAACTATCCACTTGATCGCAATCAATCATCTCCTCAGGACAACTGACTTGGTCTTCAGACTCACACGAATCACTCTGTTGTGTCTACAACCCTGGAACCTTGTCTTTAGCCCCCCGTTGATTCTTCAACACGGAAATCTGGACTCACCGGAACCTTCTGATATCGCCATCGGGCGCTTACGAAATCCATCTTCAGATTAGACATCGTTGTTGGAGCAGACATATCGTGCTGCTGAGGACTTCAAGAATCAACTTGAACAAACAGATCCGTCGGGCATCTTCAAGAATCGTCCTGAACTAATAACCTTTCTGGAGCAAACATTCTGTTGGGAATTCCAGGAATCTTCCTGGGCAACTCTTGCTGGAGGCGCTATTGGGGAGCTCAAGTATCATACTAGGCGAACAACCCGGGAAGCTGTACTGAGGTCTTAAGAATCGTCTTAAGCAAATGGCCCTGCTGAGGGATTTGAGAATCATCTCGAACCGAAGACTTCGCTGGGGGTCTCAAAAATCATCTTGAGCGAGCGACCTGTGGGGATCACACCGGGGTCTTTAAGAATCATCTCGCGAGCGGTCTTGCTGGGGAGAACATCAAGAATCGTCCTGAGCAACCGGTCTTTTAGGATATCAGGAATCGTCCTGAGCAACTGGTCTTTTAGAATATCAGGAATCGTCCTGAGCAACTGGTCTTTTGGGGATACACCTGTTCAACAAGGATGATAATGACCTAGATCATGCTTATGATGTGTATGCTTCTGCACTATGCCCCACACAGTGGGAATGATATGCATTTATGCTAAATGCCATGCAATCCTGCATAATCCTATGCAGCGTTTAAATGCTATGCAGTCATGCACAATGCTATGCAGTCATGCACAATGATGCGATCCCATCAGCAAAATAAATGCCGAAGGGGAATCCTCCTGTCAAGGAGAAAGAACCGCTCAGATAGAGGAATCGTCCTGCTGAGGAGAAGGTGAACACGCCAATATCAATTAGGCTCCGTCTGGGGAATCAATCTTCCGTTGACTGCTGCAGGGAAAACAACTTCAGCTGACTGCGGCAGGGGATGAAGCTCTACGAGAACTTGGATCTGCTGATATCAATCGTGAGAATGAACTGCGCGGCCGTCTCGGCTACTCTTCTGGGGATGACCACTCTGTGGGGAACCAACTTCAGCTGCTCAACACTCCACTGGGAAAAATCAATCATGATCTGATCAACTTCCAAGGCTTTGGACCTCTTGGACATCTGCAAACTCGGCAGAGGAAGGAGAAATCATTCTGCTTTGATGGAGCGAGTCTGGGGAAACACAGCATTAGCTGCTCCACGCTCTGCTGGGGAACATCGATCATGACCTGATCGACTTCCAAGGATTCTGCTTTTCTGCGGACTCAACCGGGGAGGGAAATCATTCTATTTCATTGGAGAGTACGACTCTGATGGGGAATTCGATTCCACTGGGGAAGAAAGGATCATCTGCCTCTGGGGAGAGTACAACTCTGCAGGGGAATACAACATCAGCCGTTCCAATAATCTATTGGGGAAGAAGGAATCATCGAACTTCAGGAGAGAGCCTGACTCTGGTGAGGAATCTCAATTCCACTGGAGACTTCAGTCTGGCATCATCAGTTACTGCATACTTCGACATATGGCTAGCTTCTTGCGAATCCTGCACTTGTGACCCGGTGCGGGGGAAGACACCTGCTTCGGTGACTTTACTGGGGAAAACACGAGCTTCGGCACCCGAACACTTCTCTGGAATCTGCACTTGTGACCCGGTGCTGGGGAATAACATCATGCTTCCGTGCTTGACTCAGCTGATGAGGTGACATTCCTTCAGGATGCATCTGCTTGGGGAAGAGAATCACCTCTACCTGGGGAAGACATATCAATGCTCACTATCCTGCGTTCAGATTCTGCGGAGGAGAGACTACTGAACTCTGCTGGAGAAGGAGGGCTCATCCTGCTTCGGGGATATCGATCCTGGTCTATTGAGGGCAATCTTGACCCTAATCTGATAAGGGATAAACGCCATCTCAATCTGCTGCAGTCTCAAACTGTACAGGGGGAACAACCTCAAACGGTACATCTCTGCGGAGAAACAATCCTGATTCAACAACGCCAACACAGGGAATACAGGCTACCAATCATGGAGTCAAGTAACAGGTTATGCTGTAGGATAGCAACCCAATGACCGCAAGGCTTCTTCAGAAGGTTCAGGTTTTGACGGGGTAATGACACGATTCCCCGATACTCAATTCTTGCTAGGGTGAACAAACTTATTTGAACAACTTGCCCCAGTGCATTTCAACTTGCCCCAATCCGACCTTTGGGAATAATTCATTCTGAGCCGAAAACAACTGGCAACAAGACAATCTTCAGAGGGCTTGCCCCAGCATCTGCACAACGGGAGGATTCATCCTCAACTAATCAACTTTCAGCATGGTCGGCTTCAATATCTCTGAAGTAGTTTGCCC
This sequence comes from Lathyrus sativus, assembly GCA_963859935.3. Lineage (NCBI taxonomy): Eukaryota > Viridiplantae > Streptophyta > Magnoliopsida > Fabales > Fabaceae > Lathyrus > Lathyrus sativus. The sequence continues at coordinate 127,259,054 of OZ012741.1, forward strand.
CTGAACGAGCGATGAGCGACTCAACATGCTCTGATCGAACACTGGAGGGATCTGCCCTTAAATCGCAAGGATTCCGGATAACTGCCCCTGATTGGGTCTCGAGAAGATTCACTTCCGATCAACCGCTGCTTGCATAAACTGCCCCATAATCAACTGATGCTCCGGGACTTGTCCTCAGACAAACCGATTCCAAACTCACTGGAAGTCGATGCCCCAGATTCACAGGGTTTCACAACATACCATTCTGATCCAGACCTCTGACGATTCAGTCCTGAGTGACTATTCCCTGTTGAAGTTCCTTCGTATCAGCTACTAACCTGCAACTAAAATTGTTTATTCACGAACAGTAATTTTAATGCAGTGTTCATGCAAATTTCGAAAAAATGTTGTACTGTCACTCATTTACGTGTCATGCTAGTGAGTGACGAATGAACCAAAGAGTTCAAACGTAGTACTGATGCGATCAGTGAAAAATGCAATAAGGATATGATTAGCAAATCATGAAGGAGTCAGGTTACTCAACCTTATCGTAATGCGCTTTCAAAATAAACCCTGCCTCAATTAGGTCTTTTAAGGGTTGTATCGTGGTCGGGTTCACGGTTCGTGAAACAAAGGATATTTGGCTCAAATTATGATTTGTACCCACCCCTTCTACGTGATATTCTCCGATCCTAAAGTTCAGTTAACTTAGCTTGAGCGCTCTCCTCTTCGAGAGGTATGTTGAACATTGGGAACAACTGGTTAAAGAATTCTCAAGGTGTTTCGGAGTGACAGTTACTCCTTTTCGTTTTCGGTGTCTGCGTCTACACGACTTCGCCCTTGTTCGAGGATTTTTCTTTTTTATATCCTTTCTTTTCATTCTTTTGATTCCCTAACTTTTGCCTGGACTGACTCCTTTTGAGTTCTTTTCGATTTTTTCTTTTGAAGTCCAGCGGGATGCCCTGATTTTTGCCTAAGTATTTGCTTTCTAGCTTTTCTTTTTTACTTAGCGGGCTTTCTTATTTCTCTTTTTTTTCTTGGAACAAGTCGTGCGACACTGGTTGTCTTGATTGCTCCGAAAGGATTATAACTTGTCTCACTCCTGATTAGTGAGGTTTAACCATTGTGGTTGATGAGGTACGACCTCTGGAGAGGAATATGATGTGATTGGTCCTCGAAGGACAACACTCCTCTATAAGACTTGAACGCTCGATCAAGCTAACTGACAACTACCCTGCCCCGGGTTAAGATGCGAGGGTTTAAAAAATTCCGAAAGAAACTCCTACTTCTCGGCTCGAAGTGGTTAACAAGGGATTCTCTTCCTTATCTCTCCGGTGTTTAGGGGATTTGAAACAATGCCTTGTACGTCATCGGCAAAGTTTTATCTGAAAGCAATACGATCATTGGCTATGAGTATTCAGTTTCATCATCCTCCCTCCGCTCATTGCTAATCATAGTAAGAAATCAGAGTAAATAAAATGCAAGTGTCAGTGTAATGCAGTAAATGAGTGACAACGACATAATTAGTTCAGAAAAAATGCATAGTCACTTTATTAACATCACCATTCGAAACATACAATGTTTTAACAGCAAGTAGTAACTAACAGAAAAGAAACTACAAATGCAAATGGTAAAAAGTCCGAGGACTGCCAATGTTGAGGACGTCTGCCTGTCTGGATCACTGGCTTCTGGAAATAACCCTCTGAATCTGCGAGCTCAGACAGCTGAGAAGTTGTCACGTACAACCAAAACTCCACCTGGAAAGGAAATACACCCTTGGTCGATCAATTGCTGCACTTTCGCCTGGAAAGCCTTGCAATCTTCAGTTGAATGCCCCGGAGATCCACCATGGTAACCGCACTGAACATGAGGATTGTATCCTGGAGGGTAAGGCTCTAGCACGGGCTTGAGAGCTTTCGGTTCCACCAAGGAATTCTGAATCAGCAGTGGAAGAATCTGGCTATAGGGCACAGGCACTGGATGGGAAGAAGCATTCCTTTGTTCTAAGTGGTTGCGAGGTCTCTTGTGATCCTGGGGCTGGTATTCTTTCCGCCCAAGAGCAAGAGGTCGTCGTTTCCGAATGGCAACGATCCCTTGTTTAGACGCTTGCGTCCTTGAACTTGATCCAGGTAGGAACTGCGAGCGAGGCGATTCAGTCACCAAAGGTCGCGGGACATATTCCAGATCTTTCTCAGCTTCAGGCAAAGGAGTGGAATCATCCACCTCTTCCGCAGGGTAAGGGATGAACTTTCCCGATGCTCTTATGCCGCCCGACACAAGCCTAATGGTCCTTGAGTCAATAAGGTCCTGAATCTTATTCCTGAGAGCCTTGCATGTTTCAACATGGTGCCCTGGTGCTCCTGAGTGGAAATCACAACGCATGCTTAGATCAACGTCTGGTGACACGTCATCTGGTGGATTTGAGGTTCGAAGCTTGAGAACACGGTTCTGAACCAACAGCGGCAGCAGCTGGGCATAACTCACAGGTAGTGGGTCCACAGCTCTATCAAGTAGCTTCTTCTTTTGACCATAACCTTCAGGGTTATTCTGAGATGCTCGGCGCGGCTGATGACGAGACAGGCCTCGAGCTTCATGCTGTGTAGAGGGTCCATGAGGTCCACTTGGCTTCAGCACAGGTGGCAATGACGGCAATGGGGGAAGCACTTTGGTCTCCTCCTTGGGTGCTTGACCACTCTCCTTATTTAGCATACTTCTCACCACTCCCATGAGAAAGCTCAACTGATTCTGCAGCTGCTGATTCTCCTCTCTGAGTACTTGCTGGTCCAGACGCACTGCCTGTATGTCATTCATGACCTGCCCCAGCTGGCTTTGGACTTTCCCCAGTTCAGCTTGTATCTGCTCCATTAGTCTGAGCTGCTAGATTCTGAGTCAAACCTGCAAACACAAGGGTTAGAAGACAAGTCCCGGCTTCTGCCATGCAAGATGAATTATGGGTGTTTGTACGTTCAGGAGATCACCCCTGATTCTGGTGTCAACGTGCCATCATAGTGTCAACGCAATGATAAGACCGGATCCATTCATGGAAGAAAATATCTCATATTGCTCGGGACACCAGGATCAGGGTACGAAACGCGCCTGCAGCACAGACACATGCTAATGGAATGCAAACATGAATATGCGAGCTAATGCAAAATGCAGGCATGCAATAATATATCCAGGTGGCTGCTGTGGAGATTCGGTGTCAACAGTCACTGATGAGAAGGAAACCCCGGTGTAAAACCACTGATCTGATCTGCTGAGAATAACCATCTGATAGGATCGAGATCAAAATTCTGCTTTGACAAGAATAAGTGCCTGATAATAAGGACCCGGGATGTATGATCAGAAAACGTCCGCTGATGAAGTCTTCAGACCCCAAATCAAACATCTGCCCTCTCAAGAACAAACAACAACTGCTGATGAGATCTTCAGACCTCACTCAAAATCTGCCCTATCAAGAACAAACAACAACTGCTGACGAGATCTTCAGACCTCACTCAAAAATCTGCTCCATCCAGAACAAACTTCTGATAATAATACACTGATCAAAGCCTGCTCTATCAAGAACAGACAAACACCTGATGATAAAATCCTCTGATCAAACCCTTGCTCTATCAAGAACATCTCTGCAACTGAGAACCCAACATAACTGATTCACTGTCAAGAAAACCAGGTAGTCTGGAGGTCAAAGTTTCCTGCAATATCCCAACCCCACTCACAGGTATGATGGACCTAATCCACGGATAAAGGTACGGCATCCTATGCGGTCGTCAGCGTCACAGACTTTCACGAGTGACAATACGATTCCCAGAAGGAGTGGCATCGTCAAGTCATGAAGAGGCCTCTCTTAGCTGACTTCCAAATGATCGGTCCCCAGAGTCGACAATCCTCACGTCTGGACTCCCCTCAGATCCTCAGGACCGGAAAGGAGCACCTCTGCAAGAATCTCGTCTGAGCGCAGATTTTCGTAGGGAACTGTGCCTGCTCAGCAGACAGGTTCGTCTACTACTTCTCCGCAACTATATCTAGGTGTGTACTCAAGCCCAGGTCCGGCTTTTCACTCACAGTAACATCCCTCTCCCACAGCAGCACAGATAATCATATCAAACTGGAAATAAAATGCGGGAAATAAAATGCGGGAAGTAAAGTGCGGGAAGTAAAAATGCGATAAATAAACGCAACCCAACAAGCAAACACACAAACGATAGGATTGACTCGCGTAGGGGATGGGAAACGGTCCCAGCATAAGGGATGGGAAAAGTCCCTAGATGCTATATGTCCCCAGCAGAGTCGCCAGCTGTCGCTTGCGCGAAAATAAGGTGCCGGCATGACAGAAGAGTCGCCACCTTTCGTTATTTATCCCTCAGAGCGGGAAAGGAAACGATCGGAAAAACCTGACGAAAAAGGGTAAGACAAGGTCGTCGCAACCATTGTCTGGGTTCGGGAGTCGGTTACGCAAGGGGAAGGTATTAGCACCCCTCACGTCCGTCGTACTCGACGGGATCCTCGCTTGTTTGTTTACTTGGACGGGTTGGTTATAATCTATCTACCTATCAAGGCTGGCTGAAAAAGAAAAGAAAAATGACTCGGCAAAGCGTCGCACTTTATGCCTACGTATTCCCGTCTGGAACGAGAAATCAGAGTCAACGTAGTTCGGCTAACTACGGGGGAAAGGTTGCTCGCTAGGACGTCGCATCCTATGCCTACGGACTTTCATCTGGTATGAAAGATCAGAGCAAACGTAGTTCGGCAAACTACGGGGAAAAATGGCTCAACTAGGAGGGAGACTATCAAGTCCTACTGTTATCATGCCATGGATTCATCCTATGGTTGAAGTTTGAACAGGGAACTCCTAGATGTTATCATGCATGGGTTTCAACCTAAAAGTCTATCATCAAATCCTCATCAGAGGAAATGAGAGTCCTAAGGGATCATATCAATGATACACCGAAACAGACAAAGCATCAGCTTAACAGTAAAATGCATGCAATGCAAGTGAGGGAGGAAATGTGTGTGGGGCTTCAGCCTCCACAAGCTCATCTCAACCTCAAGCCAGTCATGAAATAACAGTAATCATACTGAAAATAAACAACATGCTATCAAGCAATGAACAGATAAAAGGAATGAAGTGCCATCAGGCAAACAAAACACACTTGAGAAAGAATCATCTATTCTCTAATCCTAACCCTAACACAGAATCTGAATCAAATCTAAGCACTAGCCCTAAAGCAAACCCTGAACAAGAGAAGTCAATCCCAGTCTTCAAGCTTCAGGACAAGCTTACCAAAGAAAGGGAGCTAAGTAAGCAGACCCATAGTGTCTTCCTCAGGAAAGCACTAGGAGGTGTATACTCAGGAGTCATACCCTATGTGGCTCAACCACTGTGATCAGTTTACATTCCTCCTCAGGAGAAATTAAACTCACAAGCAGGCTCCAACATCACTGGATATTTAGGAAACCCTATCTGAACTAGTGGAACTAAGTGAATAGACCCATAGGACCTTCCTCAGGAAAGTACTAGGAGGCTTCCACTTAGGAGTTGTATCCCATATGGCTCAACAACTGTGATCAGTTTACATTCCTCCTCAGGAGAAACTAAACTCACAAGTTGGCTCCAACATCATTGGATACTTAAGGAATCCTAGATAAACTAACGGAACTAAGTGAATAGACCCATAGGACCTTCCTCAGGAAAGTACTGGGAGGCTTCCACTTAGGAGTTGTATCCCATATGGCTCAACAACTGTGATCAGTTTACATTCCTCCTCAGGAGAAATTAAACTCACAAGTTGGCTCCAACATCATTGGATACTTAAGAAATCCTAGATAAACTAACGGAACTAAGTGAATAGACCCATAGGACCTTCCTCAGGAAAGTACTGGGAGGCTTCCACTTAGGAGTTGTATCCCATGTGGCTCAACAACAAGTGATCAGTTTACATTCCTCCTCAGGAGAAATTAAACTCACAAGTTGGCTCCAACATCATTGGATACTTAAGAAAGAGGTGAGAAGAAAGAATGAAAGTCATTCATAATGCCTTCCTCAGGAAAGTACCATGAACTTCCTTCAAACTTCAGGATCTCAAACCTCACAGACAGGGGAAAATCCAAGCTCTGGGTCTCTGAGTCTTGATCTACAATCTTCACTTCATCATGCTCTCCAACAACGTCTTCAAGACAACACAAGCCCCACAACAAATTCCCCAAAACAAACCCCAGAGATAAACAGACAACCACAGAACAGACAAAATCAATAGGCAACTTCAGAAAATACCCAAAAATACTAAACTAATGGGGAAAAATCTAACAAATATTCACAAGGGTCCTCAACACCTACTCATAACATATACATAGGCCTCTACCTAAAAATCAAGACAAAACTCAATCAAAGAAAGATGATTCTTCACCTAAGCACAATCTAAACCCTAATCAGGATACCCTAAATCTACCCTAATTAAACTAATCAAAATCTAATTCTAAAATTCTAGAAAAAATCCTATGGGGAACTATGATTCATCATCTAATTGAACAAAAAAGAATGGATTAAAAACCCTAAGGGAAGGTCCTAAAATAATTCCTACAAAATCATGATATAAAACTAAACATTATAAAAGCTATTTTAAAAGAAAAATCTATTAAAATACTAAACTAAAAAATAAAATCCCATTTTTATTTTTAATATTTTCTACACATTTTCATCTATTCATAGAAAAAAGAAGAAGTCAAAAATCATTTTTTATCAATTTTTAATGAATTAATCAAAACAGAAAAAATAAAAGAAGAAAATAAAAGAATTAAATCAAATAAAGGGAGGGGGGGTGCAACAAGCAATAGGCGCTAGTTAAAACATATGGGCCAGAAAAAAAGGGGGGGGGGGGGGGGGGGGGCGGATAGGAAACTGAGCCCAAGCGCGGTTTAATGAAACGGCCGCGTTTCAATTCATTTGAAATTTCCCTCCATTCTTCAGATTCATTCACAGCCGTGCGATCTAATTAATTTGTCAACTTTGGAGCTTGATCCAATGGCTCTCCCTCATCGTCCCAAATGAAACCTAGGGTTTTCAGACCCCTCCCCCCATGCACTCAAATTCAACTGGCTCGTTCTCTCTACTCAGGCCACGAAACAACATGATTCCAAAACGAAAGTTGTGCTACTCAATGAGAGGAATAAAATGGCACGAGTAGTTTTTCTTAATTCTACCTAGGTTATTCTAACAGAGGCTTGCAATGTCACGATCCAAACCAAAATCACCTGAGATCAACCTTCATTAACCCTAACTCTAATGATCTACAGATGTTCTATATGTGAACCTAACTGTGCTAAACCAATTCTTGATGATTTAAACTCCAAATTCAAACACTTCTTGAGAATCAAAGATTCTTGGTCCTGCTATGGAACTTCATGGAACAGGCTGCAACTCTCAGTATTTAGTCATCTACCCTAATACATTCATTCTAAACCTAAAACATGATACATCTATGCATAATTAAGGTGGAAGAGAGAAGAAAAGGAACCTGTCAAGTGATGATGGTATGTGATGCTAGGGCACGATTCCAAGCTTGCAATTCACTCACAATGATCCTCCAATGGAGATATGCTTTCTGTTTGCAAGGATCTTGAAGAAGAAAGCTTGTAACAATGACTTTGAAACTGAAATGCAATGATGGAGCACCTTGAAACCCTAGCTCGAATCTCTCTCTTCTCTACTCAATTCACCAAGTTTCACCAACCTCCAATCTCTCTGCATGGCACTCTTTAAATAGCAATTGATGGAAGCTTGTGGAATCATCTAGAAGGATCTAGAAAAGTCATGAACTTCTCCTTAAATGAGAAGTTGAAAATATCATTTCCCTTGCCTTATCCCTTGTAATCTCATGCCAAATTGTCTTAATATGAGATATTGAATGTTAATGAATGAAAGCAGCCCTTACATTTCACTTATGTAGGGTTTTGCAAAGTTGCCTTCTTATGCAAGTAATAAATTTCCAAAGGAAGTCCATTTTTGGAGCCTCAAATGAAAAATCTATTTAAACCAAAGTTCTCAAAATGGTTTTTCCAATCAAAATGATATATTGGATGACCTATTTTGGATTTGTGGATCTTCCAAATCACTTTCCAAATTCAACTTTTCAAGTTTATAAGCCATTTTTAGTTCATTTTTGACCAATCATGTAATCTCATGCTATGAGCTTTTCCAACAATTTGTGACCTCCTTTCTAGACTTAAAATCACATTTTGAGCAACTTTCATGTTTTGAGTTTTTCCATTTGAGGCTTGGAAATAGGAGTTTTAGGCATTGGCTAAAATGACCTATAACTGACAAATGACCAAAATACCCCTGTCTTGTTCAAACCATAAGTTGAGTTCCACAAATCCAATCAAGGACTTCTACCACTCAAATTAAAGCTAAGAAGATGCTCTTCAACATTCATGTTGACCAAGAAATCATAGGAATCCTCCTACTAGGGCAAAAGTTGTCTGCAAGTTGGGTGACTCTCAAGGACCCAGATTCACACACCTCAGCTGACCTGTAATTTGTCAAAACCATAACTTGAGCTCTGTAACTCCTATCAAGGACTTCCACCACTCAAATTAAAGCTTAGAACAAGCTCTACAACATTCATGTTGTGGGGAAGATGAGATATCAATCACATCTAGAGCTAAAACTGCCTGGAATATAGGGATCAAATTAGGGTTTTTCCACTGACAATCCTCAGAAACCCTAACTCAAAACTTCTCAAACTCCTCAATCATGATGAGTTGGTCTAGGAATCATCTTTATAACATCTCTATGCATCATTCCATGATCTCATGGCCCTTGGATTAAGTCACAACCTTCTCCAAATTTCAGTTAATCTAGGGTAGACCCAGTCAAAACCCTAATTCTACCATTCATGGTTGAATCTTCTGAACTCTTGCATAATGACTTCTCTGGGCTTCATGATGGCCATCAAGACAACTCATAGGCTTTCTCAAAACATCAAGTTCATTCTCAAAGTCTCAGCATCATCTGAGGAGCACCCACAACTCTCAAGCTATGAAGCACACAACCCTGGTTTCAATCCACTTCCTCTGAGGACCTCTTGAACTTTCTGATGAAGGTATCCACTTTCAAACACTCAATGAATAATTGTTGGTCAAATTTTAGGGTGCAACAAACTCCTATAAGTTATCATGCATAGGTTTCAACCTAAAGTTCTAATCATCACTTCCTTATCAAAGGAAGTGAGATTCCTAGAGGATCATGTCAATGATAAACAGAAACAGATAAAGCATCAGCTTAAACACTAAATAGTAAACGACTGTAAAATGCATGCAATGCAAGTGAGGGAGGAAATGTGTGTGGGGCATTAGCCTCCACAAGCTCGCCTCGACCTCAAGCCAGGTATGAATAACTACAATCATGAAGGATAATAGAATAAAATGCCATCAAGCAAATCACAAACCACATAGGCAAGGGAGCAGAGCTCTACCGAATACCCGCAAGCAAAGCCATACAGTAACAATACAAGCAGAGGGAGCAACTCAACCTCTAATGCAATCATGCTCCTAGCATAACACAATCTAAATATGAACTTATTCTAATGCATCGATCAAGCAAATCAAACAAGTCACATTAATACAGTTGCACAGAAAGCAAACAGACAGGAAAGAAAGCAGATCAACAACTTCCACAGCTTCGCAACAAAGCAATCTTCTGACAGCAGTTCAGTCTTCAGTCTGGAACTGTTCTTCAAGGCTTTCATCTTCAATAGTAAGTAACAACTTGCTTCTTCAAGCTTTCAGTGCATCAATCACAAGTATCAACTTGTTCTTCATCTTCTTCAAGCTTCAGCTCTTTCTTCAATCTCAATTTGATCTTCTTCACACAAGTGTCAACTTGTTCTTCTTGATATTCAAGCTTCAGCTCCAATGGCAGTCCTCAAACAAAGAGGAAGTGCAACCTCTAGCATCTTCAATCTTCTAGCAAGGAACTCCATCCTCTATCAAGGGAGAAAGATTCATCTAACAAGAACAAGGGGGGATAGGGAGAAGCAAAGTGAAGACCAAAGGTCACCTCTAAGCACTCCACCATCAAAGAAAGGAACCCTCAAAGGTTCTACCAACTTGTGAAGAACCACACATCCTACCAAAGGAGGGATGAGGCCTTCACAAGGGGACCTTACATCATAGGGAGAAATGGAAGTGATCAACATCTTCCATGTTTCATGAAGGAAGAAAATCTATTATAAGGGATCTCCCTAAAAACCCTAATCCTTAACCCTAAACAAACTACACCAAAGGGAGAGCGATCTTTAAGTCCAAGCTCCACCATGGATTCCACAGCAGCCCACACAAGTATTCATCATCATCCCAGATCAAGAGAAGCAAAACCCTAGTCTAAGGGAACTAATGAAGTCATTCTAGTTGAGTTAGCAAGTTAGGATCACCTAAAACCTAGTATTAAAGTTAATTCTAACTAAAATACTAAAATCAATTATAAAATCCTACAAAAATAACTATGGGAACCTATGCCAATCATGACTCTACCATGTTAATTCCAGAGATCAAATCCTCAAATAAGACCTAGAAATAAATTCTACACTACAAGGTACTAAACTTAAACCCTAAAAGGGAGCACCTAAAGTTTCAACCTAAAAACAACACCTAATTTCATCACAAAAATGTGAGAAACATACTATGGGAGCACACATGTCTAAGCTAATCACAAACAAAAAATCAAGCAAAAACTCATCACCAAATGATCAAACTAAAATCATCAAATAGAGGTATCAACCATGGTAATTTTATTATCAAATAAAATGTAAAAAATGCACATAAAATAAAAATGCATGGTTTTTCTAATATTTTTATTCAATAAAATTCTAGATTCAATCATGAATCAGGGGGAAAAAACCTGGAATTAATTGACCTATTTTTCTATTTTTTATGAATTATTATCAAACTAACATGAAATGAAGAAAATAAAAGAAAATCAAAAGAAATTAACAAAAGATGCGTTGCAAATAGCAATTATAATCAATTCATTGTGCGGGTTGGGCCAGATGGGAGGTGTGAATATCAGTTCAGTCATTAAGCCCATTGCTTCCAATTAATGAAACGGTGCGTATCAATGAAGGAGTCAAAGTCTGACTTTCAAAACCAATCGTGGCCGTGTGTTTGCCCTACTGAGTCAAGCCTCAAAGATGATCCAACGCACCACAGCCTTCGTCCCCAATTTGAATTGAGATGGAGGGAGTTTACAGACGGTGGCCTGAGCAGTGGCGCCACCGTCTTCTCCGGTGAGTCAACTTCCACAGGTCATCAAAAATCACATAACCATACATCATCTTGTCCAGTTTTTAATGCTGATCACGAATCTACCACTAGAATCATCTAGTTCCTTCTCTAACTCAAAACACGATGACATCTTCAGAATTTGTCAAAATCTTGAATCTCACCATTCTCCAAATTAAAGGCATCAATCCAATCCTCATCTCATGGTGATCAATTTCCCCTATCTAATCTTGATTATCTATCCAAGAATCTCTAGAATTCAGCCTCAACAGAAATTGGTCATCATCCTAACTTGTCTCTATTCCACGAATTAATCATCTTAAATCCATCTACACATCACAAGGATCCTAACCACCTATAGATTTCTATCTATCTCCTCCTAAATTATGCATAGGGATAAAAGTTACCAACCTGAGTTCAGAGGTGTAACAGATGCATTTCTTGATCACTTCAACCTCCAAGATGATGCAGATACACTCCAAAACACCTTCTGAAGCCAATGCAACCTTCAATTTCTCTTGATTTGGCCTGGAACTCAGAACTTGATTCTCTCTTGCAACTCTGAATTTTCAATGGCTCTCTCTGCTACCAGCTTCAAACTCTTCCCAAAAAAATGGCTGAACACACTCAACACCTTATATAGAACTCATTAGAATCATCTAGAACCTTCTCAAAGCTTCAGAATGAGAAATTGGATTTTCAAATTCTCCCCAAAATCTCCCCCACACCAGTCACGATATGCACTCTGTTTTGGCTTCAAAATGCTTGCTTTGCACTCCTCATGAGATATTGAATCTGAATGGTGGTCATTCATTCCTTGTTTCCATCCAATGGCTCATGTTTGATATGTTACTTCATCATGAAGAAACAAAGAAAAAGGGCATGATATTGGACTCAAATCAAAATTATAATATTGCCAAAGTTTCTAGAATGCATTTTCCATTCAAAAAATGATATTATTTTGCTTCATTTGCACACATATCATTTATTTTGAATTTTTGGCCTTTAATTCTCTTTAATTCTTCCTTTTTCACAATTTCTTGAATCAAGTCTCTCCTTGAGCCATTTCAATGCCTCCTTGATACATGGCCAAGGTTAAAACCTCATTTTGAGAAACTTTCAAGTTGCACAAAATTTCACTTGAGATGTCTAAGTTGGTGAAAATGACCCATAACCAAAAATGACCCATAATCACAACTTCCCAAAATACCCTTGACTTGTCAAAGCCATAACTTGAGTTATACAAATCCTATCAAGGACTTATAGTACTCTCTAGAAAGCTAAGAGAATAAGGAACAACATTCATGTTGACCAAAAGTTCATAGGAATTATCCTTCTTGGGGAAAAGTGTCATGCAAGTTGGGTAACTTTCAAGCTCCAAATTCATATGCCTCAGATGACTTGTAACTTGTCTGGCTCATAACTTGAGTTCTATAAACCCTACCAAGGACTTCTAGTACTCAAATTAAAGCTAAGATCATGCTCTACAACAATCATGTTAGGGTCAATATGATATGACAATCATATCTTGAGCTATATAGTCTTGAAGACAGGGGTCAAACTAGGGGATTTTACACTGTCAAGTCTTAGAAACCCTAGCCTGAAACTTCTCAAACCCTTCAATCATGCTGAGTTGACCTTGGAATCATCCTTAAAACATCTCAATGTATCAATCCATGATCACATGGATCTTGAATTAGATATCAACCTCCTTCAAATCATTAGTTGACTTAGGGTTGACCCAGTCAAACCCTAGCTGCACCAATCATGGTTGGGTCTTCTTAATCTTACACAATGACCTGTCTAGGCCTCAAAGTGATCTTCAACACTTCTCATGAGTTCTATCAAGACCTCAAGTCTAACTTCATGGCTTCAGAATCATCTTATGGCTTTCCCCAACTCTCAAGTTAGGAGATATACACTCTTGGTTTCAACCACTCTCTCTGAGGATCTTTTAATTTCTCTGACAAGGATATCAACCCTTGAACTCTTGGATAACCTTATTAGCTAGCCTCATAGTCTTGTGTAGCTCTTGGTTGGTAATCATACCTCTTGATCTGCTGCATACATGTCAATGAAATGCAAATGATAATGCTAATGTGAATAGAATGAAACATAAGCTAGGTGAATAATTGTTGGGCAAATTTTAGGGTGCAACAGCTGCCCCTATTCAAACGGCTTGGACCTAACTGGGTGAGAAGCGAACGGCTCTCAAAAAATCAGGGTAAAAGACGATTGAATACCAACAAACCCGGAAATTTGCCAACTGAACAAGTACACAGTACTCTGATGGGAACAAATATTCGGAAACTGAAATAATAGTTGCACGGCAACTAGCTGGAGAAATACTGATCTGAATCTCCATCAGGATGATTCTCTGATTCATCTTATATAATTGCATCCTCAAATCATCAAGGGATTACCGATTACGCAGTAACTGGTGATTTGCCAACCGCATAGGTAAACGATGCTCTGATTGGTAGGAACATCTTCGAAACTGAGCATGATGGTTACGCGGCAACTTGCTGGGGAATCGGTCACACGGTAACCGGTGAAAGGTCTAATCACAAATCTCCGTCAGGATGACCATCAGATTTTGTTGCAGCTGCTTCCTCAAGTCATCAAGGGATCACTGGTCACTCGGTAACCGGTGATACATAGTTGGTATTGCCGTCAGGCATTCTGCGGCATTGTAGCAGAAGAATTCCTCGGGACTCATCAGGTAATTAGGAACTTTTTAACAATCAAGTTAATCATGCCATCGGGCATTCAAAGAACTTTCGGGCGTCAGCCGGACTTCATCAGTAAGTCGGGAATAGAATCCTCGGTCAATCATGAACCCAATAGGGATATCTATTCTTTCGTCGCCAGGCACTCCGCGTCAGCTGGGAGAACTGCTTCAACCTCGCAGTTGGACTTCATCAGCAAGTCCGGGGTTTTGGCACCGCTGCCAGACTTCAATCATCAAGTCTTCAAGGAAATTTCGACTTCTCTGTTTAAAACCTGCTGGGGATGACACATCTCCGCTGGGGGATTCTGGAGAACTATCAAGTAACTCTTGCTTCAGGGATTCAGAAATCATTCTGGATGAATCAACTCTGCTGAGGACTTCAAGAATCATCTTGGACAAATAACTCTGTCGGGGACTTCAAGAATCATCCTGAACCAATAACTCTGCTAGAGATTTCAGGAATCATCCTAAGCAAACACTCTGCCGGGGACTCTAAGCATCAACTCGAGCAATCAACCTGGAGACTTCACTGGGGAATTCAAGAATCATCTTAAGAAATCAATCTGCGTAGGAACACCTGCAAAACAAGAATGGTAACGACCTAGCTCATGTTTCATATGCATATGTTTTGACAACGGCGCAATGTTCCACACGGTGGAAATGCTACGCATTTTTAGGGTAAATGTTGTGCAATCATGCAAAATGCTATGCCCCCATCAGCAAAATAAATGTTGAAGGGAAAAGTCTCTTGTCAAGGAGAAAGAACCACTCTGGTGGAGGAAGGACTCATCCTGCCGAGGAGAAGAAGTCACGCCAATCTCAATTGGATTCCGCTTGGGGAAACGAACTTCAGTCGACTGCTGCAGGGGAATGAAGTTCTTACGAGGACCTAAACCCGCTCAACTAGGTATTCGAACCACAAACTGCTGAGGAAAACGATGTCAATCGTAGAAATAAACTACGCGACCTTCACGACTAACACTTTCATGGAGGTAACGACTCCGATGGGGAAATACAGCATCAGCTGCTCAGCACTTTACTGGGGAAAACCAATCATGGCCTGCACGACTTCCAAGAACTCGACTCTTTTGGGGATTTGTCAGCTCGGCTGGGGAAGGAGGAATCATCCTGCTTGCTGGGGAGAGTACAACTCTGTGGGGAATTTCAATTCTGCTGGAAGACTTCAGTCTGGACTATCGGAAGATGAACTCTTGCACATAGTCTTTCTACGAGAATCTACACACTGACCCAGTGTTGGGGATGAACATACACCTTGTTGCACCCCAAAATTTGCCCAACTTCTCTTTACCTAGCTTATGTTTCATTTCATTCACATTAGCATTGTCATTTGCATTTCATTCACATTTATGCAGGAGATCAAGAGGTATGATTACCAATCAAGGGCTACACAAGAGTTTTAAGCTATCTAAGAAGGTTATTCAAGTGTTCAAGGGTTGATATCTTTGTTAGAGAAGTTAGAAGATCCTCAGAGAGAGTGGTTGAAACCAAGAGTGTGTGCCTCCTAACCTGAGAGTTGTGGAAAAACCTCAGATGATTCTGAAGCCATGAAGAAGAACTTGAGGTCTTGAGAGAGCTCATGAGAAGGTTTGAAGATCACTTTGAAGCCTATATAGGTCATGGTGCAAGATTAAGAGGCCTCAGCCATGATTGGTGTAATTAGGGTTTGACTGGGTCAACCCTAGGTCAACTGATGATTTGAACAAGGTTGAGACCTAATTCAAAGGCCATGTGATCATGGATTGATGCATTGAGATGCTATAAGGATGATTCCAAGTTTAACTCATCATGATTGAAGAGTTTGAGAAGTTTCAAGCTAGGGTTTCTAAGGCTTGACAGTGTAAAATCCCCTAGTTTGACCCCTATCTTCAAGGCAGTTTAGCTCAAGATGTGATTGTCATATCATCTTGCCCTCAACATGAATGTTGTAAAGCATGACTTAGCTTTAATTTTAGTACTATAAGTCCTTGATAGGATTTGTAGAACTCAAGTTATGACTTTGACAAGTTACAGGTCATCTGAGGTATGTGAATCTGGGGCCTTGAAAGTTACCCAACTTGCATCAAACTTTTGCCCTAGAAGGATGATTCCTATGAACTTTTGGTCAACATGAATGTTGTTCCTTATCCTATTATATTTCTAGAGAGTACTAGAAGTCCTTGATAGGATTTGTAGAACTCAAGTTATGGCTTTGACAAGTCAAGGGCATTTTGGTCATTTGGAGATTACAGGTCATTTCAACCATAAGGCCATAACTCCTATTTCCAAGCTTCAAATGGAAAAATGTTCAACATCAAACTTGTTCAAAATGATGTTTTAAGGCTAGTAAGGAGGTCATGAGATGTTGGGAAGGCTTGTAGCTCAAAGTTGCAAAAATGACCTAAAATAAGGGTATAAGTTAAATAAACCAAAGTTAGAAATTGATATTTTCAATCTACACATCCAAACCATGGCATGTAATATATCATTTTGACTCTAGAAAACATTTTAAGAACATTGTTTTAGCCACATTTGAGGTTTAATTTGTGGACTTGCTTTGAAAAGTAGTTACTTGCATATTAAGTAACATTTGCAAAACCTAGAATCAAGGCATTAGCAAGGCCCTTTGCAAGCTAAACACTTTCAAAATTTCACTAGGGGAGAAATTGGAAGTAAATGAGATTGGTTTCAGGTTGTTTGCAGCATTATGCATAGCATGGCATATGGTTGAAAATCTCATGACATGAGAGATTGAAACTCTCATTAGAAAGATCTAGAGGGTTCTAGATCATTCATCATCATCTATATATTGAGTAGAGGTGATCCAATGCAAAGGTTGGTGATGATTGAAGGAGAGAGCATAGATTGAGATTGAGATTTCTTGGCTTGCAACTGAATTCGGTTTCAACAATTTCTTCACTTTCCATCCATTTTCTTGATTGCAACTTCTTCCATGGATGCTAGGGATTGAATCCAGATCATAATCCAAGAGAATTCGTGGCTGAATCGCGTATGAGCAATT
Organism: Lathyrus sativus; assembly: GCA_963859935.3. Taxonomy (NCBI): domain Eukaryota; kingdom Viridiplantae; phylum Streptophyta; class Magnoliopsida; order Fabales; family Fabaceae; genus Lathyrus; species Lathyrus sativus. The sequence goes on from OZ012741.1 coordinate 127,276,060, forward strand.
GAATTTTTCCACCTGCAACTCACCATCGGGTTTCAAGATTCAGGAGCTTTCAACCAGTTCTATTGCATACAGAAGCAAGGAAAGGATCCATTGATCGTGTCTGGAAGGTTGGAGAGCTTGATTTGAAGGTTTAGTGCATCTGTTCATCCAAGATTTTCAGGTTAGTAACTTTCTTCCTCTAGCATGAATTAGGTAGAATCAAGATGAATTAAGGTGTTAGATGCATTGTAGAACGGTGTAGGATTGATTTCAAACCATTAATTTGAGAACTAGTGACCAATTTAGGGTGTTACCATTTTCGGTTGAGATTTGGATATGGTGAATCTTGAGGTTTCAGAAAGAACTAAGGGTATGAATGAACTCGTGAGGGAATTTGGGACATGTTTCATTAAGGGATCGTGGCCTATAGTGGACTTTAGGTTGAACTAGGGTTGTGGAATGGTGACCGGAGCACCACCGGTGGTGGCCGAAGCTGGGCGCGAAGTTCAGAGGTTCAAAAGATAGAAGATGACTCTAGAGCCATTGGATGGGGGTTGGACTTTGACTGAAGGCATGATCCAACGGCCACGTTTTGATTTCAAGTTGTGAAGGGTCTGAACATTGCAACGCTGCGTTTCACTTAGTCAGTGGTTTTGGGCTTATGATTCAAATTGTTATCCCCACCCCCCTGATGGCCCAATTGTCATAGTGAACTGTGTTTTATTTCTATTTGCACCGCGCGTGTGCTTATTTTAATTGGATTTTCATTATTTTTTCATTTTGTTCATGATTCTTGGAAAAATCATATAAAATTGAAAATTAATTCAATTAATCCCATTCTTTTTGCATTATACTCATGATTGAGTCTAGTATTTTTTAGAAAAAAAAATATTTTTAGTTCATGCATTTTCTGATTTTATGGGAATTTTATATTTTAATTGATATTAAAATGGTTATGTTTGATACCTAATTTTGTGGAATTTTGTGTGATCATATGGTGATGAGTTTGATCCTAATTTTTTGTGTGTGATTAGGTTAGACATGTATGCTCCCATAGTATTTTTCTCACATTTTTGTGATGAAAATAGGTTTTCTTTCTAGATTGATATTTAGGTGCTTCCTTTTAGGGTTTAGGTTTAGTACCTTATGGTATAGAATTTATTTTTAGGTCTTATTTGATGATTTAATCTATGAAATTAATATGGTAGAGTCATGATTGACCTAGGTTACCATAGTTATTTTTGTAGGATTTTAAAATTGGTTTTAGTATTTTAGTTAGGACTAACTTTAGTACTAGGTTTTAGGTGATCCTAACCTACTAATTCAACTAGATTTACTTCTTTAGTTCCCTTAGATTAGGGTTTTGCTTTGTTCGCCTTTGGTTGAGATTGAAGACAAGTTGAAGACAAGGTGAGGATGCTTGAAGTTGCTTGGAGCTAGGAGTTGTTTGTGCCTGAAGGTGTCTGATGAAGATTTAGGAGGTAGGAGACATAGGGAGAGCCTTAGAACTATAATGATTTCTTTCACAAATATGGAAAGTATCTTGTGCTTCCATCCCTCCCAATGATTAAAAGTCCTTCTAAGATAATCACATCTCTCCTTTGGAGGGATGAGTGGGTTTATCTGGGAAGTAGAACTTTGAGGGAACCAGTCTCTCCTAATGATGAACCCTTACAGGCTTCCTTTGGTTGTCAGTAAGCTGTTTATCATTTCCACTTATCCTGTTAAATCAATTGTCTTCTGGTTTGAGTATCTGGGAAGATGTTGGACTTGAGCTTAAAGATGAGGACTTCACTGAAGAGTGTGGAAGAGGATGATTCCTTGAGCATTGTCATTGCAGCTGAAGCTTGAAGAGCAAGAAGAGCAGGTTGATGCTTGTGAAGAAGATCCAATGGAGATTGAGTGAAGAGATGAGGCTTAAATAATTGAAGGATGAAGTTGATACTTCCAAGTGATTGAAGACTACTCTCAGAAGCTGAAGCTTGTAGGAGAAGAGGACCAGGTTGATACTGGTAAAGCAGATAGAGCAGAAGCTTGAAGATTAAGTTGATACTTATGAAGAGGATTCAATTGAGATGGAGTGTAGAGCTGAGGCTTGAGGAATAAAGGATAAGTTGACACTTACATTGATGCATTGAGAGCCTGAAGGAATCAAGTTGATACTTGTAGTTAAGAGTGAAGCTTGAAGGTGGAATTGACTGAAGAGCTGAAGCTTGGAGAAGAGAGAACAAGTTGATACTTATGTTGGATGGATTGAAACCTCGGAGAAACAAGTTGATACTTGTCATGAAGGATGATAGCCTTGAAGGGTGGTTGAAGTCTGAAGACTGGATTGCTGTCAGAAGAGCTGAAGCCTGGAATTGAAAGAGGGGTTGATCTGCTTTCTTTCTTGTCTGTTTTCTTTTCTGTATTGATGTGCCTTGTTTGACTTGCTTGATGCATTAGAATAAGTTCATATCTAGACTGACTTTAAGCTAGGAGCATGATTGCACTAGAAGTTGAGTTGCTCCCTCTGCTTGTATTGTTACTGTATGGCTTTGCTTGCGGGTATTCGGTAGAGCCCTGCTCCCTTGCCCATGTGGTTTATTTTGCTTGATAGCATTTTATGTCCTCTATATGATTACAGTTGTTATTATATTCTGCTTGATAGCATGTTGTGTATGTTGTATGATTACTGTTATTCATATCTGGCTTGAGGTCGAGATGAGCTTGTGGAGGCTGCTGCCCCACACACATTTCCTCCCTCACTTGCATTGCATGCATTTTACAGTCGTTTACTGTTTACTGTTTAAGCTGATGCTTTATCTGTTTCTGTTTATCATTGACATGATCCCCTAGGAATCTCTCTTCCTTTGTAAGGAAGTGATGATAGAACTTTAGGTTGAAACCTATGCATGATAACTTCTAGGAGATCCCTGTTTCAAACCTCAACCATAGGATGAATCCTTGGCATGATAACATTAGGACTTGATAGTCTCCCCTTAGTTGAGCCCTTCTCTTCTCATCTCAAAACAAATTAAGATACAGTAATCATGAATGACTTCTTTCGTACGTTACGAGCCTTAAGCTATCTGAGAAAGGATTGTTGGAGAGTTTCTTTCCAACAGTCTGGATGTTTAGTATGGTACCCTTTGGGTAACATGCGACGCATTCACTCTCAGGTCATAGTCTTTGGTGCGATTGAAATTGCAAACAACCATAAAAAACAGTTCTTCCGTAAAAGACAGAAACAAACTTCAAACCTTTTTGCCCCGTGGGCCCATAATTCAAAGGAAAGCTTTTCTGAAGAAAAGAGTGTCGTTAAACTTCATCGCCATAACTGCTGGAACTGTTGTTTAACCCTACTCGATAAAACAGATGAATCTGAATCCCCGTAATCTGTATTATCCCGAACTACGTAAGCTCTGATCTCTTAAGCCTGTTGAGAGTACGTAGGCATAATACTGATGTATTGGCGAGCCACCTTCCCCATAACCCGTCGTAGGTCGAACTACGTTGACTCTGATTTCTCATTCTCTGATGGGAATACGTAGGCATAAAGCGCGACGCTTTGCCGAGTCATTTTCTTTTCTTTTCAGACCAGCCTTGATAGGTAGATAGATAAACCAACTCGCCTAGTAAATACAACAAGCGTGGAGTACGACGGACGTGAGGGGTGCTAATACCTTCCCCTTGCGTAACCGACTCCTGAACCCATACAACGGTTGCGATGACCTTGTCTTATACCCTTTTTGTCAGGTTTTTCTGATCGTTTCCTTTCTCGCTCTGAGGGATAAATAACGAAAGGTGGCGACTCTTCTGTTTTGCCGGCACCTTATTTTCGCGGAAGCGACAGCTGGCGACTCTGCTGGGGACTTGATAGTTTCCTGGGATCCAACGTCCCGTATGCGAGTCAGTTCTGGGATCCAACGTCCCCTACGAGAGTCAATCCTAGCGCTTGTATGATTACTTGTTGGGTTGTGTTTATTTATCGCATTTTTATTTCCCGCACTTTATTTTCAGTATGATATGATTATCTGTGCTGTGGCGGGAGGGGCATTCTGATGAGTGAGAAGCCAGACCCAGGCTTGAGTGAACATAGCATTAGTTGTGGAAATTAGTGGGCGCGTGCTTGCTTGGCAGGCACTAGTGTCTCATGAAATCCACGCTCAGACGAGGTTCTCCCGGTTGACTTCTTTTTCAACCCTTTGGGTTGAGGGGGTTGTTGGTTTGGAGGATTGTCGACTCTAGGGACCGATCATTTGGGATTCAGCCGAGTGAGGCCGCTTCATGAGCTGGTGATGCCACACCTTCTGGGTATCGTATCACCCCTCTTGAATGTCTGTGACGCTGATGACCTCATAGGATGCCGAACTTGAGTCAGTTTAGGTCCATACCTGTGAGCAGGGTTGGGTTTGTTGCAGGAAACTTTGACCTTCAGACTACCTGGTTTTCTTGATAGTGAATCAGTTTTGTTGGTACCAGAGGATCTCATCATCAGATATATGATTGTTCTTGACATAGCAGATTTATGGTCCTGTATCAGAGGACCTTATCTTTAGAGATGTGTATTTGTTCTTGACAGGGCAGGTTTATGATTGGGATCAGAGAGTCTCATCAGCAGATGTACGTTTGTTCTTGACAGAGCAGAGTTTTGGTCCTGTATCAGAGGTCCTTATTATCAGATATTTGTTCTTGACAGAGCATAGTTTTGGTCCGGTATCAGAGGTCCTGTATCAGATGTTTGTTCTTGACAGAGCAGATTTATGGTCCTATGTGTGTGTGTTCTTGACAGAGCAGATTTGTGGTCCGATACCAGGGTTTTCTTCTTATCAGAGATAGTGGTTGTTCTTGATAGAGCAGGATTATGGTTTTGTTGATACAGAATCTCCACAGCACAGTTGTCTTGATCTCCTGCTGCATGACCGCATTTTACATTGCCTTGCATACTCATTTACATTTCATTAACGTGTGTCCGTGTTGCAGGTACCGTTTTCCCCGATCCAGGATTTCTTGCCTCCTATCGTACTGTTATGGGTTCTCTGAGGAAGACCGTGGCTTACAAGCTCCCTGCCCCTGATGTGGTTCAGCTGACTGGTTTGATTACTTTAGCAGATGATTTTGTGAGAGATGAGTTCAGAAAGTCTTACGGCAAATTGCTTAGTTTGGTTCGTAAACCTTCTGCGTTCGAGTTGAATGGGTTGCACGCTCTGCTGCAATTCTACGATCCTCCGTTGAGATGCTTTACTTTCCAGGATTTTGTTCTCGCACCCACGCTAGAGGAATATGCTGATTTGTTAGGTGTGCCTATCAAGAGGCAGATGCCTTTTGTTCATATGGATGCTGAGCCTGATCTGGCTAGTCTAGCTCCTTCACTTCATCTGGATGCCTCCGAGTTGGTATTGTCTAGTTGGAACAAGGTTCCCGGTTTCTCCTTGCAGTTCTTAGTGGGAAAGGCTCAGCAGTGCGCCAAAGACGGATGTTGGGTCGTGTTCAACGCCATTCTCGCTCTGTGCATATATGGCATCATTCTGTTCCCCAATATGCCCGATTTTGTAGACTTCGACGCCTTCCGCATCTTTGCTTCAGGGAATCCAGTCCCTACCTTGATAGGAGACGTCTACCATTCCATCCACTACAAAAACGAGAACAAAAGGGGAAAGAATGTCTCGTGCTATGTGCCCCTGCTTTATAAATGGCTTGATAGTCATCTACCCAAGAGGGGTCCCTTTGTTTCGTCTGCAGCCACAGCTGAGTGGTCCGAGCGTTTGATGAGTTTATCAGCGGAGGATATTGATTAGTTTGACAGAGATAGGTTGGGTACCGAGATTATCTTCAGCTGCAGCGGGTTTCCGAACGTGCCTTTGATAGGCAGGAAGGGCTGTATAAACTATAATCCTTCTTTGCTGGTCCGACAGTTCGCTTACGCTTTGAGAGCTCCACCGAAGGATGAAGAGGTGCAGGAATCTCTGTACCTCATTGGTGTTCTAGAGGGGGATATGTTATCCAAGCTTCAGCGCGCTTGGAATGGTATCAGTAAGAGGGGAAAACCATTGCTGGGGAAAAGCAATAGTCAAGCCTACACTCCGTACGTGACGTGGATCAGAGCCAGAGCAGATGCTATAGGGATGCCGTTTCCTCCTGCCAAGCCAGAAAGCCCTCCAGTGATTGAAGAGCCTACTACCGTGCCCACTCAGCAACATAATCGGGTGTTAGCTGAGAGAGATGAATTGAAGAGGGCAAATGAAGAACTGGAGAAAGAATTGGCTCAGCTTAGAAGCGAGAGAAACGAAGCTGTTCATTCCTTCAAGAGGCAGACAGAACTGGTGAACCAGTTGGGGAGAGATTTGACTAAGCAGATAGCCGAGCGTGAACGCATGGGTCGAGACTTCAAAGCTGTCAACGATGTACTGGCCACGAAGAAGCAACACTTGGACGAAGCGTATCGGAGGATATCCAAGTTCAATCAGCACTGGAAGGCCACCCTAGCCAACAGGAAAGAGCGGGAGGATAAGCTGATGCAACAGATCTCCAAGCTGAAAGCCCAGGTAACGGCTAGTGAGAAGAGGTTTGATGAAGAAACCGCTCGCAGATATGCCGCTGAAGGCCAGCTCAACAGAGCTCTTGCTAACCTGAAGGAGTGAAAACTGACGTTTGAGTCCAAGAAGCGGAAGTTAGAAGATTGTTTTGGCGAAGGAGCATGGGAAGATTCGGTCGAAGGTCTTCAGTACACCATTATGCAGAGAGAGTTACTCGTCGAAGGGTTACTCACTCGTCCTGATCATCCAGAAACGAAGGGGTTGTTAGAAGAGTTTCGCGCCCATGGCCGTGCTTGACTATTTGTATTCCTTTTGTTGTGATCATTGTTGTATGCTGACCATCACCAGGCTTGTTGGCTGAGGTCACGCTATTGATTCATCTTGTACTCACTGACGTTGTGTACTGCCTTGATGGGCTTTCTTCATATATATGAGATGTTATTTCCATGACTGGACTTAGACTTCTTATTATCAGCACTGGCACTCAGGCACTAGGATCGGGGGGATACCTCCCTAACGCACAGACACACGTTTGCATTTGCATGAAGCATCTGCATAACGAGCACTTTGTCGTTTTTTGTCCTAACCCTTTTGTGTTTTCAGGTTGTTTCAGGTTGTGCCAGGATTGATCAGAGACCTATCCACCGCTATCCGACCAGAGCAAATCAAACCAGAATCATGGAGCAAGTGCAAACTGATGTTCAGGAACTCCGCGAAAGAATGGATCGCTTCATGGAGCTCATGCAAGCGGTCGCCAATGGCCAGGATCAGCTCAGAACCTTGGTTCAGCCTCTGATTTCAAGGGTTGATAGCAACGACGTACTTCATGGTGGGACCGTGCCTACCCCTCCACCTGTTGAAACTCCTCAGAATGGCGTCCCCGTGACCAGGGGGAATGGCAGTGCCAACGGAAATGTGATAGATAACATGGGACTCAATGGTAATACGACGGGCATCGGTAATGGGAGTATTGAAGCTAACGTCAATGTTGGGCTGGGCAACGACAATGCAGGTGTTGGGAATCTGTTTGGGCCTCAGCCATGGTTAGAAGACCGTCAAGACGATGTGTTCTCTCAGAGAGGTGCTGAAGGGGAGCTGACTGCTGAAGCACGGCTTAGGTTCAAGGCACTCGAGGATAAGATGAGAAATATCGAGAACCAGAACACCCTGGGTGTTGATATGTCCAAGTTGGGACTGATTGCTGATTTCAAGGTGCCTCCCAAGTTCAAGGTACCTGACTTTGAAAAGTACAAGGGCACCACTTACCCCTGCGTCCATCTGAGATCATATTACCGGAAAATGTCAGCTCATTCTGAGGATGAGAAGCTGCTGATGCACTTCTTTCAGGACAGTTTGTCCGGACCCTCCCTCGAATGGTACATGAGTCTGGAACCTGCCAGTGTGCGCACGTGGAAGGACCTTGCTGAAGCATTTGTGCATCACTACCAATATAACAGTGACTTGGCTCCGAACCGAGTCCAACTGCAGAATCTGTCGCAAAGGAATAACGAAGGGTTCAAGGAATACGCCCAGCGGTGGCGTGAGTTGGCAGCCAGGGTTCAGCCGCCGATTGTTGAACGTGAGCTCGTGCAAATGTTCGTAGCCACCCTCCCAGGAGTTTACTATGAGAAATTGGTCAGCCGCATGTCTGGAACCTTCTCAGATCTCATTATCACGGGTGAGCACATCGAAAATGGGATCAAACTCGGGAAAATTCAAGGTGATTCATCCTCAGCCGGAGGAGGCGGAAAGAAACCTTATGGTGGCAAAAGACGGGAAGGAGAAGCGAGCGCCATGACCAACGCTCGAAGGAAGGGTAAAGGCCCTCACCAGCAGGTGGCCAGCATAACTATCCTGGCAGTCCAACAGCCACAGCAGCAGCAGCAACAACCGAATCAACAAGGGTACATAAAATATCAGAACAGGGCACCTCTGTCGAGCCGTCACCTCGAGACACCGCCCATGTCTTACGCTCAACTATTGCAGACTTTGCTTCAGCTATAGTTGATCCAAAAGAGAACCTTGGCTCCCTTGACAGGGGCACCTCCGCCAGGTTATGACGCGAATGCAACTTGTGAGTTTCACTCAGGGGCACCAGGCCACGCCATAGAGAATTGCAAAGCCTTCAAGCACAAGGTGCAGGACATGATGGACGCTAAGATCATCAACTTCTCCGATAATGTGCCAAACGTCACGAAGAACCCTATGCCGAATCATTGGGGAGGTGGAGTAAACGCCATTATTGAAGACGAGAGTTTGGATATGTTGACTGACGTCAGAGATCTGAAGACACCGCTTAGCTTCGTTAAAGCTAAGCTGATGAAAAGAGGTTTCTTTCCAGGTTGTGGAGAGATGTGTATGGGTTGTGCGACTAGTCCTGATGGATGTGAACAGTTGATAGAGGGGATCCAAAGTCTGATGACTGAAGGGATTTTACAGTTTAGCCGGAGGGCCGAATATGGATCGGGAGAGGTAATGCTAAAGCAAGAGGATGAGGTTTCCACCATCACCATCCCTTGCCAGACGATAACTATTTCGGCACCCAAACCGCCCACGATTACCATCACCAAAGCTGGGCCGATACCGTTCGAAAGCACTAACGCTGTCCCATGGCATTATGGGGCTGAAGTCTACTGCAACAGACAAAAGTTGGAACTAGAACCGTTTGGGTCGTCTGTGGAGAACCTGGCGGGCATCAGCGGAATTACTCGCAGCGGGAGAGTGTTTGCACCACCTGAGGTCGTGGCAGACAAAGCAGACAGAGCTGATGCAACTGATAAAGGGAAGAGTAAAGTCGTTGAAGAGATCCCCCGTGGGGTAGAAAAAGACTTACTTGTTAAAGACGCCGAGGAATTTATGAGGTTGATTAAAAAGAGTGACTACAAGATCGTGGATCACCTCCATCAGACACCCTCGAAGATTTCCATCCTGAATTTATTGCTGTGTTCTGAAGCACACCGCAACGCGCTGCTGAAGGTGTTGAACATCGCGTATGTACCGCAAGAAATATCGGTAAACCAGTTAGAAGAGGTCGTAGCCCACGTAAATGCTGGAAATGGGTTAGGTTTCACTGACCTAGAGCTGACGCCGAAGGGGAGGAACCACAATAGCGCCCTGCACATCTCGATAGAGTGTAGGGGAACGATTATGTCCCACGTGTTGGTGGACACAGGGTCATCACTCAATGTTCTTCCGAAGAAGGCATTAATGAAGTTAGATACTCGTGGAGTGATTTGCACACCCAGTGATCTGGTTGTGAAAGCATTCGATGGAACCAAACGCCATGTTTTCGGGGAGGTGACGTTGCCAATCCAAGTCGGGCAGGAAACATTCGATGCGGTCTTTTACATTATGGACATCATGCCTGCCTACAGCTGTCTCTTGGGCCGGCCATGGATCCATTCTGCGAGTGCCGTGACCTCCACGTTGCACCAGAAGCTCAAGTATGCCGTCAGAGGTAGCATCGTGACTGTGTGTGGCGAGGAAGACATAATGGTGAGCCATTTGTCGTCCTTCAAGTATGTTGAGATGGATGGGGAAATCCACGAAACCCTATGCCAAGCGTTCGAAGCTGTTAAAGTCAAGGACGTAGCTCCTGTAGTCACTGAAAAGCCAGAGATGACTCTCTCCTCCTTCAAGGAAGCCCGGGCCATTGTCCAGGCCGGATCTACCCCAGGTTGGGGGCGAATTTTGGAGATACCTAACAAGCAAGACAAGTTTGGGTTGGAATATTCTCCTGGAGCTGAAGCCTCCTCTTCTAGCAGTGCGTCGCGAGGTAAAGGGATGATCCAGTTTACTAGCGGCGGGGTGATATTTGAAAGCGGCAACGCGGTGTCTGAAGACAGCGGAGATAGCGACTGTGACTTAGACTCTTGGATCCAGCCAAGCAAGCCAGGCGAGAGCCTCAACAATTGGTCCGTCAAGGATATCATCCGGATGACAAGCGAAGAGTAATGATTTACTTTTTCCAATCGTTGTACAACCCTATGTCCTACCCGGGGCATAGTGGTTTTATTGTCAAGGCCTCGTTTGATTATATACATGCATTTTATCAATAAATCAAAAGGTGTTTTTCTTCGTATGCAAATATTGTGATCTCTGTTATTCCTGTTTTATATTTGTTTTGAAAAATAATAAAATGGCAATGGGGTTTGTGCTAACCTGCATATCCTTGTTTTAAGCTTAACCCTTGTTATTGCAGGGTCCACATAGCAGACGACATCGACTCTGGACCTCCTACGACTCACTTCGACTTCGATTACCCGATCTATCAAGCCAAAGAAGAGATTGATGAAGACGAAGACCTTCTCGAAGAGTTGGCCCGCTTGTTGAAACAAGAAGAGAAAGTTATTCTGCCTCATGAAGAGGAAATCGAGATCGTGAATTTGGGTTCTGAAGAACTTGTCAGGAACGTTAGGATAGGGGCTGCATTGTAGAGTGATGTCAAGCGAAGATTGGTCGAGATGCTAAGAGAGTATAGTGACGTCTTTGCTTGGTCATACGAAGATATGTCCGGACTTGACACCGACATTGTGGTCCATCACTTGCCGCTGCGAGAAGATTGTCCTCCCGTTAAGCAAAAGCTTAGGAGGACGCGACCAGATATGGCCGTTAAGATCAAAGAAGAAGTGCAGAAACAGCTTGATGCTGGCTTCTTGGCGGTCACTACCTACCCTCCGTGGGTCGCCAACATAGTGCCTGTACCGAAGAAGGACGGTAAGGTACGAATGTGCGTCGATTATCGGGATCTGAATAGGGCGAGCCCTAAAGATGATTTACCGCTGCCTCATATTGATGTGTTGGTCGACAATACAACTCTGTTCTCCGTGTTTTCGTTCATGGATGGCTTCTCCGTCTACAATTAGATCAAGATGGTGCTGGAGGACATGGAGAAAACTACGTTTATCACTCCTTGGGGAACATTTTGGTACAAGGTAATGCCTTTCGGTCTAACGAACGCAGGGGCCACTTACCAACGAGCAATGGTTACTTTGTTTCATGACATGATTCATCATGAGATTGAAGTCTATGTTGATGACATGATTGCGAAGTCCTAGACGGAGGAGGGGCACCTGGTCAATTTGCTGAAGCTTTTTGAGAGGCTTAGGAAGTTCAGGTTGAGGCTGAATCCTAACAAGTGTACTTTCGGTGTACGGTCCGGAAAACTACTAGGGTTTATCGTGAGTGAAAGAGGCACTAAGGTTGATCCTGCAAAGATTAAAGAGATACAAGAAATGCCAGCGCCAAAAACTGAAAAAGAAGTTTGTGGTTTCCTGGGCAGAATAAACTACATTGCAAGGTTTATCTCTCAGCTCACGGCCACGTGTGAACCGATGTTCAAACTGCTAAAGAAAGATCAGGCGATTATCTGGAACGAGGATTGCCAGAAGGCATTCGACAAGATAAAACAGTATCTGTAGGAACCTCCAATCTTGATACCCCCAGTGGTCGGACGACCCTTAATCATGTACTTGACAGTTCTTGAGAATAGTATGGGGTGTGTTCTAGGTCAGCACGACGAGACGGGCAGAAAGGAGCATGCAATTTACTACTTGAGTAAAAAGTTCACAGACTGTGAATCTCGTTACTCGATGCTGGAGAAAACGTGTTGTGCACTAGCCTGGGCTGCCAAATGTTTACGACAGTACAGGCTCAATCACACCACCATGCTAATTTCGAAGATGGATCCGATCAAGTACGTCTTCGAGAAGCAAGCGCTTTCGGGAAGGATTGCCAGATGGAAAATAGTGTTGACGGAATATGACATTCAGTACGTTTCCCAGAAGGCCATTAAGGGAAGCGTATTGTCGGAATACCTGGCCGAACAGCCGATCAAGGATTATCAGCCGATGAAATTTGAATTCCCTGATGAGGATATCATGTTTCTCAAAGCGAAGGATTGCGATGAACCGTTGCCCGACGAGGGGCCAGATAAGAAATCCCAGTGGAAATTGATATTTGACGGGGCGGTTAATTCTTACGGAAGTGGCATTGGGGTGATCATCACGACTCCCCACGGATCCCACATCCCGTTTACTGCGAGACTGACGTTTCCGGTCACCAATAATGAAGCGGAGTACGAAGCATGCATAATGGGTCTAGAAGAGGCAATTGATTTGAGAATCAAGAACCTAGACGTATATGGTGACTCGGCGCTTATGATTAACCAGATTAAAGGGGAGTGGGAGACTCGCCAATCGAATTTGGTGCCGTACATGAATTATGCCAGAAGGCTACTTCCGTTCTTTGATCGAGTGGAACTCCATCATGTGCCCAGAGCTGAAAATCAGATGGCTGATGCCTTAGCCACGTTGGCTTCGATGTATAAAGTCAATTTTTGGAATGAAGCTCCAAGAATTGTCCTTTCTCGTCTTGATAGACCTGCATTCATCTTTGCGATCGAGGAAGCCTCCGACGGCAAGCCATGGTTCCATGATATCCAGAACTTCCTTATGACTAAGGAGTATCCTGCAGGAGCGTCAACCCAGGATAAGAAGACTCTGAGGAGGTTGTCTGGAAATTTTTATCTCAATCCTGATGGAGTTTTGTATAAAAGAAACCACGATCTCGTGCTACTCAGATGTGTAGATGAGAAAGAGGCGAGTATGCTCATGGAAGAATTCTATGAAGGCACATTTGGTACGCACGCCGGCGGGCATGCTATGATAAGAAAGATCCTGAGAGCAGGATATTACTGGCTGACGATGGAATCAGATTGCTTTAAATTCGCGAAGAGATGTCATAAATGCCAGATTTATGCTGATAAAGTTCATGTGCCGCCGTGCCCGTTAAATGTCATGTCCTCCCCGTGGCCGTTCTCCATGTGGGGCATCGACATGATAGGCAAGATCGAGCCTACTGCATCTAACGGTCGTCGCTTCATTCTAGTAGCTATCGACTACTTCACCAAGTGGGTGGAGGCAGCCTCGTATGCTAATGTGACCAAGCAGGTGGTGGCTAAATTCATAAAGAGGGATATCATCTATCGTTACGGAATTCCCGAGCGGATCATTACTGATAATGGTTCGAATCTGAATAACAAGATGATGAAGGAGTTGTGCCAGAGTTTCAAGATTGAACACCACAACTCATCTCCTTATCGGCCGAAGATGAATGGCGCCGTTGAAGCGGCCAATAAGAACATCAAGAAGATTGTTCAGAAGATGGTGGTGACTTACAAAGATTGGCACGAGATGTTGCCATTCGCACTGCATGGTTATCGTACAACGGTACGTACATCAACCGGGGCAACTCCTTTCTCCTTAGTGTACGGTATGGAAGTTGTCTTATCGTTAGAAGTGGAGATCCCTTCTTTGCGAGTTTTGGTTGACGTGAAACTCGACGAGGCAAAATGGATTAAGAACCGGCTAAACCAACTCAGCCTGATGGACGAGAAGAGGTTAGCATCGATTGCATATGGTCGCCTGTACCAAATCCGAATGAAGAAAGCTTATGACAAGAAGGTACGTCCTAGAAGCTTTCAGACGGGTGATCTCGTCCTGAAGAAGATTCTTCCTCCACACTCCGATCACCGGGGCAAGTGGACTCCCAATTACGAAGGTCCGTACGTCGTCAGCAAGGTCTTCTCGGGAGGAGCCTTGTTATTATCCACGATGGATGGCGAAGATTTTGCATCCCCGGTGAACGCGGACGCAGTTAAAAAATACTTTGCTTAAAAATGACCCACTGGAAAGAAAAAGAATATCCAGGCAAAAATGGGGCATCCCGGCGAACCATAAAAAAGGAAAAAGGTTCGGGCAAAAATTAGGGATATAAATTGAAAAAATGTACACCCGCAAAGTCGAAAACCTGAATGGGCGACTTTGGCAAAAAAGGGTATCCCGGTGAATCGAAAACCCGGAAGGGCGATTCAGGCAAAAGTTAGGGATTCGAAAAAGCAGATGACTGCGTTCCGCATGTGGACTTTCATTGTTTGGTGGTTTGGAGGACCTGAAGGCCGTTTATCTTAATCAATCTCTTCTGAAGCTGAAGCGTCGGAGAAGTATCGAAGTCGAGTGGGTCATAGAGGGATCAACTCATGGTGTTCGTCTACGCCTCGTTGCCGACATTTGTATATACTGATGTATATTTATGTTTTTATATTTGCGCGGCTTCCTCATTCCAGGAGCTTGCCTCTGTTGTGAAACATTTTTACCCATTCAGGGGTTCGTTATCAATAAAATGTGTACTATTCAGCAATTTTGTTTGTTTGTTTAGCATTTACCCGTTTTGTTTGCGAAAAAGAACGCCGATGTTTTTGATAAAATGCGCATACATAAACCTACTGGCCTAGGCCACTGATTGTTGAAACAATGAATTACTTAAACATTGTCACAAGATGATAACCTTGACAGGTCCCTTTTGAGAAGGGCATCTTGTCTGTTTGTTTGTGTTGTTACAGGTAGCATATTCCAGGAAGTACGCCGTGCGTCCCCAAACAGGATGATTCCTTCTTCTCTAGCAAAGTTCAGCAGCCTCGCCCCGCAGAGTCCGAACCGGAGATCGTCAAGCACTGATATGTTTCCCCAGGCAGAGAAGATTCTCTCCCCAATTGGATGTATCCTGAGGGAACGTCATCTCCCCAGCTGAGTCAGGCGCCGAAGCGTGTGTTCATCCCCCAGCACCGGGTCACAAGTGCAGGTCTCGTAGGAGACTATTCACTGAAGTGTGCAGCAATTGATAGTTCCAGACTGAAGTCCCCAGTGGAATTGAAACTCCCCACAGAGTCGTACTCTCCCCCGAAGCAGGATGATTTCTTCTTCCTCAGCCAGGTTTGCAGATCCCCAAGAGAGTTGAGTCCTTGGAAGGCGTTCGGGCCATGATTGGTTTTCCCCAGTAGAGTGTTGAATAGCTGATGCTGTATTTCCCCACCAGAGTCGTTATCTCCAGGAAAGTTTTGTTGCGAATATCGTGCAGTTTATTTCTGCGATTGACATCGCCTTCCTCATCAGGTCTGGGTTCTCGTAGAGCTTTATTCCCCTGTAGCAGTCGACTGAAGTTTGCTTCCCCACGCGGAGTCCGATTGAGATTGGCGTGACCTTTTCTCCGTGGCAGGATGATTCCTTCGCCCACCAGAGCGGTTCTTTCTCCTTGACAGGAGGATTCTCCCTTCAACGTTTATTTTGCTTACAGGATCGCAGCATTTTGCATGATTGCATAGCATTTACCCTAAACGCGTAGCATTTCCACCGTGTGGAGCATTGCGCCATTGTCAAAGCATATGCATATGAGACATGGGCTAGGTCGTTACCGTTTTTGTTTTGCAGGTGTTCCTCCGCAGAGTCGCTTGCTCAAGATGATTCTTGAATTCCCTAGCAAAGTCGTTCGCCCAAGATGATTCTTGAATTCTCCCGCTAAGGCATTTGTTTAAGATGATTCTTAAAATCCCCTGTGAAGTCGCCAGAGTTGGTTGCTCAAGTTGATGCTTAGAGTCCCCGGCAGAGTGTTTGCTCAGGATGATTCCTGAAATCTCCCGCAGAGTTATTAGTCCAGGATGATTCTTGAAGTCCCCACGGAGTTATTTGTCCAAGATGATTCCTGAAGTCCTCAGCAGAGTTGACTCACCCAGAATGATTTCTGAATCACCCGAAGCAGAGTTACTTGATAGTTCTCCAGAATCCCCAGCGGACATGCGTCATCCCCTGCAGGTTTCCGAACAGCGAAGTTGAAGCTTCCCCTAAAGACTTGATGATTGAAGTCCAAACGTATCGACGAAGCAGTTCTCTCAGCTGATGCGGAGTTCCTGATGGTAGAAGTTAGATATCCCTAATTGGTTCATGAGTGACCGAGAATTCTATTCCCGACTTACTGACGAAGGCCGGCTGATGCCCGAAAGTTCTCTTTGAATGCCCGATGGCATGATCAGCTTGATCGTTGACCTGATGAGTCCCGAGGAATCTTGATGCCTGACGGCATGATCGACCATGTATCACCGGTTACCGTGTGACCAATCCCCTAGCTAGTTGTCGTGCAGCTAATATTTCAGTTTTTAAAGATTTGTTCCCATCAGAGTACCGTGTACTTGCGCAGTTGGAAAATTTCCGGGTTTATTGGTATTCAACCGTCTCGTACCTTGATTGGTTGAGAGCCGTTCGCTTCCCACCCAGTCAGGTTCAAGCCGTTTGAATAGGGGCAGCTGTTGCACCCCAAAATTTGCCCAACTTCTCTTTACCTAGCTTATGTTTCATTTCATTCACATTAGCATTGTCATTTGCATTTCATTGACATGTATGCAGGAGATCAAGAGGTATGATTACCAATCAAGGGCTACACAAGAGTTTGAAGCTAGCTAAGAAGGTTATTCAAGTGTTCAAGGGTTGATATCTTTGTCAGAGAAGTTAGAAGATCCTCAGAGAGAGTGGTTGAAACCAAGAGTGTGTGCCTCCTAACCTGAGAGTTGTGGAAAAACCTCAGATGATTCTAAAGCCATGAAGAAGGACATGAGGTCTTGAGGGAGCTCATGAGAAGGTTTGGAGATCACTTTGAAGCCTAGATAGGTCATGGTGCAAGATTAAGAGGCCTCAGCCATGATTGGTGTAATTAAGGTTTGACTGGGTCAACCCTAGGTCAACTGATGATTTGAACAAGGTTGAGACCTAATTCAAAGGCCATGTGATCATGGATTGATGAATTGAGATGCTATAAGGATGATTCCAAGGTTAACTCATCATGATTAAAAAATTTTAAAAATTTCAAGCTAGGGTTTCTAAGGCTTTACAATGTAAAATCCCCTAGTTTGACCCCTATCTTCAAGGCAGTTTAGCTCAAGATGTGATTGTCATCTCATCTTTCCCTAAACATGAATGTTGTAGAGCATGAGCTTAGCTTTAATTTGAGTACTAGAAGTACTTGATAGGATTTGTAGAACTCAAGTTATGACTTTGACAAGTTACAGGTCATCTGAGGTATGTGAATATGGGGCCTTGAAAGTTACCCAACTTGCATCAAACATTTGCCCTAGAAGGTTGATTCCTATGAACTTTTTGTCAACATTAATGTTGTTCCTTATCCTCTTAGATTTCTATAGAGTACTAGAAGTCCTTGATAGGATTTGTAGAACTCAAGTTATGGCTTTCACAAGTCAAGGGCATTTTGGTCATTTGGAGATTACAGGTCATTTCAACCATAAGGCCTTAACTCCTATTTCTAAGCTTCAAATGGAAAAATGTTCAACATCAAACTTGTTCAAAATGATGTTTTAAGGCTATTAAGAAGGTCATGAGATGTTGGGAATGCTTGTAGCTCAAAGTTGCAAAAATGACCTAAAATAAGGGTATAAGTTAAATAAACCAAAGTTGGAAATTGATATTTTCAATCTACACATCCAAACCATGGCATGTAATATATCATTTTGACTCTAGAAAACATTTTAAGAACATTGGTTTAGCAACATTTTTGATTTGAGGTCTAATTTATGGACTTGCTTTGAAAAGTAGTTACTTGCATATTAAGTAAAATTTGCAAAACCTAGAATCAAGGCATGAGCAAGGCCCTTTGCAAGCTAAACACTTTCAAAATGTCACTAGGGGAGAAATTGGAAGTAAATGAGATTGGTTATAGGCTGTTTGCAGCATTATGCATAGCATGGCATATGGTTGAAAATCTCATGACATGAGAGATTGAAACTCTCATTAGAAAGATCTAGAGGGTTCTAGATCATTCATACATCATCTATATATTGAGTAGAGGTGATCCAATGCAAAGGTTGGTGATGATTGAAGGAGAGAGAATATATTGAGATTGAGATTTCTTGGCTTGCAACTGAATTCGGTTTGAACAATTTCTTCACTTTCCATCCATTTTCTTGATTGCAACTTCTTCCATGGATGCTAGGGATTGAATCCAGATCATAATCCAAGAGAATTCGTGGCTGAATCGCGTATGAGCAATTGAATTTTTCCACCTGCAACTCACCATCGGGTTTCAAGATTCAGGAGCTTTCAACCAGTTATATTGCATACAGAAGCAAGGAAAGGATCCATTGATCGTGTCTGGAAGGTTGGAGAGCTTGATTTGAAGGTTTAGTGCATCTGTTCATCCAAGATTTTCAGGTTAGTAACTTTCTTCCTCTATCATGAATTAGGTAGAATCAAGATGAATTAAGGTGTTAGATGCATTGTAGAACGGTGTAGGATTGATTTCAAACCATTAATTTGAGAATTAGTGACCAATTTAGGGTGTTACCATTTTTGGTTGAGATTTGGATATGGTGAATCTTGAGGTTTCAGAAAGAACTAAGGGTATGAATGAACTCGTGAGGGAATTTGGGACATGTTTCATTAAGGGATCGTGGCCTATAGTGGACTCTAGGTTGAACTAGGGTTGTGGAATGGTGACCGGAGCACCACCGGTGGTGGCCGGAGCTGGGCGCGAAGTTCAGAGGTTCAAAAGATAGAAGATGACTCTAGAGCCATTGGATGGGGGTTGGACTTTGACTGAAGGCATGATCCAACGGCCACATTTTGATTTCAAGTTGTGAAGGGTCTGAACATTGCAACGCTGCGTTTCACTTAGTCAGTGGTTTTGGGCTTATGATTCAAATTGTTATCCCCACCCCCTGATGGCCCAATTGTCATAGTGAACTGTTTTTTATTTCTATTTGCACCGCGCGTGTGCTTATTTTAACTGGATTTTCATTATTTTTTTCATTTTGTTCATGGTTCTTGGAAAAATCATATAAAATTGAAAATTAATTCAATTAATCCCATTCTTTTTGCATTATAATCATGATTGAGTCTAGTATTTTTTAGAAAAAAATATTTTTAGTTCATGCATTTTCTGATTTTATGGAAATTTTATATTTTAATTGATATTAAAATGGTTATGTTTGATACCTAATTTTGTGGAATTTTGTGTGATCATGTGGTGATGAGTTTGATCCTAATTTTTTGTGTGTGATTAGGTTAGACATGTATTCTCCCATAGTATTTTTCTCACATTTTTGTGATGAAAATAGGTGTGCTTTCTAGATTGATATTTAGGTGCTTCATTTTAGGGTTTAGGTTTAATACCTTATGGTATAGAATTTATTTTTAGGTCTTATTTGATGATTTGATCTCTGAAATTAATATGGTAGAGTCATGATTGACCTAGGTTCCCATAGTTATTTTTGTAGAATTTTACAATTGGTTTTAGTATTTTAGTTAGGACTAACTTTAGTACTAGGTTTTAAGTGATCCTAACCTACTAATTCAACTAGATTTACTTCTTTAGTTCCCTTAGATTAGGGTTTTGCTTTGTTTGCCTTTGGTTGAGATTGAAGACAAGTTGAAGACAAGGTGAGGATGCTTGAAGTTGCTTGAAGTTGCTTGGAGCTAGGAGTTGTTTGCGCCTGAAGGTGTCTGATGAAGATTTAGGCGGTAGGAGACATAGGGAGAGCCTTAGAACTAGAATGATTTCTTTCACAAATATGGAAAGTATCTTGTGCTTCCATCCCTCCCAATGATTAAAAGTCCTTCTAATATAATCACATCTCTCCTTTGGAGGGATGAGTGGGTATATCTGGGAAGTAGAACTTTGAGGGAACCAGTCTCTCCTAATGATGAACCCTTACAGGCTTCCTTTGGTTGTCAGTAAGCTGTTTATCATTTCCACTCATTCTGTTAAATCAATTGTCTTCTGGTTTGAGTATCTGGGAAGATGTTGGACTTGAGCTTAAAGATGAGGACTTCACTGAAGAGTGTGGAAGAGGGTGATTCCTTGAGCATTGCCATTGCAGCTGAAGCTTGAAGAGCAAGAAGAGCAGGTTGATGCTTGTGAAGAAGATCCAATGGAGATTGAGTGAAGAGCTGAGGCTTAAATAATTGAAGGATGAAGTTGATACTTCCAAGTGATTGAAGACTACTCTCAGAAGCTGAAGCTTGTAGGAGAAGAGGACCAGGTTGATACTGGTAAAGCAGAGAGAGCAGAAGCTTGAAGATTAAGTTGATACTTATGAAGAGGATTCAATTGAGATGGAGTGTAGAGCTGAGGCTTGAGGAATAAAGGATAAGTTGACACTTACATTGATGCATTGAGAGCCTGAAGGAATCAAGTTGATACTTGTAGTTAAGAGTGAAGCCTGAAGGTGGAATTGACTGAAGAGCTGAAGCTTTGAGAAGAGAGAACAAGTTGATACTTATGTTGGATGGATTGAAACCTCGGAGAAACAAGTTGATACTTGTCATGAAGGATGATAGCCTTGAAGGGTGGTTGAAGTCTGAAGACTGGATTGCTGTCAGAAGAGCTGAAGCCTGGAATTGAAAGAGGGGTTGATCTGCTTTCTTTCTTGTCTGTTTTCTTTTCTGTATTGATGTGCCTTGTTTGACTTACCTGATGCATTAGAATAAGTTCATATCTAGACTGACTTTAAGTTAGGAGCATGATTGCACTAGAGGTTGAGTAGCTCCCTCTGCTTGTATTGTTACTGTATGGCTTTGCTTGCGGGTATTCGGTAGAGCCCTGCTCCCTTGCCCATGTGGTTTATTTTGCTTGATAGCATTTTATGTCCTCTGTATGATTACAGTTGTTATTATATTCTGCTTGATAGCATGTTGCGTATGCTGTATGATTACTGTTATTCATATCTGGCTTGAGGTCGAGATGAGCTTGTGGAGGCTGCTGCCCCACACACATTTCCTCCCTCACTTGCATTGCATGCATTTTACAGTCGTTTACTGTTTACTGTTTAAGCTGATGCTTTATCTGTTTCTGTTTATCATTGACATGATCCCCTAGGAATCTCACTTCCTTTGATAAGGAAGTGATGATAGAACTTTAGGTTGAAACCTATGCATGATAACTTCTAGGAGATCCCTGTTTCAAACCTCAATCATAGGATGAATCCTTGGCATGATAACATTAGGACTTGATAGTCTCCCCTTAGTTGAGCCCTTCTCTTCTCATCTCAAAACAAATTAAGATACAGTAATCATGAATGACTTCTTTCGTACGTTACGAGCCTTAAGCTATCTAAGAAAGGATTGTTGGAGAGTTTCTTTCCAACAGTCTGGATGTTTAGTATGGTACCCTTTGGGTAACATGCGAAGCATTCACTCTCAGGTCATAGTCTTTGGTGCGATTGAAATTGCAAACAACCATAAAAAACAGTTCTTCTGTAAAAGACAGAAACAAACTTCAAACCTTTTTGCCCCGTGGGCCCATAATTCAAAGGAAAGCTTTTCTGAAGAAAAGAGTGTCGTTAAACTTCAGCTCCATCACAAACAGGCTTTGTCCCTAACTGCTGGAACTGTTGTTTAACCCTACTCGATAAAACAGATGAATCTGAATCCCCATAATCCGTATTATCCCGAACTACGTAAGCTCTGATCTCTCAAGCCTGTTGAGAGTACGTAGGCACAATACTGATGTATTGGCGAGCCACCTTCCCCATAACCCGTCGTAGGTCGAACTACGTTGACTCTGATTTCTCATTCTCTGATGGGAATACGTAGGCATAAAGCGCGACGCTTTGCCGAGTCATTTTCTTTTCTTTTCAGACCAGCCTTGATAGGTAGATAGATAAACCAACTCGCACAGTAAATACAACAAGCGTGGATCCCGTCGAGTACGACGGACGTGAGGGGTGCTAATACCTTCCCCTTGCGTAACCGACTCCCGAACCCAGATAACGGTTGCGATGACCTTGTCTTATACCCTTTTCGTCAGGTTTTTCCGATCGTTTCCTTTCCCGCTCTGAGGGATAAATAACGAAAGGTGGCGACTCTTCTGTTTTGCCGGCACCTTATTTTCGCGGAAGCGACACGCCTCAACGTATGACTCAGCTGGTGGAGATGATGATCCTTCTGGATACATCTGGTTTGGGGAGAGAATCTTCTTTGCTTGGAGAGACATATCAATTTTCTTGATCCCATGTTCAGACTCAGTAGGGAGATGCTGCTGAACTTGCTGGGGTGGAAGGAATCATCCTGCTTGGGAACACATACGGCGCGCTGCCTGGAATATGCTATACCTGCAACAACACAAACAAACAGACAAGATACCCTTCTCAAAGGGACCTATCAAGGTTATCACCCTGCGACAATGTTCAAGTAATTCATTGTTTCAACAATCGGTGGCCTAGGCCAGTAAGTTTATGTATGTGTATTTTATCAAAAACATCGGCGTTCTTTTTCGCAAACAAAACAGATAAATGATAAACAAGCAAACAGAATTGCTGAATAGTGTATATTTTATTGATAACGAACCCCTGAATGGGTAAAAACGTTTTACAACAGATGCAAGCTCCTGGAATGAGGAATCTGCGCAAGCAAAAACATAAATATACATCAGTATATGTACAAATGTCGGCAATGCGGTGTAGACGAACACCATGAGTTAATCCCTCTATGACCCACTCGACTTCGATACTTCTCCGATGTTTCAGCTTCAGAAGAGATTGATTCAGATAAGCGGCCCTCCGGTCTTCCAAATCACTAAACAATGAAAGTCCACACGC
This sequence comes from Lathyrus sativus, assembly GCA_963859935.3. Classification (NCBI taxonomy): domain Eukaryota; kingdom Viridiplantae; phylum Streptophyta; class Magnoliopsida; order Fabales; family Fabaceae; genus Lathyrus; species Lathyrus sativus. Next base: position 127,298,992 of record OZ012741.1, read on the forward strand.
GGAACGCAGTCATTTGCTTTTTCAAATCCCTAACTTTTTCCTGAATCGCCCGTTCGGGTTTTTGATTCACCGGGATACCCTTTTTTGCCAAAGTCGCCCTTCCAGGTTTTCGACTTTGCGGGTGTACATTTTTCTATTTATATCCCTAACTTTTTCCCGAACCTTTTTCCTTTTTATGGTTCGCCGGGATGCCCCATTTTTGCCTGAATATTCTTTTTCTTTCCAGTGGGTCATTTTTAAGCAAAGTATTTTTTAACTGCGTCCGCGTTCACCGGGGATGCAAAATCTTCGCCATCCATCGTGGATAACAACAAGGCTCCTCCCGAGAAGACCTTGCTGACGACGTACGGACCTTCGTAATTGGGAGTCCACTTGCCCCGGTGATCGGAGTGTGGAGGAAGAATCTTCTTCAGGACGAGATCACCCGTCTGAAAGCTTCTAGGACGTACCTTCTTGTCATAAGCTTTCTTCATTCGGCTTTGGTACAGGCGACCATATGCAATCGATGCTAACCTCTTCTCGTCCATCAGGCTGAGTTGGTTTAGCCGGTTCTTAATCCATTCTGCCTCATCGACTTTTACGTCAACCAAAACTCGTAAAGAAGGAATCTCAACTTCTAACGGTAGGACAGCTTCCATACCGTACACCAGTGAGAAAGGAGTTTCCCCGGTTGATGTACATACTGTCGTACGATAACCGTGCAGTGCAAATGGCAACATCTCGTGCCAATCCTTATAGGTCACAACCATCTTCTGTACAATCTTCTTGATGTTTTTATTGGCCGCTTCAACGGCGCCATTCATCTTCGGCCGGTAAGGAGATGAGTTGTGGTGTTCAATCTTGAACCTCTGGCATAGCTCCTTCATCATCTTGTTATTCAGATTCGAACCATTATCAGTAATGATCCGCTCGGGAATTTCGTAACGATAGATGATGTCCCTCTTTATGAATTTAGCCACCACCTGCTTGGTCACGTTAGCATACGAGGCTGCCTCCACCCACTTGGTGAAGTAGTCGATGGCTACTAGAATGAAGCGGTGACCGTTGGACGCGGTGGGCTTTATCTTGCCTATCATGTCAATGCCCCATATGGAGAATGGCCACGGGGAGGACATGACGTTCAATGGGCACGGCGGCACATGAATCTTATCAGCATAAATCTGGCATTTATGACATCTCTTCGCGAATTTAAAACAATCAGATTCCATCGTCAGCCAGTAATATCCTGCTCTCAGGATCTTTCTTGTCATAGCATGCCCACCGGCGTGCGTACCAAATGTGCCTTCATGGACTTCTTCCATGAGCATACTCGCTTCTTTCTCATCTACACATCTGAGTAGCATGAGATTGTGGTTTCTTTTATACAAAACTCCATCAGGATTGAGATAGAAATTTCCAGACAGCCTCCTCAGAGTCTTTTTATCCTGGGTTGACGCTCCCGCAGGATACTCCTTAGTCATAAGGAAAGTATGGATATCATGGAACCATGGCTTGCCATCGGAGGCTTCCTCGATCGCAAAGACGAACGCAGGTCTATCAAGACGAGAAAGGACAATTCTTGGAGCTTCATTCCAAAAATTGACTTTATACATCGAAGCTAACGTGGCTAAGGCATCAGCCATCTGATTTTCAGCTCTGGGCACATGATGGAGTTCCACTCGATTAAAGAACGGAAGCAGCCTTCTGGCATAGTTCATGTACGGCACCAAATTCAATTGACGAGTCTCCCACTCCCCTTTAATCTGGTTGATCACAAGTGCCGAGTCACCATATACATCTAGGTTCTTAATTCTCAAATCAATTGCTTCTTCTAGACCCATGATGCATGCTTCGTACTCTGCTTCATTATTGGTGACCGGAAACGTCAGTCTAGCAGTGAACGGGATGTGGGATCCATGGGGAGTCGTGATGATTGCCCCAATGCCACTTCCGTAACCGCCCCGTCAAATATCAATTTCCACTGGGATTTCCTATCTGGACCCTCGTCGGGCAACAGCTCATCACAATCTTTCACCTTGAGAAACATGATATCCTCATCAGGGAATTCAAACTTCATCGGCTGATAATCTTCGATCGGCTGTTCGGCAAGGTATTCAGACAATACGCTTCCCTTGATGGCCTTCTGGGAAACGTACTGAATGTCATATTCCATCAACACCATTTGCCATCTGGAAATCCTGCCCGGAAGCGCTTGCTTCTCGAAGACGTACTTGATCGGATCCATCTTCAAAATAAGCATGGTTGTGTGATTGAACATGTACTGTCGCAAACATTTGGCAGCCCAGGCAAGTGCGTAACACGTTTTCTCCAGCATTGAGTAACGGGATTCACAATCTGTGAACTTTTTACTCAAATAATAAATGGCATGCTCCTTTCTGCCCGTCTCGTCGTGCTGACCGAGAACACACCCCATACTATTCTCAAGAACCGTCAAGTACATGATTAGGGGTCTTCCGGCCACTAGGGGTATCAAGATCGGAGGTTCCTGTAGATACTGTTTTATCTTATCAAATGCCTTTTGACAATCCTCGTTCCAGATAATCGCCTGATCTTTCTTTAGTAGTTTGAACATCGGTTCACATGTGGCCGTGAGCTGAGAAATAAACCTTGCAATGTAGTTTATTCTGCCCAGGAAACCACGAACTTCTTTTTCGGTTTTTGCGCTGGCATTTCTTGTATGGCTTTTATCTTCGCATGATCGACCTCAATGCCTCTTTCACTCACGATAAACCCCAGTAGTTTTCCAGACCGTACTCCGAAAGTACACTTGTTAGGATTCAGCCTCAACCTGAATTTCCTAAGCCTCTCAAAAAGCTTCAGCAAATTGACCAGATGTCCCTCCTCCATTTGGGACTTCGCAATCATGTCATCAACATAGAATTCAATCTCATGATGAATCATATCATGAAACAAAGTAACCATTGCTCGTTGGTAAGTGGCCCCTGCGTTCTTCAGACCGAAAGGCATTACCTTGTAGCAAAATGTTCCCCAAGGTGTAATAAACGTAGTTTTCTCCATGTCCTCCGGCGCCATCTTGATCTGATTGTAGCCGGAGAAGCCATCCATGAACGAAAACACGGAAAACTGAGTTGTATTGTCGACCAACACATCAATATGAGGGAGCGGGAAATCATCTTTAGGGCTCGCCCTATTCAAATCCCGATAATCGACGCACATTCGCACCTTACCGTCCTTCTTTGGTACAGGCACTATGTTGGCGACCCACGGAGGGTAAGTGGTGACTGATAAGAAGCCAGCATCAAGCTGCTTTTGCACTTCTTCTTTGATCTTAACGGCCATATCTGGTCGCGTCCTCCTAAGCTTCTGCTTAACGGGAGGACAATCTTCTCGCAGCAGAAAGTGATGGACCACGATGTCAGTATCAAGTCCGGGCATATCTTTGTATGACCAAGCAAAAATGTCACTATACTCTCTCAGCATCTCGACTAATCTCTGCTTGACATAACTCTACAATGCAGCCCCTATCTTGACGTTCCTGACCAGCTCTTCAGAACCCAGATTCACAATCTCAATCTCTTCCTCGTGAGGCAGAATAACTTTCTCTTCTTGTTTCAACAAGCGGGGCAAATCTTCGGGAAAATCTTCGTCTTCATCAATCTCTTCTTCGGCTTGATAGATCGGGCAATCGAAGTCGAAGTGAGTCGTAGAAGGTCCAGAGTCGATGTCATCTATGATGTGGATCCTGCAATAACAAGGGTTAAGCTTAAAACAAGGATATGTAGGTTAGCACAAACCCTATTGCCATTTTATTGTTTTTCAAAACAAATATAAAACAGGAATAACAGAGATCACAACATTTGAATGCAAAGAAAAACCCCTTTTGATTTATTGGTAAAATGCATGTACATAATCAAACAAGGCCCTGACAATAAAACCACTATGCCCCGAGTAGGTCATAGGGTTGTACAATAATTGGAGAAAGTAAATCATTACTCTTTTCCTGTCACTTGGATGGTATCCCTAATGGACCAGTTGTTGAGGATCTAGCCTGGTTTGCTTGGCTGGATCCAAGAGTCCAAGTCGCAATCGCTGTCTTCGCCGTCTTCAGACACTGCGTTGACACTTTCAAATATCACCCCGCCACTTGTAAACTGGATCTGCCCTTTACCTCGCGACGTACTGTGAGAAGAGGAGGCTTCAGCCGTGGGAGACTATCCTAACCCAAACTTGTCCTGTTTGTTAGGTATTTCTAGAACTTGCCCCCAGCCTGGGGTAGATCCGGCTTGAACAACGACTCGGGCTTCCTTGAAGGAAGAGAGAGTCATCTCTGGTTTCTCAGTCATTACTGGAGTCATATCCTTGACTTTAACAGCTTCGAATGCCTGACATAGGGTTTCGTGGACTTCCCCATCCATCTCAACATATTTGAAGGACGGCAAATGGCTCACCATTATGTCTTCCTCGCCACACACAGTTACAATGCTGCCCCCTACAACATACTTGAGCTTCTGGTGCAACGTGAAGGTCACGGCACCAGTAGAATGGATCCATGGACGGCCTAAGAGACAGCTGTAGGCTGGCATGATGTCCATGATGTAGAATATTGCGTCGAAAGTTTCCGGCCCAACTTGGATTGGCAGAGTTACCTCTCCAAAGACATGACGCTTGGTTCCATCGAAAGCCTTCACAACCAGATCACTGGGTGTGCAAATCAATCCTCGAGTATCTAACTTCATCAATGCTTTCTTCGGAAGAACATTGAGCGATGACCCAGTGTCCACCAACACATGAGACATAACGGTTCCCCTACACTCTATCGAGATATGCAGGGCGCTGTTGTGGTTTCTTCCCTTCGGCGTCAGCTCCAGGTCAGTGAACCCTAACTCGTTTCCAACCTTCACGTGGGCTACTACCCCTTCCAACTGGTTGACCGAGATTTCCTGCGGTACATATGTGGCATTCAGAACCTTTAACAGCACGTTGCGGTGTGACTCCGAACACAGCAACAAATTCAGGATGGAAATTTTCGAAGGTGTTTGATGAAGATGGTCAACGATCTTGTAATCACTCTTCTTGATCAACCTCATGAACTCTTCAGCGTCCTTTACAAGTAAGTCCTTCTCTACCCCACGAGGGGTTTCCTCAACGACTTTACTCTTTCCCTTATCAGTTTTCTCAACTTTATCCGCTTTGTCCACTACCATCTCAGGTGGAGCAAATACTCTTCCGCTGCGTGTGATTCCGCCAGTTCCCACTAGGTTATCCACAGACTGCCCAGATGGTTCCAGTTCCAATTTCTGTCCATTACAGTAGATGTCTGCCCCATAGTGCCACGGGACAGCGTTGGTGCTCTCAAAAGGTATCGGCCCAGCCTTTGTGATGGTAATTATGGGCGGCCTGGGTGCAGAAATGGTTATCGTCTAGCGAGGGATGGTGATGGTGGCAACCTCATCATCCTGCTTCAGCATTACCTCTCCAGATCCACATTCGTCCCTTCGGCTAAACTGCAAGATTCCTTCGGTCATCAGACTCTGAATCCCCACTATCAACTGTTCACATCCATCAGGACAAGTCGCACAACCCATACACAATTCTCCACAACCCGGAAAGAAGCCTTTCTTCATCAGCTTGGCTTTAACGAAGCTAAGCGGTGTCTTCAGATCCTTGACATCAGTCAACAAATCTAAGTTCTCTTCTTCAATAATGGCATTCACCCAACCTCCTCTATGATTCGGCATAGGGTTCTTCGTGACATTCGGCATATTATCTGAGAAATTGATGATCTTAGCATCCACCATATCTTGTACCTTGTGTTTGAAGGCTTTGCAGTTTTCTATCGTGTGGCCGAGTGCCCCTGAGTGAAAATCACACGTTGCATTCGCATCATAACCCTGCGGAGGTGCCCTTGTCAAGGGAGCCAGGGTTCTTTTCTGGACTAACTGTAACTGAAGCAGAGTCTGTAACAGCTGAGCATAAGACATGGGCGGCGTCTCAAGGTGACGGCTTGACAGAGGTGCCCTGTTCTGATACCTTCTGTACCCTTGCTGATTCGGCTGCTGCGGCTGGGGTTGTTGGAAAGCAGGAATGGTTATGCTAGCCACCTGTTGGCGCTGCCCCTTACCCTTCCTTCGAGCGTTAGACACGGCGCTCGTCTCTCCTTCCCGCCTTTTGTTACCGTATGGTTTCTTTCCTCCTCCAGCTGAGGATAGATCACCACCTTGAATTTTTCCCAATTTGATCCCATTTTCAACGTGCTCGCCAGTGATGATGAGATCTGAGAAACTCCCTGACATACCACTGACCAGTTTCTCGTAATAGACCCCCGAGAGAGTGGCTACAAACATTTCAACAAGCTCTCGTTCAACCATCGGCGGCTGAACTCTAGCTGCTAATTCACGCCATCGCGTATTCTTTGAACCCCTCGTTGTTCCTCTGTGACAAGTTCTGCAGTTGAACCCGGTTCGGAGCCAAGTCATTGTTATACTGATAATGGTGTACAAAGGCCTCAACCAGTTCCTTCCACGTGCGCACACCGGTGGGTTCCAAACCCATGTACCATTCCAAGGATGGCCCAGACAAGTTATCCTGAAAGAAGTGCATCAGCAGCTTCTCGTCTTCAGAGTGAGAGGACATCTTTCGGTAGTATGACCTTAAGTGGACACAAGGGCAAGTGGTGCCCTTGTATTTCTCAAAGTCGGGTACCTTGAATTTATGAGGCACCTTGAAATCAGAAATCAATCCCAACTTAGTCATGTCGACCCCCATAGTGTTCTGGTTCTCGAAATTCCTCATTTTTTCCTCGAGTGCCTTAAACCTCAGACGTGCTTCAGCAGTCAGTTCTCCTTCAGCACTCCTCTGTGAGAACAAATCTTCTTGACGATCCTCTAGCCATGGCTGAGGCCCATACAGATTTCTAGCACCTGTGTTGCCATTGCCTAGTCCGGCGTTGCCATTAGCTTCAAAGTTTCCATTACCGACGCTAGTCGTATTACCATTGAGCCCGATGTTAGTAATCACATTACCGTTACCACTTCCATTCCCTCCGGTCACGGGGATGCCACCCTGAGGAGTTTCAACAGGATGAGGGGTTGGAACACTCCCACCATGGAGTACACCGTTGCTGTCAACCCTTGAGATCAGAGGCTGGACCAATGTTCTGAGCTGGTCTTGGCCGTTGGCAACCACTTGCATGAGCTCCATGAAGCGGTCTATCCTCTCTCAGAGTTCTTGGACGTCAGTTTGCACTTGTTCCATTGCTCTAGCTTGATTCGCTCTGGTCGGATAGCGGTGGATCAGTCTTCGGTCAATCCTGGAACAACCTGCATACACAAATGGTTAGAAAAACAACAAGGTGCTCATCATGCAAATGCAAACATGTGTCTGTGCCTTGGGGAGATTCCCCCCCCCCCCCCCGATCCTAGTTTCCAAGACAAATTAAGTCTATGATCCAATCATGGAAAATAAATCCTCATATATTCATTTGAAAATCCCGCTCGGGTAGCGTACAACTGTAATCACGTACAACTAAAGCAATAAGGCATGACCTCAACCAACAGACCTGGCGGTGGTCAGCATATCAATGCATGAAATGTACAAAGAAAATACAAAAAGATCAGGTGCGGCCACGAGCACGGGAATCTTCTATCAACTTCTTTGTAGCGGGATGACCTGGCTGAGTAAGAAAACCCTGGGCCAGCAGGTCCCTCTGCCTGATGGACTCTAGGAGGTTCTCGGCAACACTCCTATAAACACCTTCTTCAGAATGGTTCTCGACTCTACTCCTTTTAGCATCAGCCCAGAGTTGAGAATCTTGTAAATTCGCCTTGGCCTCAGCCAATCTATACTGGACGTCTCGTCGTAGTGAGGCTTCAGCCTCTATCTCCCTGTCTTTCACCATGATCTGAGCTTCTAGCTCGGTTACTTGTTGCTTCAGCTTTTCTTCCCGCTCTTTGTATTTGGCTATGGTGCTGCTCCAGACCCTCTCGTATTGGGTTAACTTCCGGTACACTCTATCCAGATCCTGTTTCTTGGTTGTCAACACGCCATGTACTGACTTCAGGTCCAACCTCAGACGTTCCCTAGCATCAGTTTCTTTGGTCAGGTTGGAGCCTAGATGGTTGATCATCTCAGTCTGCTTCTTGCAGGTATAAACGACTTCACTTTTCTCTTTCCGAAGTTGAGCGATCTCTTTCTCCAACTCCTCGTTGGCTTTTCGTAGCTCTTCCTTCTCTTGGAGTACCTGGTTGAATTTCTGAATATCAACTGTAGTAGGCTCTTTGTACACAGGAGGATACAACAATTCCACGGCAGGAAACAGCATTAGAAACTCGGCGGCTCTCTCTCGAACCCAAGTCACATACAGATCAAAGGCCTTGTTGTTGCTTTTTCCTAGCAAGACTTTCCCCTTTCGGTGAATTTTGCTCCAAGCATTCTGTACCTTGACCAAAGTGTCACCTTCAAGCAACCCTGTGAGATACAGAGATTCCCGTATCTCTTCCTCTTCAGGAGGACCTCGTAGTGCATACCCGAATTGTCGTACTAGCAGAGAGGGATTGTAGTTGATACATCCATTCCTTCCGACCAGGGGGACGTTAGGAAAGCCACAACAGCTGTACACAATATCTTTGCCCAGCAGATCTCTATCAAACCAGATAATATTGTCAGCAGTCAAACCCATCAAACGCGCGGACCAAGGTGAAGACTCAGCAGAATCAATGAACGGCCCTGACTTAGGAAGATGGTTAGCAAACCACTTATATAGTAAAGGATCACAACATGCCATGTTCTTCCCCTTTCTGTTTTCATTCTTGCTGTGAACTGAATGGTAGACGTCTCCGAGGAGAGTGGGTACTGGATTCCTGGAGGCAAATATGTGACAAGCATCCATGCTGATAAAGTCCGGATGACTAGGGAATAGCACGATCCCATAAATGCAAAGGGCTAAGAAGGCATTGAACACATCCCAGCGACCCTTCTCGGCAAACTTTCGGGCTTTTTCCATCAGGAAATGCAAAAGGAAACCATGAACTCCAATCTTCCTAGATACCATCCCTTCCAATTCAGACTCATCTACATGAAGAGCGTCAGTCAGCTTACTCAATTTGGGTTCACCCTCAACATGGTAATAAGGCATTTGATTCATCAAAGGCACCCCCAACAGGTCCGAGTACTCCTCCAGGGTTGGAGCTAGGACATAGTCTGGAAACACAAAGCATCTGAGCTGTGGGTCATAAAACTGCAGCAGAGCATAGAGGCCATTCAACTCGTATGTAGGAAGCTTATACACAATACCCAGAAGTCTCCCATAACTCTGTCTGAAACTCTCCATCACCGTCTTATAAGCCAAAGAAATCAAAGTCTGTAACTCTCGGATGTCAGGTGTTGGTAACTTGTAAGTGTCGCTACTGCGAAAATCGGCGCCGGCTGAACAGAAGAGTCGCCACCGTGCGTTATTTATCCCAACAGAGGGAAAGGAAACGCTCAGAGTAAACCTACCGCAAAGACGGGAAAGGAATGGTCATCGCAACCAAATCCCAGATTCGGGAGTCGGTTACGCAAGGGGAAGGTATTAGCACCCCTCACGTCCGTCGTACTCGACGGGATCCACGCTTGTTGGTTTGTCTAAAGGATGCAAAACAATCTATCTACGACTGCTAAATCTAAATGGAGAGAAACTGACTCGGTAGAGCGTCGCACTCTATGCCTACGTATTCTCAAGAGAGAAAGTCAGAGTCATCATAGTTCGGGAAACTACAGGGAATTGGCTCGCCAAGACTTCGCGTCTTGTGCCTACGTACTTCCACATAGCGTGGAAGATCAGAGCTTACGTAGTTCAGGCTAACTACGGCTAGACCGGGTGTTCTCGATCACACAGGAGTGAGAGATTAAGTTGGTTTGAAAGGTACGGGAACCTACGGGAACTAGAACTACGGTCTGGTCTCAAATGCGCAAGGGCAAGAGAAAAGGATAACGTCAGTCGTCAATGGGAAAGTCTCGATCGCACAGCAGCGAGAGAACAGAGAGGTTAGTTGTTAGTGTGCTTGCTAGGATGTCGCGTCCTATGCCTACATATTCTCATTCGGTATGAGAAATCAGAGCAGCTGTAGTTCAGCCTACTACAGCTAAACCGGGAAAAAAAGGGAGAAGGGAGCTCGCTAGGATATCGCATCCTATGCCTACATACTCTCGTCCGGCACGAGAGATCAGAGCTAACGTAGTTCGCCGGGAAAAACGAATCTCGATTGCACAGGGGCAAGAGAAGGGGTCTCGATCGCCTGAACGCGAGAGAAAAGGGGTTTCGCTCGCACGGGGCGAGAACAAAGAGGAAGCAGGTCTACGCCTAAACGGGAAGGAACTTGGGACACACATGCAAGAACCTAAGACATAGGAGCGAATGCGTTGCATATCACCCTAAGGGTGATACACTAAACATCCAAGTTACGTGAGAGTGACCCTCCCGCAACCATTTCTTACGTATCTAACGATCTCACAACGCTCGACGGTTGATTAAAAGACTTGAATTAGATAGATGTTACCGAACGGAGTGGTTCCGTTGACCCTTGACATGCGCGCAAGCTCCATTCCAATCTTCTCCTCTCTGTATCCTTGATGAGGACGCTCGAATCAGAACCAATATAATGATATCGAAAATCATTCTCCAATTGAATCATGTCACACGGCCAGCCAAGAATAAAATCAAAGATAAAAATCGGATGAGAAAAGAAATGAGGAGAGAAATTCAACGCCAAAAATGGAAATAATATGCTACTCCTAAAATATGGCAATTAATTTCTACTAGAAAATATTCTAACGAAATATAAGGAAATGCATACAGAAAATAGAATGAAATCCTATGCACACTATTCTATAATTTGCTATAAAGAAAATAGAATGCCAAATCTATACTAAGCATAATATTCTATAATCTCCTATAATTTCCTAAAAGAAAAAGGAATATAAATTCTAAAAATATAAAATCTATATTAGAAAATATGCTAAGAATATAATATCTAAACTATGACTATAGTCCCTAAAAAAAACAGAAAAATATTACAATCAACCATCCAATACAAAAGAAATTAAAAATTGTAAGGGGAGGGGTACAGCCTGAAAACTGGGGTGAAGCAGTAAAAAACAGAACTGGGCCCAGCCCACCATACATCAGCATAAAAACACAAAAAAAACAAGGGGGGCGCTAGGCAAACGGAGGTGTGCAGTCCAAATGTTTGCAACTGGGCTTAGGGCTCTAGGCCCATTCGTAACACACACAAAAAAAAGAAGAAAACAAACAAAGGGACGGGGGTGTAGTCTGGGAAAAAACGTGTGGTATGATCCAAACTCGCAACAATTGGGCCCAAGGCCCAACATCCTCATCCCATCCACGAACCCTTCCCCCTTCCAATTCCAATCAGAAACCCTAGAACGCCTTCTCTTTCACCTTTACCGCCGCCGTTTCTGTTCTTCAACCACTTCCTTCTCAGTTCATCTCCCTCAATCTCCACCGTCTCAACCTCTGTTCTCTTCCCAAACCTCTCACCATCTTCTGACCTTAACCAAACCTTTCTCCCTCTCAACTTAGCTTTATCTCATTCGAACCCCAACGAACAGATCAATCCAAGGGATTCCTCCTCCGTCTTTTTTGTTGAGCGCAATGGTCTTGAGGAGATTGAAGTTTGTTCGTGGTTAGATGAGTTCTTGAAGGTGAGAGCGCTTTTGGTGTAGATCTGAAGAATCTTGATGAAATCTGGTGAAGTTTGTGGAAAAACATTGATGAACAATGGAAAGTTGGTTCATGGTGAAGAAGGTTATTGATGATCTGTAAACATAACGAAGAGAAAGACGAAGATCTTGAAGATCTCGATGTTGCAAAGGTTGGACGCTCATGGAGTTCTTGGAGATTCAATGAAGGTTTAAAGATTCAACAAGAAAAATCTGGAAAAAAGTGAACAGACTTGCGATGAACTTGATGAACTCGGAGGAAGATCTGTTGGAGATTTTCCAGAATCTATGATGAATCTAAGAAACGTGATGCAGATCGTTATGGAGCTCTGTGTTTTGATTTGGGAAAACGGTTGAGATGCACGGACGAAGCTTCTTGGTGGATGAGCATGATGAATCTGGAAACGGTTGAAGAACACGTACGAACGGACGAAGAACACATGAATGTTCTTGAGGATTTCTGGAAACTGACGCTGAAAGATTGAAGGAATCTTGAAGTTTCTAGGGAAAACGATGAACATCGATGAAGATTACGATGAACATTGATGAGTTAGATCGGGCGAATGATGAATCTCGGATGAACACAGTTGGAGGTTGTATGAAGTTCTTGGAAAAAAACTGGAAATTCTGATGAACGGATGAACCTCGCATGTGTTTTCCGGCGACGGTTGCAGAATTCGGAGAGATTTTGGCCATGAAAACCACCGTGAGATTTCTCCGGTGATGATGGAGAAGTATTTGCATGCGAGGCCTGAGAAGTCGCCACCTCAGGGGGTTGCGTGGCAGCACGCATGAGAAAGGGATGGTGAGATGGACAAGTGGCAGGGTAGTGAGAGAGAAAGCGCCAAGTGGCGTAGTGGTGGTGAGTGGAAAGAATGAGATGTAAGCAGAAATGAGGTGGCGGAGAGAGAGAGAGAACGGGTGGAGCCTTCTTATAGTGACAAGTTTCACGGTTTAGATTCAATGGGCCTCCAACACCTGGACATCTGGCCCACGAATTGGCTGGTGATTGACTTGAAAATCTGACTCAGATTAATGGCAATTAAAATTCAATTAGCTCCTAATTAACCACAACTAATTAGAATGATTACAATCCAATTAAACTCAATTAATACTAAACAAAAATTAAAATTGCAACTAAAGCTTAAATGAAAATTAAGACTAATCTGAACCTAATTAAAGCTAATAAATCCAATTAGGATGAACTAAAACCCTAATTACCATCTAATTAAAAAAGGTGATTAAAATCTAATTAATCTCCATTAATTCCTAAATATATTAAAAATAGAAAAAGATTTATTAAACCTATTTAAAAAAATCCTAGTAAAGAATTATCCTATTAAAAACATTCAATATCTATTTTAAAATTCTAGAAGACAATTCAATCTATGAGAATGTACTTAGGAACTCCTATTTAATATCTAAAAAATATCTATCAAAACTATTTAAACAATCTATTATATCAAAAAAAATTCTAGGAATCATCTATTTAAAATTCTAGAAAAAGAATTAAATTCATTTAAAATTCTAGGAAATAAAGGGAAAAATCTAAAAAAATACGAGGAAGCCGATTAAATTGATTAGAACACGAATACACGAACACAGCGAAATAAGCGGTAAAAACCGGACACCGAGATAGCCTGAAAACACAGGGAATGAGCACCGATTCTCAAAGTAAATCCTCGTATTGGCCTGAAATGCCTGAAGCGCCAGGGGAGGCTGTAATCCCGATAAAATCAATATTATTGAGAAAATGCAACATATGCGGTATGCGAATGCGAATGCAAAATGCGTCGAAACATAATCCAAATATGGGAACCGGTTGGTCAAATTTTGGGGTGCAACAGTAAGCCACAGTCTTCTTCAAAGATGCCATATATGCCATGAGGATCAAAATCACTAGAACCAGGGGAGAATTATGCACCTGCAACACAGACACACGTTAATGACATGCAAATGAGGATGCAAACAATGCAAAATGCAATCTTGTAGCAGGAGATCAAGATGATTGTGCTGTTGAGGAGATGAAGGTTCTGTATCAACAAAACCACAATACTGCTCTGTCCAGAACAACCATATCTCTAATGAGAAGAAACCCCTGATACCAGACCATAAATCTGCTCTGTCAAGAACACACATATCTGATGATGAGAACCTCTGATACCAACACAACTGATTCACTATCAAGAAAACCAGGTAGTCTGGGGGTTAAGGTTTCCTGCATCACACCCGAACCTGCTCACAGGTATGGACCTAATCACAGAAAAGGTTCGGCATCCTATGCGGTCATCAGCGTCACAGACTTTCAAGAAATGACGATACGATACCCAGGAGGTGTGGCATCATCATCTCTTGAAGCGGCCTCACTTAGCTTAATTCCAAATGATCGGTTCCCAGAGTCGACAATCCTCAGATCCAACAACCCCTCGAGTCCAAAGGACCGATAGGAAGTCATCAAAGAGAACCTCGTCTGAGTGTGGATTACATAGGAACAGATGCAAGCAAAGCAAGCACGTCCTCCACTAACCCACTCTAATACTATGTAGCTCTCAAGCCTGGGTTTGGCTTCTCACTCATCACAATGCCCCTCCCACAACAGTACAGATAATCATATTATACTGAAAATAAAGTGCGGGAAATAAAATGCGATAGATAAACACAACCCAACAAGTAAACATACAAGCGCTAGGATTGACTCTCGCAGGGGACGTTGGATCCCCAAATTGACTCACATAAGGGACGTTGGATCCCAGGAAACTATCAAGTCCCCAGCAGAGTCGCCAGCTGTCGCTACCGCGAAAATAAGGTGCCGGCAAAACAGAAGAGTCGCCACCTTTCGTTATTTATCCCTCAGAACAGGAAAGGAAACGATCGGAAAAACCTGACGAAAAAGGTATAAGACAAGGTCATCGCAACCGATGTCTGGATTCGGGAGTCGGTTACGCAAGGGGAAGGTATTAGCACCCCTCACGTCCATCGTACTCGATGGGATCCATGCTTGTTGTGTTTATCTGACGGGTTGATTTAAACTATCTACCTATCAAGGCCGGTATAAAAAGAAAAGAAAATGACTCGGCAAAGCGTCGCACTTTATGCCTACGTATTCTCATCAGAGAATGAGAAATCAGAGTCAACGTAGTTCGACTAACTACGGGTTATGGGGAAGGTGGCTCGCCAATACATCAGTATTGTGCCTACATACTCTCAACAGGTATGAGAGATCAGAGCTTACGTAGTTCGGGAAAGTACGGATTATAGGAATTCAGATTCATTTGTTTTATCGAGTAGGGTTAACAAACAGTTCCAGCAGTTTGGCGTACGCAGCTCGACCTTTGTAGACTCAAGCGTTACCGTTTGCGGTAGAACTGGGAGTTAACGACACTCTTTTCTTCAGAAAAGCTTCCTTTGACTTATGGGCCCACGGGGCAAAAGGTTTGAAGTTTGTTTTCTATCTTTTACGAAAGAACTGTTTTTTATGTTGTCTGTAGTTCGTACAGCACTAGGGACTATGACCTGGGAACGAATGCGTCGCATATCGTCCAAAGGACGTATGCTAAACATTCTAGACGATTGAGAGGAGGCCGCTCAATTATCATTACCCAAGTAGCTTAAGGCTCGTAACGCGCTTATACTAACTTGCCTTTATTACGTTTTTTTACTGTTGTTTCAAGATGAGAAGAGAGGGGGACAACTACGGGGAGACTATCAAGTCCTAATGTTGTCATGCCAAGGATTCATCCTATGGTTGAGGTTTGAAACAAGGAACTCCTATAAGTTCTCATGCATAGGTTTCAACCTAAAGTTCTAATCATCACTTCCTTATCAAAGAAAGTGAGATTCCTAGAGGATCATGTCAATGATAAACAGAAACAGATAAAGCATCAGCTTAAACAGTAAACAGTAAACGACTGTAAAATGCATGCAATGCAAGTGAGGGAGGAAATGTGTGTGGGGCATCAGCCTCCACAAGCTCGTCTCGACCTCAAGACAGGTATGAATAACTACAATCATGAAGGATAATAGAATAAAATGCCATCAAGCAAATCACAAACCACATAGGCAAGGGAGCAGAGCTCTACCGAATACCCGCAAGCAAAGCCATACAGTAACAATACAAACAGAGGGAGCAACTCAACCTCTAATGCAATCATGCTCCTAGCTTAACACAATCTAAACATGAACTTATTCTAATGCATCAAGCAAATCAAACAAGTTACATCAATACAGTTGCACAGAAAGCAAACAGACAGGAAAGAAAGCAGATCAACAACTTCCACAGCTTCACAGCAAAGCAATCTTCTGACAGCAGTTCAGTCTTCAGTCTGGAACTGTTCTTCAAGGCTTTCATCTTCAATATCAAGTAACAACTTGCTTCTTCAAGCTTTCAACGCATCAATCACAAGTATCAACTTGTTTTTCATCTTCTTCAAGCTTCAGCTATTTCTTCAATCTCAATTTGATCTTCTTCACACAAGTGTCAACTTGTTCTTCTTGATCTTCAAGCTTCAGCTCCAATGGCAGTCCTCAAACAAAGAGGAAGTGCAACCTCTAGCATCTTCAATCTTCTAGCAAGGAACTCCATCCTCTAGCAAGGGAGAAATATTCATCTAACAAGATCAAGGGGGGATAGGGAGAAGCAAAGTGAAGACCAAAGGTCACCTCTAAGCACTTCACCATCAAAGAAAGGAATCCTCAAAGGTTCTACCAACTTGTGAAGAACCACACATCCTACCAAAGGAGGGATGAGGCCTTCACAATGGAACCTTACATCATAGGGAGAAATGGAAGTGATCAACATCTTCCATGTTTCATGAAGGAAGAAAATCTATTCTAAGGGATCTCCCTAAAAACCCTAATCCTTAACCCTCAACAAACTACACCAAAGGGAGAGCAATCTTCAAGTCCAAGCTCCACCATGGATTCCACAGCAGCCCACACAAGTATTCATCATCATCCAAGAGCAAGAGAAGCAAAACCCTAGTCTAAGGGAACTAATGAAGTCATTCTAGTTGAGTTAGCAAGTTAGGATCACCTAAAACCTAGTATTAAAGTTAATTCTAAATAAATTACTAAAATCAATTATAAAATCCTACAAAAATAACTATGGGAACCTATGTCAATCATGACTCTACCATGTTAATTCCAGAGATCAAATTCTCAAATAAGACCTAGAAATAAATTCTACACTACAAGGTACTAAACTTAAACCCTAAAAGGGAGCACCTAAAGTTTCAACCTCAAAACAACACATAATTTCATAAAAAAAAATGTGAGAAAAATACTATGGGAGCATACATGTCTAAGCTAATCACAAACAAAAAATCAAGAAAAAAATCATCACCAAATGATCAAACCAAAATCATCAAACAGAGGTATCAACCATGGTAATTTTATTATCAAATAAAATGTAAAAAATGCACATAAAATAAAAATGAATGGTTTTTCTAATATTTTTATTCAATAAAATTCTATATTCAATCATGAATCAGGGGGGAAAACCTGGAATTAATTGACCTATTTTTCTATTTTTTATGAATTATTATCAAACTAACATGAAATGAAGAAAATAAAAGAAAATCAAAAGAAATTAACAAAAGATGCGTTGCAAATAGCAATTATAATCAGTTCATTGTGCGGGTTGGGCCAGATGGGAGGTGTGAATATCAGTTCAGTCACTAAGCCCATTGCTTCCAATTAATGAAATGGTGCGTATCAATGAAGGAGTCAAAGTCTTACTTTCAAAACCAATCGTGGCTGTGTGTTTGCCCTACTGAGTCAAGCCTCAAAGATGATCCAACGCACCACAGCCTTCGTCCCTAATTTGAATTCAGATGGAGGGAGTTTACAGACGGTGGCCTGAGCAGTGGCGCCACCGTCTTCTCCGGTGAGTCAACTTCCACAGGTCATCAAAAATCACATAACCATACATCATCTTGTCCAGTTTTTAATGATGATCACGAATCTACCACTAGAATCATCTAGTTCCTTCTCTAACTCAAAACACGATGACATCTTCAGAATTTGTCAAAATCTTGAATCTCACCATTCTCCAAATTAAAGGCATCAATCCAATACTCATCTCATGGTGATCAATTTCCCCTATCTAATCTTGATTATCTATCCAAGAATCTCTAGAATTCAGCCTCAACAGAAATTGGTCATCATCCTAACTTGTCTCTATTCCACGAATTAATCATCTTAAATCCATATACACATCACAAGGATCCTAACCACCTATAGATTTCTATCTATCTCCTCCTAAATTATGCATAGGGATAAAAGTTACCAACCTGAGTTCAGAGGTGTAACAGATGCAGTTCTTGATCACTTCAACCTCCAAGATGATGCAGATACACTCCAAAACACCTTCTGAAGCCAATGCAACCTTCAATTTCTCTTGATTTGACCTGGAACTCAGGACTCGATTCTCTATTGCAACTCTGAATTTTCAATGGCTCTCTCTGCTACCAGCTTCAAACTCTTCCCAAAAAAATGGCTGAACACACTCAACACTTTATATAGAACTCATTAGAATCATCTAGAACCTTCTCAAAGCTTCAGAATGAAAAATTGGATTTTCAAATTTTCCCCAAAATCTCCCCCACACCAGTCACGATATGCACTCTGTTTTGGCTTCAAAATGCTTGCTTTGCACTCCTCATGAGATATTGAATCTAAATGGTGGTGATTCATTCCTTGTTTCCATCCAATGGCTCATGTTTGATATGTTACTTCATCATGAAGAAACAAAGAAAAAGGGCATGATATTGGACTCAAATCAAAATTCTAATATTGCCAAAGTTTCTAGAATGCATTTTCCATTCAAAAAATGATATTATTTTGCTTCATTTGCACACATATCATTTATTTTGAATTTTTGGCCTTTAATTCTCTTTAATTCTTCCCTTTTCACAATTTCTTGAATCAAGTCTCTCCTTGAGCCATTTCAATGGCTCCTTGATACATGGTCAAGGTTAAAACCTCATTTTGAGCAACTTTCAAGTTGCACAAAATTTTCATTTGAGGTGTCTAAGTTGGTGAAAATGACCCATAACCAAAAATGACCCATAATCACAACTTCCCAAAATACCCTTGACTTGTCAAAGCCATAACTTGAGTTCTACAAATCCTATCAAGGACTTCTAGTACTCTCTGGAAATCTAAGAGAATAAGGAACAACATTCATGTTGACCAAAAGTTCATAGGAATCATCCTTCTTGGGCAAACGTGTCATGCAAGTTGGGTAACTTTCAAGCTCCAAATTCACATGCCTCAGATGACTTGTAACTTGTCTGGCTCATAACTTGAGTTCTATAAACCCTATCAAGGACTTCTAGTACTCAAATTAAAGCTAAGATCATGATATACAAAAATCATGTTGGGGTCAAGATGAGATGACAATCATATCTTGAGCTATATAGTCTTGAAGACAGGGGTCAAACTAGGGGATTTTACACTGTCAAGTCTTAGAAACCCTAGCCTGAAACTTCTCAAACCCTTCAATCATGATGAGTTAACCTTGGAATCATCCTTACAACATCTCAATGTATCAATCTATGATCACATGGCTCTTGAATTAGGTCTCAACCTCCTTCAAATCATCAGTTGACTTAGGGTTGACCCAGTCAAACCCTAGCTGCACCAATCATGGCTGGGTCTTCTTAATCTTACACAATGACCTGTCTAGGCCTCAAAGTGATCTTCAACACTTCTCATGAGTTCTCTCAAGACCTCAAGTCTAACTTCATGGCTTCAGAATCATCTGATGGCTTTCCCCAACTCTCAAGTTAGGAGACATACATTCTTGGTTTCAACCACTCTCTCTGAGGATCTTTTAATTTCTCTGACAAGGATATCAACCTTTGAACTCTTGGATGACCTTCTTAGCTAGCCTCATAGTCTTGTGTAGATCTTGATTGGTAATCATACCTCTTGATCTCCTACATACATGTCAATGAAATGCAAATGATAATGCTAATGTGAATAGAATGAAACATAAGCTAGGTGAAGAATTGTTGGGCAAATTTTAAGGTGCAACACTGCCTCAACAGCACCATTCAACTTCGGCCGATAGAGAAATGAGTTATGATGCTCGATTTTGAAGTTCTGGCATAACTCCTTCATTATCTTGTTGTTCAGATTCGAACCATTACCAATAATGATTCGCTCGGGTATTCCATATCTACAAAGGATGTCCTTCTTTATGAATCGGGCTACGACTTGCTTTGTGACATTGGCGTACGAGGCTGCTTCAACCCATTTGGTGATGTAATCAATGGCAACCAAGATGAAACGATGACCATTGGATGCGGTGGGCTCAATATTACCAATTATATCAATGCCCCACATGGAGAAAGGCTACGGGGACGCCATAACATTCAATGGGCATGGAAGTACATGAATCTTATCTCCATAAATCTAGCATTTATGGCATTTCTTTGCAAATTTTAAACAATCTGATTCCATGGTTAGCCAATAATACCCTGCTCGTAATAGTTTCCGAGACATGGCATGCCCGCCGGCATGTGTGCCGAAAGTACCCTCGTGGACTTCTTCCATAAGCAATGTTTCTTCTTTTTCATCCACGCATCTCAACAACACCAAATCATGGTTCCTTCTGTAAAGCACACCGTCTGAGTTTAGATAAAAGTTGCCAGACAACCTCCTCAGCGTCTTCTTATCCTGAGCCGAAGCCCCTGGTGGATACTCCTGCTTCTTGAAGAAGTTCTGTATATCGTAAAACCATGTCTTGCCATCAACAACCTCTTCAATGGCGAATACGAAAGCGGGTCTATCCAGGCAAGAAATGACTATTCTAGGAGCATCATTCCAAAAATTCAGTTTATACATCAAAGATAGTGTTGCCAAAGCATCGGCCATCTGATTCTCTGCTCGTGGCACATGGTGAAACTCTACCCTGTAAAAGAAGGGTAACAACCTCCTTGCATAGTCTTTGTAAGGAATTAGATTTGGTTGACGAGTTGCCCATTCTCCCATGATTTGATTAACCACTAGCACTGAATCACCATATACATCCAAATTCTTGATTCTCAAATCAATAGCCTTTTCCAGACCCATGATGCACGCTTCGTACTCGGCTTCATTGTTAGTGAAACAGAACGTCAACCTGGCAGTGAACAGGATGTGAGTACCATGAGGAGTTGTAATAATTGCCCCGATCCCACTACCATAAGAGTTTACAACGCCGTCGAATATCATCTGCCATTGAGAACCTTCCTCCGGACCTTCGTCAGGCAACGACTCTTCATAATCTTTCGCTTTGAGGAACATGATATCCTCTTCAGGAAATTCAAACTTCATCGGTTGATAATCTTCGATTGGCTGCTCAACAAGGTATTATGAGAAAACACTTCCTTTGATGGCTTTCTGGGAAACATATTGTATATCGTACTCTATCAGTACCATCTGCCACCTGGCAATTCTTCCTGAGAGCACTTGCTTTTTGAAGACATACTTGATCAGATCCATCTTCAAAATCAACATGGTTGTATGATTGAGTATATATTTTCTCAAACGTTTGGCAGCCCAAGTGTCGCTACTGCGAAAATCGGCGCTGGCAATACAGAAGAGTCGCCACCGTGCATTATTTATCCCGACGGAGGGAAAGGAAACGCTCAGAGTAAACCTACCGTAAAACGGGGAAAGGAATGGTCATCGCAACCAAATCCTGGATTCGGGAGTCGGTTACGCAAGGGGAAGGTATTAGCACCCCTCACGTCCGTCGTACTCGACGGGATCCACGCTTGTTTTCGGGTATGGATTGCACTTCTATCTAAACTAAAGGATGAGGCCTGAAAAGAAAAGAAAACATGACTCGGCAAAGCATCGCACTTTTATGCCTACGTATCCCCGTCTGGAACGAGGAATCAGAGTCAGCGTAGTTCGCCTAACTACGGGAAAGGAGGGGAAGGTTGCTCGCTAGGATATCGCATCCTATGCCTACGTACTTCCACACAGCATGGAAGATCAGAGCAAACGTAGTTCGGGCAACGCGTGACACAAGCTGTTCAAGTGTCTTTTATGAAAAATCTCACTTTAAACAAGGGTTTTCTTATTGCAAAAAAAAAAGGTCGATGTTTGTTCAAATCTTTTGACGGAAGAAATGAATTGATCTCTGTTATAACCTTTATTAATGTTTTTCTGTTGTTTGAAGAAATAAGAGATGACACTCTACAAATCCTAGGGTTGAAAAGGGGATAAAATCTACCCTAATGTTATCATACATGGGTTAGCTCCTAATGTCTATCATGCTCCCCTCTTGCGCAGAGAGAAACAGAGATCCTAAGGGATAAACGGAAACAGAAACAATAGCAAATATACAATAAAGCAGTAAAATGCATGGATGCAACAATACAAGCGAGGCAAGGGAATCCCACTCGACCTCGAACCTAGAAAACAACAGGAAAAAGTGAATAGAATTCACTTTCAACCTAACAGGTTAAACAGCAAGCAATACAGTCAGGGAAATTCAATCAATACAAAAAGAATTATCAACAGCAAAAAATAAACAGCAAAAGCAGTCTTCATTAGCAGGCTTTCAAGTCATCTTCAACCATCTACAGGCTTCAAGAAAACATCAGTCTTCATCTTCACAGCCCCCAAGCAAGGTATTTGTCTTCAATCTTCAGTGCTTTCTTCAAGTCCCACTCTCCAAGCTGAGGAACCAATCACAAGAATGAACTGGGTGTTAAGCAATTAGTTGACCACCAAAGGTGGCAAACAGACTGCTAACAACACATAGAACATTTCTCTCAAGAGTTCCATCTCTTAGACACTATCACCAAGCCTTCCAAAGGAAGGGGGTTAATGTCTTAGAGAGACTCTGCATCATAGAGAAGGATGGAGGCAAACAAGACCTTCCAAGTTTGTGAATCAAGTTTTCTACTCTAGAGCTCTGCCTAACTCCTAGATCCTAGAACCTTCAACAGCTGCCAGCAAGAGATACTCCTCATCAACTCTGGAAGTTGGTCTTCATTCTCTTTGATCCCCAATGGGCTTCATCAGCACAGTCTTCAGCTCAAACCCAAACCCCAAACAAGCCCAATACCCCACACAGTCAAATAATAACCCTAGAGAGGGCACACCACACAGTCAAGCAAGTACAAGCAGTACTAATAGTAATAGTAGAATAGGGGAAGCCTAGTATTTTCTAAGGGATCTATTATCTACCCATAATACCCCTATAGTCCCATACCCCAAAATTCAAACTACAACTCCTAAAAGAAATGATCTCTTACACCTATGTTATCTTTAAACCCTAGTTTTGATTCTCCTAATCACACCTAAACAAACCATCTAAAATTAAGTCCTAAAATCATGTATTAAATTTTATATACAAGCTAAAGTTCTAAGTGAAGTACTCTAAAAAGAATGGACCCTAAATGTAAAAGCATCTAACTAAACTAAAATCAACAATATGAAGTATCAAACTAAATCACTTAAAAAGCTATAAAAATGAAAAATATACTAAAAATACAAAAATAAAATGAAATGCTAATTTTATTATGTGAAAATTTTATTAACAAAAATATGAAAAAGATGCAAAAACAACCAATTAAAAATATGAAATTTTCTATTTGTTATGATTTTTTAAAGAATTAGCAAAAATTGAATGAAACTAATATGAATTAAATGGGGTAGGGGTGCAGTCAGCATTTATTTTAGTTAAAAAAGGATGATGGGCCCAGACTGGGGGGCGCGCATAGCAAAGCGCGTCTAGGCCCAATTGATCAGAAAAACAAAAAAGGAAAAAAAAACTGAAAACGATGCAGAAAGTAAAAATAACAGTTCAATTGGCATTGGGCCTTGCTGGTGGGGGTGTGGATATCACATTGGTCTTAAGCCCACGTTTCAGAATAAATGAAACGCGGCGTTTTGCGCCTAACATTTCCCTCTAATTCTGAAATCAAATGTGAGCCTTTCGATTAGCTTGAGAGTCAAAGTCCATGTCCTGATCCAACGACCCTCCTTCATCTTCCTCCTTGGAAACCCTAGGTTGCAGAAAAACCCTCTCCATGCATGAATCTTCCATCCCTCTGTTCTCCCTCAACTCTTAATGAAATCTCACGATGTAAAGATCAAAAATGATCTACATCCCTCCCTCTACACAACCATGGTCTTAGTTTCTTTTAAAACTCAATCCACATCCAAACCCGATAGGTAGAAAACCCTGGTTCCACCATTGTTACACTGAGATCAAGCTTGCCAATTCTTGCCAACTCTTACACTAATGCATTCTACGTGCCATGCTGATCATTTTCATATATCTAACCAAGATTATCATGCCCTAACCTAGGTATTCTAAGCCATAACAGTTTTGGTACTCCCATGGTAACCTCCATGAATGGTTCTCAAATTCATCAGAAATGATCCTCTACTTATGCCTAACCGTTCTAACCTAAAGATTATCTATCATGCTAACTAATTCTAGCCAAATCGAAGGAAACACCAACCTGGTTTAAAGATGAAAACAGATGCAGAATTCCTTGGATCCAAAGCTTGCAATGTTTGGGACTTGCTCAAATAACTTGGTTCTTGATTCTGTATGCAGTAGATCTTGCTCAAACCCCTTGGATTACCATAACCACTTCCTTTTGCAATTTGGATGATGCACTTGAATAGCACGAATTCCTCTTCAATTCAAACAGATTTTGATGAAAACTTGATCTATGATGGATGTAGATGATGATAGGATCAAGAATTGTGGAGAATGATGAAGATTTGGTAGAGTTCTTATGTGATTTGCAAAATGGAAGAATGAGATGAAACTTGGTATTTTGATCAAAATGAATCACCAACCCTTGAATGAATCCACTCTTCTCAATATATAGCTGATCATAGAACTCTCTAGAACTTGATAGAAACTTCTTGTGCACAATTCCCTTGAATTTTGGCATGTGTAACTTCATACATAAGTGACCAATGGTATCTCTCAAACTTTGCCTTACTCTCAAAAATCTACTTTTTCCAATGTTCTTAAAATATTTTTTCCAATCAAAATGACCTATAACTTCATCTCATTTGGCCATGGTATGAAAAATCTCAATTTTAGGTCACTTTTATTCATTAAATTCACTTTTAAATGACCAAATTTGGAACCTTGAGCTATGAGAATTTCCACTCTTTCATGATCACTTTTCTAGACTCAAAATGTCATTTGGAGCAAGTTTGATGTTGTGAAGTTTTTCATTTGAAGCTTCCTTGTATGAGTTTTGGGCATAGGCTTGAAATGACCTGTAATTCTCAAATGACCAAAATACCCTTTGCTTGCCAAGGACATAAGTAGAGTTCCACAAATCATATGAAGGCATACCATACATTTATAGAAATCTAAGACAATGAGGAACAACTCTTATGTTGACCAGAAATTCATTTGAAATCTCCTTGAGGGGTAAACGTTGCTTGGAAGACAAGTAACTTTCACAGACAAAATTTCAGATACCTCAGATGACCTGTAACTTGCAAGGACCATAACTTGAGTTATATAAATCTCCTTGATGTCTTCCACCACTCAAATTAAAGGTCTTGAGATCATATACAAGTTTAATATTGGCCAAGGATCCATTTGAAGCTTGCATTTTGAATTATCTTGCTTGGAAGTTTGCCCTAAATCAGGGGATTTTACACAGAAACCCTAATTTAGAAACTCCTCTTCTTCTTGATTTCTCTTGATTTCTTCTTGGCAAAACACCACATCCTTATCTACATGTCAAATGATGAACTCCACATCTCTCAGATAGACCTTGATGCCTTTCAATCAATCATTTGACCTAGGGTTGACCCAGATGAAACCCTAGTTGACTGTCTTCAACTGCAACTCTTGTGACCACATCAATGACTTGTCTCACTTTCACCATGACCCTCTAGGTCCTCCATGATGTCTGTATACCCTCCATGCTCAATCCCCATCTCACAATTTCTTTGATGATCTTCAAATACATTCAAGATAGGAGAGAGACCCACTGCTTGGTCCAATGACTTCTTTAGACTTCAACTTTTTTCTGATGACTTGACTAAGATTGAATTTGAATAATAACCTCCTGATAGGCCCATAGAGATAAGAATAGTACCTGGTCCCTTGTTGGATGACTTACTATGCTATGCTATGCAGATGAATTATGTATATGATCTACTATGCAAATGCTAATGCAATTAAAACATAAACCAAGTGAAATAGGTTGGGCAAATTTTGGGGTGCAACAGCTGCCCCTATTCAAGCGACTTGGACCCGATTGGGTGAAGAGCAAACGACCTTCAAACATTCGAGGTACGAGACGGTTGAATACGAAAGAACCCGGAAATTTGCCAACCGCCAAAGTTAGATTGCGTATACGACTACTGCTTGGGGAGAGCCCCCTAGGGTACTGGCCTTTGTTGCCATGGCAACAACTAACCGTCCATCTGTCAATCTATTTTGTAAAATAATCTGATATTGTCCGCAGCCCACTCTATTCCGAAGAAATGGGTATACACCAAACAACGAGAAATTGTTGATATCACTTATCAACCTCTGTTGATCTCACTTATCAACCAAGCATACGCTAACCAGCGGGAGAATATTAACTTCACTTGTCATGTTGACTTCACTGATCAACCTTCCGTATCCAAAGAAACGAGCAAACGCTTAAGCAAGCGGGGCGGTGTTGATCTCACTGATCAACCTTTCGTTTCCTGACGAAACGAGCGAACGCTTAACCAAGCGGGGCAATGTTCGAAGACATGAACAACCGACTCTGCGGGGAAACGAGAAACTTAACTAAGTAACTCTGAGGGGAATCTGACGATAATCATCACATACTTACTCTGGCCGTAGATAACAAATTCCAGATCCTCACGTACTGATATAACATAAACTAGATGGACTGAGTGGCTTCACCAAGCAACTCGGTGGGGAAAACTCTGTTGGAGATCACGAGAAACCTAACCAAGCAACCCGATGACGACCACCTTGCTGGGGAATACAAGTAACTTAACCAAGCAACCTGTTGAAGAAGACCCTGCCGGGGATTACGAGGAACTTAACCAAGTATCTCGTTGAAGAATACCCTGTTGGGGATTATATCTCTACTGGGGAAACTGCGAGTAACTACCCAAAAACTGCATTATGCCATTTCCACAACACTCTGAGAAAGGACTCGGCTGGGGAGAAAGAGAAATGTCTGACCAAGCAACTCTGCTAAGGGGACATCTGACATGACGAACACGATCACTGCATGTCGTACGCCATAAATCCGCAAACATAAGACGAACACGATCCTTGCGTGTATCACAAACAACATCCACTGAAGGGACAAACACGACGAACACGATTACTGCGTGTTGCGTCACAACCAGAATTACACGTGTTGTACCCCAAATTTTGACCCCTTAGATTCCCATTATCATTTTAGAAGCACGATCATGAATTATCTAACCCTAAATCAGTGCAAGTTCATTATTGTCAAGTTACAGATGAATCAGGGTTCTCGCACCGACAAATTCAAAACAACCAAGGAATGATCAACCAATGATTTGGGCCAATTCAATCATGGAATGAAATCAAAGATGATATCAAATTCAAATGAGAAGTCAATTTGAAGAAATCATTTCAGAATCAAGAACAGTACAGTCAAGAGGCCCCGATTAGGGTTTTTAACTAGTGAAAAGTCAATTGTGGTTTGACTTTGATGTTGGAAGATGTTTTAATGGTGGGATTGAGGTCCATGAAGTTAATATAGCTTATTAAAGACCATTCAAGAAGTATCAAAGTCTCATGATATCCAGAACGTCAACAGGCGACTCAGTAGGCACCGATCGATCGTACGGTTGACCGAAAAGTCAACTCCTCAAATTTTGAGAATTGGAATCCAAGTTGTGAATCAAAGTTGTTCCTTATGTCATAATGGACTTGAATATCAATTTTCATGATCATTGGATCAAGGATGAGAGAGTAATCGAGTAATCGGGAAATTAGGGTTTTGAAAAGGGCTAAATCATAACTCCTTAACCACACATCCAATTGAGTTGGTTCTAGTCTCATTTGAAAGCTCTTGACAAGCTCTACAAAAGTTTCCTAGTGGTCCATGGTCAGAAAACGCTTAGTTTTTGAGTTAGAGAAGAAAACATTACAAGAGGAGGAAAAAGACTTAGAAAATTCTAAGTGTTTTGTACTAAGGAACCCTAAAATCAGCCAACTTCAAGGGGATTTTTCACCTAGTTTCAAATAGAATCAAGACTTCTGGTCAACATGAAAGTTTTAGTGCTATGTGAGGGCTTTCTAAATTGTACTAGAACATCTCAAGAGGAGTTATGAGCAGAAAGTTACATAGGTGCAAAGTTGAGGGTTTCACACTTTAGTCCCACATTGGCCAATTTTCAAGAATGACTTATTTCACTAATTTTGCCAAATTTTCTTGATCCAATTTGTTGTATGTGATATATCAGATATGTGTAGCATGAAACAAGATAAAATTGTGGAGGAATAGCCCAAAATCAAAGCTTGGACTTCATTGCCATTCAAGTGGGCAAAGTTGCCAAGTTTGACAATTCCAACCATGAGGTGTAAAGTGAAGCTGCACCAGCCCTTCCCTATGGTTTCTAGCCTGCTACAAACATCAAAAATCAATGGGAAATGTTGACAAAATAGCCTTGTATCAGAACCAATGATGAAAACCCTCCCTTGAAGGTTTGCTCCAAAATATCACAAGTTTGCTTCATGATGAAGAAAGGTCCCTAGCAAGCACCTCAATCTATTTTCCTATAAAAGGAGGGATCATTCACCTCATTCCAAACACAATTGATCTGATAGAAACCATAGAGAATCTCTGTTATCACAATTTCCACTCCTTGCTTCAAATTTTCAAAAACACCAAAATCCATGAAAACACCTAAAATGGTCATGAAGTGAAGATTGCTCAAATTCATTTCTATCATTTCCAACACCTCAAAAACCCTCCACACAATTTCTAAATATCATATAGAAGGTGTATTATACTTTGAACCACCAAGAAACTTCAAAATCAAAAAGTCAAACTTCTACCTACCATACTTTGACCAAAAGCCACAAAAATCACCAAAACTAGTCCTAGGCACATTCTTGGCATTCTAACCACTCTAACACCTCACAAATTACATTTCTCAACTGTCCAAGCTGTTAGAAACCATTGGAAACCACTATCTCTTCATTTGGCATCATAAGTGCATTGTTGCTTAAAGTTGAAGAAAAGTTCAAAGGCAAGAAAGTGAAGTAAGAGGTCTCTGGTTTTCTTAACTATTCTAGCATATTCAAAAGGGTCATCAAGAGGTATGTAACTTGTCTCCATTGGCTTTTGTGTCATTTTTCATGATTTTGGCATTTTAAGCATTTTTGTTCATTTTTGAAGTTATGAGCACATCAAAGCATATCAAGCAACTCAATTACCATTTTTTGCATAAGTTGTTGTTTTACCAAAATCACATTTCCAGCACTTCATAACAGTCATTTAGAAGTTGTTAGCACCATCATTTGGTTTTAGAAGCAAGCTGTTTGAAAATTCACATTTCAAAAATACACATGTTCACAAAAGCACATTTTTGCAACTTACACAACTTTTTTCATCACAGCATGATATAGGTCCCATCTTTTGCATAAACTCTTTCCTTATCATTTATGTGGTGCCTGGACATGATCTCCATGATTTGAAATTGTTTAGAACTTGAGTTTCATAGCAAAATGCATCTCATTTCATCAACATACAGCAGCCATCGATTTTTTTATTACAGTAAGAATTTTCAAAAACTACCACCACCATCATGTTCCTTGTTTGATTCTACCCCAAATCCATATAAATTTTGTTCCATTCCGATAAACGGTTAGGAAGTTACGCTAGAAAACGTATTTGCATTTGTTATGTGTTATTTTGCCCAGCCTGGTGCACAACTTACCCTTATAATTAATTAGGGGTAGCTTCATCAATGGATGTATAGCCACCCCAGTGGTATGACCATGCGCCTTTCACCCCTTGTTCCTGAGTTCGACCCCTGAGGAGGGCAACTCTTTTGTTTAATTTTGTGATTTTTTACCAAAACTTCAAAAATTCGTATCTCACTCGTTTTTCATCGTTTTTCGCCCGTTCTTTTTTTGTTGTGCTCGTATTAATGTGTACTTTCACGCCATGCTTTTACTTTTCATGTTTGCATTTTTTATCACTTAGTTTGTTTATGTGCAAATGTGCGTGTTTTCGCGATCGTTCATGTAATTACAGATAAATGTGTATGTGTTTCCCTTCAATATTTTTATTGAAAATTGTTTGAATCCATGCCCATATATGATATATAACATGCTAGGATTTATTTCTTAGTTGTTACCATTTTCATCTGTTGATTTTCTTCAAGTGCGAACCGTTGTTGCAGTTTCGATTATTTCATCTGTTAACTGTTACCTTCATGTTTCATTTTTTACCATCTCTCATTGTTTACTTGGTTGTCACCATGAATATGCTTTATCTTGATGTTTATCTTGTTTAGCATTTATTTTCTATTCTCCCCAAGTGATGAAGCTCGTTAGCTTTCACCTGATTATTTCCCCAGTCTCCCCCCAAAGGAAGGTCGGTCCATTTGACCCTCGATGTCATGGATAACTTATTCAAATCACACCCTTGACGTTGTTAAGTCATTTCAAACTTAGATTAGAAACCTTAGACTTTGCTTAAGTCTAAAAGACCCACCCGTACTAGGAGCGTTCTTCAACTAGAACCCTGGGAAAGAGTTCGTCAACTCTATGTAAGAATCATCGTCATGACTTCTTACTTTCCCCTTTTACAAACTTAGAATAGGGAGTTTTGTCAAACTCCACACAAACATTGTCATGTTTGTTCCCCCTTAAACCTTGATCGTCATCAAGTGTTCTTTTCCCTTGTGAGGTGAACTACGATTGCTCTGATTCTATCCTAGTCAGGATACGTAGGCAGAAGGTGCGATGCCTTTGCGAGCAAACTTAGAAAACCACTTAGGCCTTTTTATTTATCTCAATTCCCAATCCTTAAACCATTAGTGCACAATTCACAAACTTTAGCAATTAATTAAACAAAAGGTTCCTGTAGAGTACTACAGATATTTAGGGTGCTAATACCTTCCCTAGATATAACCAACCCCCGAATCCCCGAATCTCTTAAGCGTTGTCGTTACATCGCGCAAAAGGTTCTTTCTTTCTTTAGACCTATCCTTTGGATAAATTAAAGTCCGGTTGTAAAAAGAAATACGGTTCAATTTAATTAATAGCTTGATACCAAATTTTCACCACAACAACACGGTAGGACAAACACGACCACTGCGCGTTTCGACCCTAAATCCAACCGGATAAGATAAACACGATCACTGCGTGCCTTGCGCCACAACCCTCTGGACAGGAGGAACACGATTACTGCGTGCCAGACGAAATACACTCACATAGATGAGGCGAACACGTTCACTGCATGCTTCGACCACAAATATGATGAACACGATCACTGCGTGTCTTGCAATAGGACGAATACGATCACTGCGCATCTCGACCAACAAACCCCCAAAATGATGTCAACCCGATCACTGCACGTCTCGCATCACAAGTTCGACTGGTTCTATTAACACGATCACTGCGTGCTATACGAATACGATCACTACGTATCTCGAACACGATTACTGCGTGTTAGGACACGATCACTGCGTGCTCTGAGCCACGATCCTCTTGACCGGAGAAAAACACGATCACTGCGGGCCTTGTGACACAAATTCAACCATGGGACGAACACGATCGCTGCGTACTTCGGCCACAAACAACCAGATGAACACGGTCACTGCGTGCCTTACAATATGAACCCCGTATATGGTACAAATACGATCACTGCGTACTTTGACCACAAATCAACATCTCAAGAACAACACGATCACTGCGTGCCTTACAACATGAACCCCCAAATGTTGGGACAAATACGATCACTGCGTACTTTGACCACAAATCAACATCTCAAGAACAACACGATCACTGCGTGCCTTACAACATGAACCCCCAAATGTCGGGACAAATACGATCACTGCGTACTTTGACCACAAATCAACATCTTCCTGAACCACGACTTCTCTTATCGGCAAGGAACAACATGTCTGAAACCGAAGGGGTAACCACCTGGCTTATGTTTCAACAATGCATGTTTGATAATGACGTAATGCTTCCACACAGCATGGAAATGCTACGTATTTAGGTAAAATGCGAAGTATGATGATGCATGCTTATGCAAGGAGCTACTTCAGCAAAATAAATGCTGAAGACAAACTGGATTCGCTGGGGATGACCGGAACACTACCGATACCCCTCCATCAAAATAAATGTTGGAAAGAGGAACCAACTCCGCTGGGGATGACCATCCTGCTGGGAAAGTAGCTCACAAACTCAAAACTTCAACCTCTGCTGAAGATGATCGTCCTGACGAGGAAGGATCAACCTGTTGGGGAAAGAGAAAAGCAATCCCGGAGACTGCTTTCAACGGTATCAACACTCTGATTACGCCCTGTGGGATACTTCATCCTGCTATCTTTGAGCTGGGGATTGACCGGTGTGCTATGATTCGCACTACACAAGAAACTCTTTGGGGAAATTAATCATATCCATCTTGACCTTCGCTGGGGTGGACTCTGCTCTGCTTGACAAGCTAATTCTAAACTACGGAAGATACATTGATCTTTTCCTTTGACGCAATCTCCACTCTCCTGGGGAGACAACATTCAATTTTGCCTGGGGCGACTCCACTGGGGAAGACACAACATTCATCCTCTGGAGAGGGTACTAGCCTGCCATGGACTCCGGCGGGGAACTTCGCGAGCTTTTGAATACCTGCAAAAGTCAACAAGCAAACACAAGACAATCTATGCAAAAAGGAAACATCTTGGTAATCACCCAAGACAACCGTTCAGGTAATTTCCGGTTTTAACAATCATCGGCCGAGGCCCGCCTGTTTACACGCATGTAAGTTTATCAAAAACATCGGCGTTATCTTACAAACAAAACTGTAAAAGTTAAACCCAAAGTCACACACTACACTGAATAAAACACTTTATTGATAACGGCCTGAGAATAGGCAAGATTTGTACATCAGATGCAACTCCTGAAAAGAGGTAGTCACGCATAAACAAAATGCAGAAGTATACAAATATACAGAATAAAATTTGTACACATGTCGGCAACGTGTTACAGACGAACACCATGAACCGATCCTCCTATGACTCGTCGGACTCTGACGCTTTCCCGATCTCTGTCTTCGGAAGAAATTGCTTTGGATAGTTGACCCCCAGATGCTCCCAAACCACTAACCATCAAACTTGGACCGCAGTCATTTGCTTCTCAAATCCCTAACTTTTGCGTGAATCGCCCTTTGCGGGTTTTCGATTCACCGGGATACCCCTTTTTGCCGAAGCCGCCCAGTGTAGGTTTTCGACTTCGCGGGTGTACATTTTTTCCGTTTTATCCCTAAATTTTGCCCGAACCTTTTTATTCTGTCTTTTTGGTTCGCCAGGATGCCCCATTTTTGCCTGGACTCTCTTTTTACTGTCCAGCGGGTCAACTTTAAGCAAAGTATTTTTTAACTGCGTCCGAGTTCACAGGGGACGAAAAGTCTTCACCGTCCATGGTGGATAACAATAAGGATCCTCCGGAGAAGACCTTTCTCACGACGTATGGACCCTCGTAATTGGGAGTCCATTTGCCCCTATGATCCGATTGTGGTGGGAGAATCCTATTCAGCACAAGATCACCCGTCTGAAAGCTTCGAGGTCGAATCTTCTTGTCGAACGCTTTCTTCATCCGGCTCTGGTACAGTCTACCATGTGAAATGGATGCCAGTCTCTTCTCATCTATCAAGCTCAGCTGATTCAATCTACTTCTCACCCATTCTGCCTCGTCCAGCTTAACATCAAGTAAAACCCTCAAAGATGGTATCTCAACCTCCAATGGCAGGACATCCTCCATGCCATATACTAGTGAGAACGGTGTTGCCCCAGTTGATGTACGCACTGTAGTACGATAACCGTGCAAAGCGAATGGCAGCATCTCATGCCAATCCTTATACGTTACCACCATCTTCTGAACAATCTTCTTTATGTTCTTGTTGGCCGCTTCAACAGCGCCATTCATCTTGGGTCTGTAGGGAGATGAATTATGATGCTCGATCTTGAAATCCCGACACAGATCTTTCATCATCTTGTTGTTCAGATTCGAACCATTATCAGTAATGATCCGTTCAGGAATACCGTATCTGCAAATTATATCCTTCTTGATAAATCTGGCCACCACCTGCTTCGTCACATTGGCGTAAGATGCTGCTTCCACCTATTTAGTGAAGTAATTGATCGCAACTAGGATGAAGCGATGCCCGTTAGAAGCAGTAGGCTCAATCTTGCCAATCATATCGATTCCCCACATGGAGAAAGGCCACGGAGAAGCCATAACATTCAGTGGACTGGGTGGCACATGGATCTTATCGGCATAGATCTGGCACTTGTGACACCGCTTGGCAAACTTGAAACAGTCCATTTCCATTGTCAACCAATAATACCCTGCTCGCAGCAACTTCCTAGTCATAGCATGCCCACCAGCATGTGTACCGAAAGTTCCCTCATGGACCTCTTCCATGAGCAAGCTGGCTTCCTTCTCATCTACACACCGGAGGAGTACCAGATCGTGGTTCCTTCTATACAAAACGCCATCGGGATTCAGATAAAAGTTGCCTGCTAATCTCCTTAGAGTCTTCTGATCACGACTGGATGCCCCAGCCGGATATTCCTTATTCTTCAGGAAATTCTGTATGTCGAAATACCAAGGTTTACCGTCAGATGCTTCATCAATTGCAAACACAAAGGTCGGCCTATCAAGGCGAGATATGACAATCCTGGGAGCCTCATTCCAGTAGTTGACCTTATACATCGAGGATAAAGTTGCAAGGGCGTCTGCCATTTGGTTCTCCGCCCGGGGTACATGATGAAACTCTATTTTATCAAAGAAAGGTAGCAACCTTCTCGCATAATTCATGTACGGTATCAGATTAGGTTGGCGTGTCTCCCACTCTCCCTTAATCTGATTCACAACCAATGCTGAATCCCCATATACATCCAGATTCTTGATCCTCAGATCGATCGCCTCTTCTAACCCCATAATGCAGGCTTCATACTCTGCTTCGTTATTTGTCACTGGAAAAGTCAATCTGGCTGTGAACGGGATGTGCGACCCGTGGGGAGTTGTAATGATTGCCCCGATCCCGCTACCGTACGAATTGACAGCCCCATCAAAAATCAATTGCCACTGGGAACTCCGCTCAGGTCCTTCACCAGGCAACGGTTCATCACAATCTTTAGCTTTCAAGTACATTATGTCCTCATCAGGAAACTCAAACTTCATAGGCTGATAATCCTCAATCGGCTGTTCGGCGAGATATTCGGACAGAACACTTCCCTTAATGGCCTTCTGGGAAACATACTGGATATCGTATTCTGTCAATACCATCTGCCATCTAGCAATCCTTCTAGAGAGCGCTTGCTTTTCAAACACATATTTGATCGGATCCATCTTTGATATCAGCATGGTTGTATGATTCAGCATGTACTGTCTTAGACGTTTGGCAGCCCACGCCAATGCACAACACGTCTTTTCAAGCATAGAGTATCGAGATTCACAATCCGTGAACTTTTTACTCAAGTAGTAAATTGCATGCTCTTTCCTTCCTGTCTCTTCATGTTGACCGAGAACACAACCCATACTGTTCTCAAGAACCGTCAGATACATAATCAGTGGTCGTCCCGCTACTGGGGGTATTAACACCGGAGGTTCCTGCAAGTATTCTTTTATCTTTTCAAATGCCCTTTGGCAATTGTCGTTCCAGACCACCGCTTGATCTTTCTTTAACAGTTTGAATAATGGTTCACACGTGGTCGTTAGGTGAGAGATGAACCTAGCGATGTAGTTCAACCTCCCTAAGAACCCACGAACTTCTTTTTCTGTTCTCGGTGCTGGCATCTCTTGTATTGCTTTTATTTTTGCAGGATCGACCTCGATTCCTTTCTCGCTCACAATGAACCCCAGTAGCTTCCCGGATCTCACTCCAAAGGTACATTTGTTAGGATTCAGCCTCAGCCTGTACTTCCTAAGCCTCTTGAACAACTTCAGCAGATTAACCAGATGTTCTTCCTCTGTTTGAGACTTGGCAATCATGTCATCGACATACACCTCAATCTCTCTGTGCATCATGTCATGAAAGAGCGTTGTCATAGCCCGCTGGTACGTTGCCCCAGCATTTTTCAAACCAAAAGGCATCACCTTATAACAGAAGGTTCCCCACGGGGTGATAAAGGTCGTTTTTTCCATATCCTCCGGAGCCATTTTGATCTGGTTGTACCCCGAAAATCCATCCATGAAGGAGAATACCGAAAACTGAGTTGTGTTGTCAACTAACACATCAATATGCGGCAGCGGGAAATCATCTTTCGGGCTCGCTTTGTTTAGATCCCTATAATCAACACACATTCGAACCTTGCCATCTTTCTTTGGCACAGGCACGATATTAGCGACCCAAGTGGGATAAGTGGTAACAGCCAGGAACCCAGCATCCCATTGCTTCTGCACTTCTTCCTTTATCTTTACGGCCATGTCAGGACGAGTCCTTCTGAGTTTCTGCTTCACAGGCGGGCAATCTTCCTTCAACGGCAGACGATGAACAACCATATCAGTATCCAAACCCGGCATGTCCTCGTAGGACCAAGCAAATATATCACTGTATTCACGCAGCATCTCAATAAGCTCTTGCTTGATGTCCACTTGCAACGCGGCCCCTATACGGATATTCCTGACGCATTCTTCAGATCCTAAGTTGATAATATCAATCTCTTCCTGGTGAGGCAGAATGACTCTCTCCTCTTGCTTCAATAACCGACTAAGCTCTTCTGGTAAGTCACTATCCTCCACAATCTCCTCCTCAGCTTGGAAGATCGGATGCTCGAAGTCTAAACGAGTCATAGGAAGTTTTTGGTCGATGTCATCTGAAAATTCATGAATCCTGCGAGGGAAACGGTTAAGTGCTTCAAAATGATATACAAACAGAATGCATAACCACGCTGCCATTTTATTGAAAAATAAAAACAGAAAGAAAAGGATCACAATATTTGAATGTAAAAAACGCCATCATTTATTGATCATGCAAACATACAGGTAAACAGTTAGGCCCTAAGACAAGATCATCGATGCCCCGGGCAAGGCATGTGATCATACAATGATTGAAAAAGCAACGCATTACTGTTTGGTGACTTGGATGACGTCCTGGATGGACCAGTTGCATAGGCTTTGCCCCGGCGTGCTGGGTCGAATCCATGCGTCCATGTCGCAGTCGCTATCCACTTCCTCCGTATCAGACACGGCATTAATCCTTTCGAAGCTAACCCCTCCGGGCGTGAACACCACAGGTCCCTTGTACTTAGGCGCCCTCTGCGAGGGAGATGGGCGGTACCCCAAGCCATACCTATCTTGCTTCACTGGGATGTCCAGAATCTGCCTCCACTTCTGAGTCTCTCCTGCTTGTACCAACGCCTTGGCTTCTTTATATGAGGAGACGACCACCTCTTGCCCTTCACTCTTTAACGGAGCCTCTTCTTTAACCTTCACCCCTTCGAACGCCTGACACAGCGTTTCATGGATCTCTTCATCTACCTCCACGTACTTGAAGGAAGACAAATGACTGACTAGGATATCCTCTTCGCCACACACCGTCACAATACTCCCCTCAACCATATATTTCAGCTTCTGATGGAGTGTAGAAGTTACTGCCCCAGCGGCATGAATCCAAGGTCTCCCGATCAAACAGCTATATGCAGGCTGGATGTCCATGATGTAAAACACTGTATCAAACACCTCCGGACCTACCTGGATGGGTAACGTCACTGACCCGAATACTGACCTCCTTGTTCCGTCAAAGGCCTTCACTACCAAATCACTAGGTGTGCACAACATCCCACGGGTATCTAATTTCAACAGGGCTTTCTTTGGTAACACATTCAACGAGGACCCAGTGTCTACCAGCACATGGGATAAAATAGTGCCCCGGCACTCGATAGAGATGTGCAAGGCATTATTGTGATCACGCCCTCTAGGCGTTAGATCAAAATCCGTGAATCCCAGCCCATGCCCTGCATTAACATGTGATATAACTCCCTCCAGCTGATTAACTGAAATCTATTGTGGCACGAAGGATGTCTCAAGTACCTTCAACAGGGAATTTCTATGCGCCTCAGAACACAACAACAGTGATAATATGGAGATCTTTGACGGGGTCTGCTGCAGGTGATCTACAATCTTGTAATCACTTTTGCGGATCAACCTCATGAATTCTTCCACATCTTTGGTTATCGGCTCTTTCTCTTTACTCCCCGAAGATTCCCCCTCAACAACTTTGTTCTTACCCCTGGCAAGCCTCTCTGCTTCAACCTCAGGTGAAATGAAAATTCTCCCGCTCCGGGTTATACCACCCGCTCCCACTATGTTATCTACGGACCCTGCTGGCGGATCATTCAAGTCAATCTTTTCCCCATTACAATACACCTCAGCACCATAACTCCACGGGACTGCCTTTGTGCTTTCATAAGGGACTGGCTTAGCCTTGGTAATAGTAATGGTCGGCCTTTTCGATGATGCCGAAATTGTCACCGATTTGAATGGAATGGTGATCGTAGCAATCTCCCTGCGCTCTTCTCCCGATTCTGTCTCAACAGACTTCTCTCGCCCCACAGACCTGTCAAACTGCAAAATTCCTTCATCAATCAAACCTTGAACTCCCCTTTTCAACCTCTCACAGCCCTCAGGTTGAACCAAACAGTCAACACACTCTTCGCTGCAACCGGGATAGACACCTCCTTTCAATAAACGCTGCTTTACATAACTCAACGGGGTTTTCAACTTGCTCACTTCCGAAACCAAGTTCAACTCATCATCTACCATGATTGCATTGGCCCCAGCCCCACCATGCTTGGGCATTGGCTGCTGCGTGATATTGGGACCGTCCTTCCCGAAGTTAATAGTCGTACTATCAAGTAAATCCTGTACTTTATGCTTGAAAGCTAGGCAATTTTCAATATTGTGCCCTGGTGCACCCGAATGGAAGTCACAGTGCTCATTAACATCATATCCGACTGGTGGATGGCCGGTTGGTGGTGCTAAGGTCCTCTTCTCGACTAGCTGCAATTTCAACAAAGTTTGAAGGAGTTCTGCATATGATACCGACGGTACCTCGAATACTCTCCTCGGTCGTGGGTTCTGAAGTCTGCGCTGATTATTATTAGGTTGCTGCTGAGCCTACTGCGGTGGTTGTTGTCTCTGTTGCTGAGAAGGCCCTGGAATGGTTACACTTGCAACCTGTGACTGCTGATGCCAGTCCTGACTTTTATTCCTTCATCGAGCATTGTATACGGCGTTGGTATCACCCTGCCTTTTACCACCAAACGTCTTCTTATTACCTCCTACGGAACTGGACTCACCCGCTTGAATTTTACCAATCTTTACCCCGTTTTCAATGCGCTCCCCCATCAAGATCAACTCAGAGAAAGTACTCATCGAAAAATTGAGCAACCGGTCATAGTACATTCCAGAAAAAGTTCCTATGAACATATCCATCATTTCGCGCTCCACCATCGGAGGGTGCACCCTAGCAGCCAGATCTCGCCATCTCTGGGCGTATTCCTTAAAGCTCTCGCTAGACTTTTGAGACATGCTTTGCAGCTGGACTCGGTTAGGGGCGAGATCACTATTATATTGATAATGTCGAACAAAAGCCTCTGCCAGCTCTTTCCAACTCCTGATCTGAGTAGGCTCCAAGCTCATGTACCACTCCAGCGATGGCCCCGACAGGCTATCCTGGAAGAAGTGCATTAGCATCTTTTCATCCTCAGAATACGCAGACATACCCCTGTAAAACGCGCGTACATGCACCCTAGGGCATGTATCCCCTTTGTACTTATCGAATGACGGCGCTTTGAATTTCAGCGGGACCCTCAACCCTGGGACTAACCCCATATTTGACATATCCAGCCCAAGAGCACTATGGCTGGCCAATC
Organism: Lathyrus sativus; assembly: GCA_963859935.3. Classification (NCBI taxonomy): domain Eukaryota; kingdom Viridiplantae; phylum Streptophyta; class Magnoliopsida; order Fabales; family Fabaceae; genus Lathyrus; species Lathyrus sativus. Next base: position 127,338,766 of record OZ012741.1, read on the forward strand.
CGTTCACTTTCTCTTCTAGCAATCTCATCCGATGGTTGTCATCCCTAGCTCTTTCATAACCCTCGTTCTGACCAAAGAACACATCCTCCTGACGATCCTCCCAGCGAGGTACTGCGTCGTATCCAACATAATCTGCATCACGGCCCGGACCCGTTTGGACGTACCTGGGGTCATACTTCAGATTACCCATCTCTTGAGCGTTGTATGCGCCAGTTCCATATCCAAGATTACCATAGCCACCAAACCCAGCCTTGGCGCCAGCAATGCTGCCATACCCCATGTTCACACCATTGAAGCCCTGGTTACCATTAATACCATTCATTCCGACATTCTCAACACCCCCATTGAAACCCTGGTTGACATTACCCACCAATACCCCAGCACTATCTGTATGGACATTCATGTTACCGGCGTTCCCACCTCCACCTACAAGACCAGTTTCTCCAGCATTCAAACCGGTTACGGGAATAGCATCAGCACTTTGACGATGCTCAATTCGGGGAGAAGCAGCAATATTTTCACCATGCGGTGTCCCGTTGTTTTCAGCCCGTGCGACTATCGGTTGAACCAGATTCTGCAGTTGCTCTTGTCCTTTGGCGATGGTCTCCATGGTTTGCATGAGTAGGGCCATCCTGTCACGCATCTCTTGCATTTCACTCTGCACGTTGTCCATGATCTTCTTCTGGTTAGTCCTTGTAGAGTAACGGTAGACCCGCTTTTCTGCAATCCTGAAAATACCTGGAATGGATGCAGGAGATAAGATACACGGATCGCAAACCTGTAATGCAGATGTGAGTATGTATGCAAAGTGCAATATGTGTCTGTGCATTAGGGAATATCATTCCCCGATTCTAGTGTGAAGGTGCCAGTGCAGTGACAGCGCTAGCAATACGGTGATCGGAGCCGAATCATAGAAAACCTCGTATATTGCAGAGAAATCCATTAAGCCAAGAATACAATATCACTGAGTGTACAATAAGAAGGCATGACCCAACCAACAATCCTGGTGATGGTCAGCACAAATGCAAATAAAGCATACACATCAATATATATGAAATGGTCAAGTACACTCATGAGCCCGGTACTCTTCTAGTAGCTTCTTAGTCTCTGGATGACTTGGTCGGGTAAGCAGCCCCTCAACAAGTTGATTTCTTCGTTTGAGAACACGTCGTACGTCACCAGCGGTTTCCTCCCATGCCCCTTCTCCGAAGCGATCCTCTAGCTTCCGCTTCTGAGACACAGCTTCGTTCCTGCCTTCGATGGCCTTGTTCAATGCATTCTGGAGACTATATCTGGCCATTACCTCCTCTTCATGCTTCTTAATGCTAGCCTTCAACTGCTCTTCGAGTTCAGAAATTTGCTGCTTCAATTTGTCTTCCCTCTTTTTGTTGTTGGTTAGTGTAGCGTTCCACGTCTTGTTACAAGAAGAGATTTCTCGGTGAGCGGCGTCGAGTGCTTTCTTTTTGGACTCCAACATGTCATGAGAGCTTCTGAACTCTTGCCCCAGACGTTCACGCTTCTTTTTCTCCTCAGTCAACTCAGCACCTAGTCTGTTTACTAGTTCGATCTGCTGTTGGAAAGAATGCACAACCTTGTTCTTCTCACTACGCATCTGAGCCAGCTCCTTTTCTAACTCTTCATTAATCTTCATCAAGGCTTCCTTTTCTTTCACAACTCGCTCGTAGACCTCCATAGTGACAGTGGTTGGTTCTTCCACCGGAATATGAACAGGGACTGGCGCAGCTGGAAATGGCATCAGTAACTGTCTTGCTCTCTCTTGGATCCAAACTTTGTAGGGTGTATAAGCCCGACAATCATTCTTCCCCAACAGTGGTTTCCCTTTTCTGTTAATACGCATCCAGGCATGCCGAAGCTTAGCTAGTAACTCTCCATTCAAATCACCGGTGAAGTACAGAGATTCCTGTACTTCTTCCTCCTGAGGTGGGTTCTTCAACGCATATCTAAACTGGCGAACAAACAGAGATGGGTTGTAGTTGATGCACCCTTTTCTTCCTATCAAAGGAACATTAGGATACCCAGAACAACTGAAAATAAGCTTAGACCCCAGCAAGTCTCGGTCAAACCACTCAATGTCTTCAGAAGATAGCCTCATCATGTGCTCTGGCCAGTCAGCTGTAGTTGCACTATCCACAAAAGGTCCCTTCAGGGGAAGATGACTCTTAAACCACATGTACAGCAAAGGCACGCAACAAGAGACGTTCTTGCCTCTCCTGTTCTCATTTCTGTAGTGCATCGAATGGTAAAAGTCCCCGATCAATGTGGGTACCGGGTTGCCAGCAGCAAACAAATGAAATGCATCCATGTCCACGAAATTTGGGAAATTGGGAAACAGCAATATCCCATAAATGCATAGAGCCAAAACAGCGTTGAAGACTACCCAACATCCATTCTTGGCGTATTCTTGAGCCTTACCAACCAGAAACTGGAGAGAGAAACCTGGAACCCCTCGCCAAGAAGTCATCAACAGCTCAGAAGCATTCATGTGCAAGGCCTTAGCCAAGTCCTCCAACTTGGGCTCAGCGGCAGAGTGAATAAAAGGAACTGTATTCTGTACCGGCAGCTCAGTAAACTCTACATACTCCTCCATGGTGGGCCCCAAGATAAAATCAGCAAACGTGAAACATCTCAAAGCAGGGTCGTAGAATTGCATCAAGGTGTACAGCCCATTCAATTCATCATCAGTGGATTTGCGAACCAATCTCAACAGCCGTCCGTAACTCTGCCTGAAGCTTCTACGGACATCCTCATCAGCAAGAGAAATCAGACCCAGGAGGGGAGTAATATCAGGGATAGGTAGCTTGTAGGCAACTGTCATCCTCAAACCAACCATGATCAATACTCAGGAGTCTGGACACTAGAACCAGGGAATATGCAAATGCACCTGCAGCACAGACACACGTTAATGGGATGCAATGATAATGGTTATGCAAACAATGCAATTCAAGTAACATGCAACAGGGACCAAATGCCGTGGCTGAGAAGCCTGAACCATATCAAAAGTCTCAGATAGACCTTCCAGCATTCCTCAAACCCTGGTCTCAGATAGACCCAATACAAAGCTCCAACACTGGTCTCTGATAGACCTCATACCATAACTCCAACTGGTCTCTGATAGACCTCATACCATAACTCCAACTGGTCTCTGATAAACCTCATAACTGTCCATAAATACTCAGGATCTCAGATCAAGAAATACCCGGTATCTGAAGGTCTAGTTACCTGCATAACCCCAAACCCTCTCACAGGTAGATGTCCTAGTAACTGACAAAGGTATGGCATCCTATGTGGTCGTTGGCGTCACAGACTTTCAGGGTTGATGATACGATTCCCAGAAGGAGTGGCATCATCAAATCCTGAAGAGGCCTCACTTAGCCAACTTCCAAATGATCGGTTCCCAGAGTCGACAATCCAACTAACCAGCAACCCGAGCCACCCAAAGGGCAGGACAGGAGGCCAACCAGAAGAACCTCGTCTGAGTGTGGATTTCGCAGGACACTAGGACATGCAAAGCACGTGCGCGCCCACTAATTTCCACTCTAAATCTAGGTGCACTCAAGCCCAGGTCCGGCTTATCTCTCAATCATAGAACATCCGTCACACCCCAACACAGCAATAATAACAATAATATAATGCTGAAAGTAAATGACAGAAATATAAATCCATACAAAATCCTCGACGGGAAAACAAGCGCTAGGATTGACTCGCTTAAGGGACGTTGGATCCCAAATGCATAAGGAACTATCACAGTCCTTAGCATCCAGGGGACGTTGGATCCCCAGCAGAGTCGCCAGCTGTTGCTACTGCGAAAATCGGCGCCGACAATACAGAAGAGTCGCCACCGTGCGTTATTTATCCCGACGGAGGGAAAGGAAACGCTCAGAGTAAACCTACCGCAAAACGGGGAAAGGAATGGTCATCGCAACCAAATCCTGGATTCGGGAGTCGGTTACGCAAGGAGAAGGTATTAGCACCCCTCACGTCTGTCGTACTCGACGGGATCCACGCTTGTTTTCGGGTATGGATTGCACTTCTATCTAAACTAAAGGATGAGGCCTGAAAAGAAAAGAAAACATGACTCGGCAAAGCATCGCACTTTTATGCATACGTATCCCCGTCTGGAACGAGGAATCAGAGTCAGCGTAGTTCGCCTAACTACGGGAAAGGAGGGGAAGGTTGCTCGCTAGGATATCGCATCCTATGCCTACGTACTTCCACACAGCATGGAAGATCAGAGCAAACGTAGTTCGGGCAACGCGTGACACAAGCTGTTCAAGTGTCTTTTATGAAAAATCTCACCTTAAACAAGGGTTTTCTTATTGCAAAAAAAAAAGGTTGATGTTTGTTCAAATCTTTTGACGGAAGAAATGAATTGATCTCTGTTATAACCTTTATTAATGTTTTTCTGTTGTTTGAAGAAAGAAGAGATGACACTCTACAAATCCTAGGGTTGAAAAGGGGATAAAATCTACCCTAATGTTATCATACATGGGTTAGCTCCTAATGTCTATCATGCTCCCCTCTTGCGCAGAGAGAAACAGAGATCCTAAGGGATAAACGGAAACAGAAACAATAGCAAATATACAATAAAGCAGTAAAATGCATGGATGCAACAATACAAGCGAGGCAAGGGAGTCCCACTCGACCTCGAACCTAGAAAACAACAGGCAAAAGTGAATAGAATTCACTTTCAACCTAACAGGTTAAACAACAAGCAATACAGTCAGGGAAATTCAATCAATACAAAAAGAATTATCAACAGCAAAAAATAAACAGCAAAAGCAGTCTTCATTAGCAGGCTTTCAAGTCATCTTCAACCATCTACAGGCTTCAAGAAAACATCAGTCTTCATCTTCACAGCCCCCAAGCAAGGTCTTTGTCTTCAATCTTCAGTGCTTTCTTCAAGTCCCACTCTCCAAGCTGAGGAACCAATCACAAGAATGAACTGGGTGTTAAGCAATTAGTTGACCACCAAAGGTGGCAAACAGACTGCTAACAACACATAGAACATTTCTCTCAAGAGTTCCATCTCTTAGACACTATCACCAAGCCTTCCAAAGGAAGGGGGTGAATGTCTTAGAGAGACTCTGCATCATAGAGAAGGATGGAGGCAAACAAGACCTTCCAAGTTTGTGAATCAAGTTTTCTACTCTAGAGCTCTGCCTAACTCCTAGATCCTAGAACCTTCAACAGCTGCCAGCAAGAGATACTCCTTATCAACTATGGAAGTTGGTCTTCATTCTCTTTGATCCCCAATGGGCTTCATCAGCACAGTCTTCAGCTCAAACCCAAACCCCAAACAAGCCCAATACCCCACACAGTCAAATAATAACCCTAGAGAGGGCACACCACACAGTCAAGCAAGTACAAGCAATACTAATAGTAATAGTAGAATAGGGGAAGCCTAGTATTTTATAAGGGATCTATTATCTACCCATAATACCCCTATAGTCCCATACCCCAAAATTCAAACTACAACTCCTAAAAGAAATGATCTCTTACACCTATGTTATCTCTAAACCCTAGTTTTGATTCTCCTAATCACACCTAAACAAACCATCTAAAATTAAGTCCTAAAATCATGGATTAAATTTTATATACAAGCTAAAGTTCTAAGTGAAGTACTCTAAAAAGAATGGACCCTAAATGTAAAAGCATCTAACTAAACTAAAATCAACAATATGAAGTATCAAACTAAATCACTTAAAAAGCTATAAAAATGAAAAATATACTAAAAATACAAAAATAAAATGAAATGCTAATTTTATTATGTGAAAATTTTCTTAACAAAAATATGAAAAAGATGCAAAAACAACCAATTAAAAATATGAAATTTTCTATTTGTTATGATTTTTTAAAGAATTAACAAAAATTGAATGAAACTAATATGAATTAAATGGGGTAGGGGTGCAGTCAGCATTTATTTTAGTTAAAAAAGGATGATGGGCCCAGACTGGGGGGCGCACATAGCAAAGCACGTCTGGGCCCAGTTGATCAGAAAAACAAAAAAGGAAAAAAAAACTGAAAACGGTGCAGAAAGTAAAAATAACAGTTCAATTGGCATTGGGCCTTGCTGGTGGGGGTGTGGATATCACATTGGTCTTAAGCCCACGTTTCAGAATAAATGAAACGCGGTGTTTTGCGCCTAACATTTCCCTCCAATTCTGAAATCAAATGTGAGCCTTTGGATTAGCTTGAGAGTCAAAGTCCATGTCCTGATCCAACGACCCTCCTTCATCTTCCTCCTTGGAAACCCTAGGTTACAGAAAAACCCTCTCCATGCATGAATCTTCCATCCCTCTGTTCTCCCTCAACTCTTAATGAAATCTCACGATGTAAAGATAAAAAATGATCTACATCCCTCCCTCTACACAACCATGGTCTTAGTTTCTTTTAAAACTCAATCCACATCCAAACCCGATAGGTAGAAAACCCTGGTTCCACCATTGTTACACTGAGATCAAGCTTGCCAATTCTTGCCAACTCTTACACTAATGCATTCTACGTGCCATGCTGATCATTTTCATATATCTAACCAAGATTATCATGCCCTAACCTAGGTATTCTAAGCCATAACAGTTTTGGTACTCCCATGGTAACCTCCATGAATGGTTCTCAAATTCATCAGAAATGATCCTCTACTTATGCCTAACCGTTCTAACCTAAAGATTATCTATCATGCTAACTAATTCTAGCCAAATCGAAGGAAACACCAACCTGGTTTAAAGATGAAAACAGATGCAGAATTCCTTGGATCCAAAGCTTGCAATGTTTGGGACTTGCTCAAATAACTTGGTTCTTGATTCTGTATGCAGTAGATCTTGCTCAAACCCCTTGGATTGCCATAACCACTTCCTTTTGCAATTTGGATGATGCACTTGAATAGCACGAATTCCTCTTCAATTCAAACAGATTTTGATGAAAACTTGATCTATGATGGATGTAGATGATGATAGGATCAAGAATTGTGGAGAATGATGAAGATTTGGTAGAGTTCTTATGTGATTTGCAAAATGGAAGAATGAGATGAAACTTGGTATTTTGATCAAAATGAATCACCAACCCTTGAATGAAGCCACTCTTCTCAATATATAGCTGATCATAGAACTCTCTAGAACTTGATAGAAACTTCTTGTGCACAATTCCCTTGAATTTTGGCATGTGTAACTTCATACATAAGTGACCAATGGTATCTCTCAAACTTTGCCCTACTCTCAAAAATATAATTTTGCCAATGTTCTTAAAACATTTTTTCCAATCAAAATGACCTATAACTTCATCTCATTTGGCCATGGTATGAAAAATCTCAATTTTAGGTCACTTTTATTCATTAAATTCACTTTTAAATGACCAAATTTGGAACCTTGAGCTATGAGCATTTCCACTCTTTCATGATCACTTTTCTAAACTCAAAATGTCATTTGGAGAAAGTTTTATGTTGTGAAGTTTTTCATTTGAAACTTCCTTGTATGAGTTTTGGGCATAGGCTTGAAATGACCTGTAATTCTCAAATGACCAAAATACCCTTTGCTTGCCAAGGACATAAGTAGAGTTCCACAAATCAGATGAAGGCATACCATACCTTTATAGAAAGCTAAGACAATGAGGAACAACTCTTATGTTGACCATAAATTCATTTAAAATCTCCTTGAGGGGTAAAAGTTGCTTGGAAGACAAGTAACTTTCACAGACAAAATTTCAGATACCTCAGATGACCTGTAACTTGCAAGGACCATAACTTGAGTTCTATAAATCTCCTTGATGTCTTCCACCACTAAAATTAAATGTCTTGAGATCCTCTACAAGTTTCATGTTGGCCAAGGATCCATTTGAAGCTTGCATTTTGAATTATCTTGCTTGGAAGTTTGCCCTAAATCAGGGGATTTTACACAGAAACCCTAATTTAGAAACTCCTCTTCTTCTTGATTTCTCTTGATTTCTTCTTGGCAAAACACCACATCCTTATCTACATGTCAAATGATGAACTCCACATCTCTCAGATAGACCTTGATGCCTTTCAATCAATCATTTGACCTAGGGTTGACCCAGATGAAACCCTAGTTGACTGTCTTCAACTGCAACTCTTGTGACCACATCAATGACTTGTCTCACTTTCACCATGACCCTCTAGGTCCTCCATGATGTCTGTATACCCTCCATGCTCAATCCCCATCTCACAATTTCTTTGATGATCTTCAAATACATTTAAGATAGGAGAGAGACCCACTGCTTGGTCCAATGACTTCTTTAGACTTCAACTTTTTTCTGATGACTTGACTAAGATTGAATTTGAATAATAACCTCCTGATAGGCCCATAGAGATAATAATAGTACATGGTCCCTTGTTGGATGACTTACTATGCTATGCTATGCAGATGAATTATGTATATGATCTACTATGCAAATGCTAATGCAATTAAAACATAAACCAAGTGAAATAGGTTGGGCAAATTTTGGGGTGCAACACCAAGCAAGTGCATAACACATTTTCTCGAGCATTGAGTAACGGGACTCACAATCTGTGAACTTTTTACTCAGATAATAGATCGCATGCTCTTTCCTTCCAGTCTCGTCGTGTTGACCGAGAACACAACCCATACTGTTCTCAAGAACCGTTAAGTACATGATTAAAGGCCTTCCAGCTACTGAGGGTATCAATATCGGAGGCTCCTGCAAGTATTCTTTTATCTTATCAAATGCTTTTTGACAGTTTTCATTCCAGACGACCGCCTGCTCTTTTTTTAACAATTTAAACATTGGTTCACACGTGGCCGTGAGATGAGATATGAACTGAGCAATGTAGTTCAATCTCCCCAGGAAACCACGGACCTCCTTTTCTGTTTTCGGCGCTGGCATGTCTTGTATGGCTTTTATCTTTGCAGGATTGACCTCGATTCCTTTTTCACTGACAATGAACCCCAATAACTTTCCGGACCGAGCTCCAAAAGTGCACTTATTTGGATTCAACCTCAATATGAACTTCCTAAGCCTCCCAAAAAGCTTCAACAAGTTAACCAGATGCTCTTCCTCCGTTTGCGACTTTGCTATCATGTCATCAACATAGACCTCAATCTCATGATGAATCATGTCATGAAACAAAGTGACCATAGCCCGCTGGTAGGTTGCCCCTGCGTTTTTCAACCCAAAAGGAATTACCTTGTAACCGAACGTCCCCCACGGCGTGATGAAAATCGTCTTCTCCATATCCTTCGGTGCCATCTTTATCTGGTTATAGCCCGAAAAACCATCCATAAAGGAAAATACGAAGTATTGAGCAGTATTGTCAACCAATACGTCAATGTGAGGGAGCGGGAAGTCATCCTTTGGGCTTGCTTTATTCAAATCTCTGTAATCTACACACATTTGTACCTTACCATCTTTCTTAGGTACAGGTACGATGTTGGCGACCCACGGAGGGTAAGTGGTTACGGCTAAAAATCCAGCACCCAACTGCTTCTGAACTTCTTCTTTGATTTTTACAGCCATATCTGGTCTTGTCCTTCTAAGCTTCTGCTTGACTGGCGGACATTCCTCATGCAACAGCAAGCGATGAACCATTATGTCAGTATCAAGCCCGGGCATATCCTCATACGACCAAGCAAATATGTCACTATACTCTCGAAGCATCTCGACTAGTCTTTGTTTGATGTCACTCTGTAGCGCAGCCCCTACCCGAACATTTCTAACAACTTCTTCAGAACCCAGATTAACAACTTCGATTTCCTCCTGATGAGGCAGAATGATCTTCTCTTCTTGTTTCAAGAGTCTAGCTAGCTCTTCAGGCAGGTCTTCATCCTCATCAATCTCTTCTTCAGCTTGATATATCGGTTGATCAAAGTCGAAGCGAGTCATAGGAGGTTCTGAATCGGTGTCATCTGCAATAGGAATCCTGCAAAAAAAAATGGTTAAATGTTTCAAACAATATGCAAATAAGTATAAACCACATTGCCATTTTGTTGTGAAAAATAAAAATAAGAAAGACAGAGATCACAAAATTTGAATGAGAAAACGCCCTTTGATTAATTGATAAACAACGTTCATACATAAACAATAAGGCCCTGAAATAAAATACCATTATGCTCCGGGTAGAACATAGGGTAGTACAATAATCGAAAAAATAAAGCATTATTGTTCTGTCGTCACTTGAACGAATTCTTCAATTGACCAGTTTGTGCAGGCTCTGTCCCGGAGTACACGGCTTGATCCAGACGTCCATATCACAATCATTGTCTCCCTCTTCGTCAGATACAACATTGATTCTCTCGAAGATGACTCCCCCCTTAGTGAACTGTACGGGTCCTTTATAGCGCGGCGCGCTCTGTGAGGCTGAAGAAGAGGAGAATGACGGTCGGTACCCTAAACCAAATTTGTCTTTCTTGTGGGGAATCTCCAATACTTGGCCCCATCCCTGCACTGCCCCAGTCTGTACCACTGCTTGAGCTTCTTTAAACGAAGACATGGCCACTTCCGGCACCTTGTTCACAACAGGAGACTTGTCTTTAATCTTGACTGCTTCGAAGGCCTGACAAAGAGTTTCATGTATCTCTCCGTCCACTTCGACATACTTAAAGAATGATAAATGGCTGACCATGATATCCTCCTCCCTGCACACCGTAACAACACTACCGCCAACCATATATTTCAGCTTTTGATGCAGCGTAGAGGTCATAGCTCCCGCTGAATGAATCCACAGACGGCCTAGTAAACAACTGTAGGCCGGCTGGATATCCATGATGTAAAACACTACATCAAAGACTTCAGGTTCCACCTGAATAGGCAAAGTTACCTCCCCAAACACATATCTTCGGGTTCCATCAAACGCACATGTTGCACCCTAAAATCTTCCCAACCTTTTTCTTTAGCTGGATTGTGTTTCATTTCATTTTTGTTCTAGAATTTGCATTGCACATCATTATTCATTTAGCAGGGGATCAAGAGGTTATGCATATCAAGAGGACTCTACTCAGAATGTTGTGCCTAAGCAAGGGGTGTTACTCAAGCATGGATGGTCATCAGGTCATCTAGAAGTGGTCAATGTTCTTTGAAGAGATTGATTGATGTATTTGGGTCAGCTCCTAACTTGGAGGCCAGTTGAAGATCATCAGAGGATTTTGAATTATGGATATGGGATGTTGAGAGAGCTCATTGAGTGCTTTGAGAGCCATGTTGGAGCTTATTCAAGTTGTTGTGTGATGTGGAAGAAGCCACAGTCAAGGTGTGGCATCTAGGGTTTTCATCTGGTTAATCCTCAGTCAATTGTGAAATCAAAGGAGATTAAGACTCAATTCTAAGTCTATATGGTCACGGGATGTGGTTTTGAGATGTCTAATATATCATTTCAAGATCAATTCATCAAGAATCAAGAGTGTGAGAAGTTACTAAATTAGGGTTCTCAGTGTAAAATCCCCTATTTAGTCCCCAACTTCAAGACCACCTTTCTCAAGATAGAAGTCTCATCTCATCTTGACCCTAACATGAAACTTTTATATCATGTTCTTAGCTTTCTTTTGAGTACTAGAAGTCATTCATCTGATTTCTAGAACTCAAGTTATGATGCTGACAAGTTACAGGTCCTCAGATGAATGTGATTTTGGTCAACAAATTTCAACCAACTTCCAAGCCTAATTTGACCTAGAAGGATGTTTCGCCTCAACTTTTGATGAACATGAAAGTTGTTCATCATGATCTTAGCTTTCCAAAGAGTACTAGAAGTCTTTCATCTGATTTGTAGAACTCAAGTTATAAGGCTTGCAAGTCAGGGGTATTTTGGGAAAGTGAGATTATAGGTCATAAAATTATAGGTCCATTTCACCAACTTGCACACTTCAAATGGATATTTTTCCAACATAAAACTTGCTCCAAATGGTGTCATTTTCTCAACCAAACATTAAGAAGTCATGTATTTGGCTTGGAATGGAGAATTGGTGAAGAAAGTTTCGTGGAAAAAAGCTTTAAAGCACAAAATGCAATTAATTCATATTGGATCAATTTTGTGCAAGTAAGTGCATATTTTGAGTGCAAAATATATTTCAAATACAATGGCATTTCTAGAATTTTGATTTGAGGAGTTTTGGTAGGCCATTTCCAAAGTTACTTCAAGCTTAAGTTACACTTTCAATATTCACCATTAAGATCAAACAAGGGATTAATCTTGGCCATTCATGTTCCCTACACCTCAAGCAACCTGAAGGATTCAATTTGAAGTTGTTTTAGAGGCAAATTCATGCACATGAACAAAGCAAAAACTCAAATTTCATGGATTTGCAATTGGGTTGTAGAGGCTGTAATTGGGCTCCAAAGCAATCAAGTTACACCATATATAAGATTTCCATCATGTACAAAGCTTCAGGAGGGAAATTGGATGAGAATTGCTCAAGAACTCGTTTGGAAAAAGTGGAAAAAAAAAGCAAAATACGAATTCTGAGATTCAGTGGATTTCAAGCAAAATTAATCGCAACAAAGGCTTCCTTGGAGTTCATGGAGTGATTCAAGGTGGTTTTCTTGAAGCTTCAGCTAAGAACAAGGCCCAGTGGAGGCTCTCCACTTGGTAAACTTTTTCTCATCCATACTCTCTGTTTAAGCCATGATTATACGCTATTTTTGCATAAATGTGAACCTCTTGTGGTGTAGACTGATTCTGGTATAGTTTGATGGTTGTTTATGACAATTGTTGTTGAATGTTTGAAACTTGTTGTCTTCGATCTGGATGATTTATGGCATTTTAAGCTTAATGAACCATGGATTCTTGATCTACGTGAGATGTAGATGAATTTTGAATATAAGTTTGTTGAATTTGATGCATTTTTGCTACCTGCGTTTTTTTTGTCACTGTACACGGTGGAGAGACGGTCGGGGAAGACGACTGGAGAAAGATCCGGCCGTCGTCTGGTTTTTTTGGTTGATTTTTGGAAGGGATGATGCGTTGGCATGTTGTGGATCATCTGATGCGCTTCCTTTTTGAATTCACGGCCTTGATTAAGACGTACCGTGTACGTCGTTTGACCACACGCACCAGATCCAATTTAAATTTCATTAATTGCATGGCACGTTCTGGTCCCTTTGATTTGCGTACCTGTTTGATCTGACTCCCCTTAGTGCATTCCACCATGCGCTCACTTTGACCTCATCACACTCAATCCTTGTGAGTCAGCGTCTTGTTTTGGATTGGGCCCTCAATTGCTGATTGCACCCCCCATCTGAGCCCAATTGGATTTTCAACTTGTACTAATTACTATTTGCACCGTGTCCCTTTCTATTTTCTTTTTATTTTCATTTTATTTTGTTTTGTTATATGTTTCAATTTAATTCAAAATAAAATAACTCTCCAATTAATAAAATTCCCCAAAAATATTTTCTGGATAATTTGAAATGTCCTTTTATTTCTAGAATTTTTATTTTATTTTTTTGGATTATTTTTCATTTAAAAAAGAATTAATTAATTGGAGATGTTTTGTTTGGATTAAATTGTGTCATTGTTTGCTTCTTGATTTGTTTCTCTCATTTCCCTTTGATCCAATGAATGAAAATTGATCCTCATACCCATGATGAGTTGAACAATTTTTTAGGACCATTTTTCCCCTGGTTGGTTGACTTTAGGTTTGACTTTTGGTGCTTTTCTTTTGACCCTCGATTCTCCTATTTCAAAGTGGTGCATCTTGAATATTATTTTCTTTTGATGGTGCTTTGAGGGGATATTTGCTTTGAGCTTTTGGCCTATGGTTGCCAACATGTTTGTGCACCTCTTGTATTTTATTTGGTAATATTTGAGCCTTTTTCCTAATTTTGAGATTACTTGCAAGTCAAGTCATTTCCTAAGGTGGTTCATATAAGTGTATGACCTAGTTTGAGTTGGAAATGACCTTTGTGGATCAAATAAGCTCTCAACTCGTCTTGTTTCATATATTAGACATGTTGAGTTTGCTGTATGTTCATTTTTAGGTCAAAATTATGTTCATTGCTTGTTGGTTTGTGCATTCCTTTTGTTACTTCCATTTAGGGTTTCCATGTGACATGTTTGCATTTGTTTGTGTGATATCTCCTTTTATGTGATTCCTTTTTGTGCATTTCTTCTCATCCTTTCTTCTTTGCATTTCCCATATGCATACTTGGTTGAGATGAGCTTGTGGAGGCTACTGCCCCCATACTATTTTCCTCCCACTTTCATTCTATGTGTTGCATCTTATGTTTGCATGTTTGCACTTTCATTTGCATGTTTCTTCTTCTTCTTTGGTTCTTCTTTGCCATGTTCCCCATAAGTTATCTAACCTCTTGAGGTTATGATAGACATTAGGTGCCTAACCATGCATTATAACATTAGGTATTTTCCCTTTTGAATCTCAATCTTAGGATCACCATTGCATGACAACTTTAGGTTTGTGTTAGTCCCCTTTTAGTTGTCCCTTCTTTTCTCATCTTCATACAATCTTAACATACTTAATAAGGATAATGAATATTGTGCCATGAGCCTTATACTTGGGAAAAGGTGATTGAGGGACCACCTCTCAATTACCTAGAGTGTTTAGTATATGCCCTTAGGACGATATGCGACACATTCGATCATAGGTTTTAGACTTTAGTACAACATACATTATAAACATTCAAATTCAAAACACTTCTTCTCTAAAAAACACAAAAACACAAAAACCTTTTTTCATCCTTTGGAATCTTAATCAGAAAACCTTTTCAGAAAAAGAGTGTTGTTAACTCTTAGTTCTATCGCAAACGGTAACGCCTAAGTCTCCAATGCTCGAGCTGCATACACCAATTGCTAGAACTACTTGTTAACCCTACTCGGGCCTAAAAAAACTTTTGAACCAAATCGGTGTTCTTTTTAGCCCGAACTACGTTTGCTCTAATCTTTCATACCATATGAAAGTACGTAGGCACAAGACGCGATGTCTTGGCGAGCAACCTTTCCCTTTTCACCCGTAGTTAGCCGAACTACGTTGACTCTGATTTCTCGTACCAGACGGGAATACGTAGGCCCATAGCAGCGATGCTATGTCGAGTACCTCCTTTCTTTTTCTTTTGTCCCTGAGACCTTTATCTAGATAGTTGATCACCCTTTTAGATAGACAACAATGCGTGGACCCCGTCGAGTACGATGGACGTGAGGGGTGCTAATACCTTCCCCTTGCGTAACCGACTCCCGAATCCAGACATGGTTGCGATGACCTTGTCTTTCCCTTTTCGTCAGGTTTTTCCGATTGTTTCCTTTCCCTCTCTTTGGGATAAATAACGAAAGGTGGCGACTCTTCTATTTTCTGTCGGGTGTTTTTCGCAGTTGCGACAACACGCACCACCAAATCACTTGGTGTGAAAATCAACCCTTGCATATCTAACTTCATTAGGGCTTTCTTCGAAAGTACTTAAAGATGATCCCGTATCCACAAGCACGTGAGACATGACAGCCCCTCGGGATTCTAAAGATATGTGCAACGCACAATTATGGTTTCTGCCCCTTGGCGTCAAATCCAACTCTGTAAAACCCAGGTCGTTTCCTGCATTTACGTGCGCCACAACTCCCTCGAGTTGATTAACCGAAATTTCTTGTAACACGTAAGCAGTGTTTAGTATTCTCAGCAGTGCATTCCTATGCGCCTCAGAGCAAAGTAGCAACGACAAGATAGATATCTTGGAAGGAGTTTGCTGCATATGATCGACTATCTTGTAGTCACTTTTCCGAATCAGCCTCATAAACTCCTCCGCATCTTTCAACAAGGATTCCTTCTCCCCAGATTGAGAAGTCTCCTCCACCACTGGTCTTTTCCCCTTATCCACCTTATCAACAATCACTTCAGGCGACGAAAAGACCCGGCCACTGCGAGTAATGCCTCCTGCTCCCACAAGATTATCAACTGAATTTTCAGGGGGATCATTCAAGTCTATCTTTTGTCCATTGCAATACACTTCGGCTCCGTAGTTCCACGAAATAGCCTTGGTGCTTTCAAACGGCACGGGACCCGCTTTTGTGATGGTTATCGTTGGTGGTTTTGGCGCATAAATAATAACAGTCTTATACGGGATGGAGATTGTTGCAATCTCATCCCTTTCTTCAGCCACCAACTCCTTAGGCTCTCTTCCAACAGACTGGTCAAATTGTAAAACTCTGCTATCCATCATCTTCTAAACACATCTTTTCAACAATCCACATCCTCCCTCAGGATTAACCAGACACTTAGCACAGTTCTCAGCACAACCTGGGAAAACACCCCCTTCAGCAATCTGGCTTTCACAAAGCTTAAGGGTGTCTTCAACTCATCAACACTCGTTAGACATCCTCCTCGATAATTGCATTAACCCCAGCCTGCCCATGATTCGGCATGGGATTTTGTACCATATTAGGAACATCATTGGAGAAGTTAATTGCCTTACTGTCAATCATGTCCTGTACCTTATGCTTGAAGGCTTTACAATTATCGATGTTATGTCCCAGGGCACCCGAATGAAACTCACAACGAGCATTTGCATCGTACCCGGGTGGAGGAGGCCCAGCCAAGGGAGCCAAAGTCCTTTTCTAAATCAATTGCAGCTGTAACAAAGCCTGCAATAGCTGAGAGTAAGGCATGGGAGGTGCATCAAAATGCCTATTTACTGCCCGGTCTCTATCTTGGTATCTTCTGTACCCCTGCTGATTTTGTTGTGGTTGTTGTTGTTGTTGCTGACGTTGTTGTTGATGTGGTTGTTGAATTGATGGGATTGTAATGCTGGAAATCTGCTGATGCTGCCGATTCTGACCTTTATTTCTTCCACGTGAACTGGACACAACGTTAGTATCTCCCTCTCGCCTTTTGTTTCCGAACACCTTTTTGCCTCCTCCAGCTGAGGGCATTTCACCAGCATTTATCTTTCCTAACTTTATTCCATTCTCCACCCTCTCCCCGATGATGATTAAGTCAGATAAACTGTATGACATGATGTTAATGAGCTTTTCATAATAAACGCCTGGCAGGGTGGCGACAAACATATCCATAAGCTCACGTTCTACCATAGGTGGTTGCACCCTAGCTGCCAACTCTCGCCATCTTTGAGCATATTCTTTGAAACATTCATTGCTCTTTTGTGAGAGGTTTTGAAGCTGCACCTTGTTGGGAGCAAGGTCATTATTATATTGATAATGTCTCACAGATGCTTCGGCCAAATCCCTCCAACTACGGACATTTGCGGGCTCCAGGCTCATGTACCATTCCAACGAGGGACCAGACAGACTATCCTGGAAGAAATGCATGAGAAATTTCTCGTCGTCTGAGTAGGCAGACATCTTACGATAATATGACCTCAGATGAACCCTCGGGCAGGTGGTACCCTTGTATTTATCAAAATTTGGGAATTTGAACTTTGGTGGCACTCTCAAGTCCGGGATCAGACCCAGGTTAGCCATATCCAGCCCCATAGAGTATTGGCTCTCAAGAGACCTCATTTTCTCTTCAATCATCTTAATTCTCCTATCAGCTTCGAAGGGTAATTCAGCAACTACAACTCTTGGAGAGAACACATCCTCTTGCCTGTCCTCATTCTAGATATGGTCCATATTACCGTGTATAGCACACATGGTGTCAGGACCATAACTGTTTCCATTACCATTAGCAAAACCAGTGTTGTTAAAACCTGCCGCATTACCGGCATCAGCGGCATGACCACTCCCTCCAGCAGTAGGGATGACTAAGGTAGGCATAGAATTATCAGCCCGAGGAGTCTCAATACGAGGAGGGTTAACAACATCTCCGCCATGCAACACACCGTTGCCATCGACACGTGTAATCAAGGGCTGCACTAGAGTCCGGAGTTGCTCATGTCCATTAGCTACTCCTTGCATAACCTCCATAAACTAGGCCATACGGTCTCTCATCTCCTGTATTTCCGCTTGCATTTACTCCATCACTTTCTTCTGGTTTCTCCTGGTCACGTACCAGTGAGTTGTTAAGTCAGCAATCCTAAAACACTAGTAAACCACAGGAGAAATAAGGTTAATAATTTTGATGCACCTGCAATGCGAGAAAAATGCTAAAATGCAGACATGTATGTATGCAACAGAGAAATTTCCCCCTCGATTCTAGTTTCCAGGAAATATACAACAATGAAGACCCCTACGGACAAGCATAGAACAACAACTCCTCGTATATAAATCATAGGCCAACAGGCAATGTGCAAGCTACAACTGAGTACAATAAGGAAAATACCTCAACCAACAAACCTGGTGATGGTCAATACAACAAATAAGCAGCAAAAACTACAACAAAAATAAACAAGACCGTCAAGCAGGATAACATGATCGGAAGTCCTCTAACAGCTTCAGTGTCTCAGAATGATTTGGCCTAGCAAGTAGTCCCTGAATAAGCACATCCTGCTGGCTAACAGTATGCTGTAAACTATCAGCATGGTCTTCCAAAGCTTCTTCCCCGAAACATGCCACAAGCCTGCATCTCTTGGAATCAGCTCTCAACCTGAGATCCTTCAAGTTCGCAATTGCTTCAATCAACCTGTACTCACTATCTTGTCTAAGTGATGCTTCTGCTGCAATCTCCCCATCTTTAGCATTGAGATGCGCCTTCAACTTGCTGATCTGAATCTTTAACCTGTCTTCGCGCTCTTTGTTGTTGGTGAGCGTGGCATTCCATTGGTTCTCAAACTTGGAAATCCTCAAGTAAGCTCTATCCAACTCTTCCTTCTTAGTAGCAAGAATACTATTAAAGGCCTTGAAATCTAAACCCAGACGCTCCTTTGAACCAGTCTCCTTGGTCAGATCCGTACCCAGTTTGTTCACAAGCTCAGTTTGTTTCTTGAAGGAATGAACAACATCAATCTTCTCGCTTCGAAGCTGGATGATCTCTTTCTCCAATTCTTCATTAGCTTTTCTCAATTCTTCCTTCTCAAACAAAACCTGATTGTACTTCTGAATGTCTACTATAGTGGGTTCTGCAATCTCAGGAGGGCCCATAGGCTTAGCAGACGGGTATGGCATCATCAGCTCCTTGGCTCTACTCTAAATCCAAACCAAATAGGGGTTGTATGTGTTGCACCCTAAAATTTGACCAACCGGTTTTCCTATCTGGTTCGTGGTTTAATTCGTATTCGCATATCAGATGCATGACATTTGTACACAGACAGAGGATGTCAGGGTTACAGCTTGGTTTTCATCTACCGGATATTTCAGATCCAGTCTAGATAGTTGGAGTTTCATTTTCGGGAGATTACGCGCTTCTCGGCATTTTCAGTTTACACAGTGATTGGTGGTATTTCTGATGCCCGGGGTCTGCTATTTCGTCCAGTCAGGTTAACAGTTTCTTTTTTAGGGGTTTTATAATTTTTTATGATTTTTTTAGACTTTGTTGAGGTTTTTTTAGCATTTTTAGATAATATGTTGTGTTTTTAATAGAATAGTTGAGTTTTTTTTAATATGTTAGTATATTAATTGGTTTTGTAAATTTCAATAGGGTATTTTATAGTTGTTGAAATATAGATTTCTTTTGTAGATTTTAATAAATTGTCTTAGGATTCTATAGAATTTTTATAGAATTTAAATAGTTTTAAATAGATTTTATTAGATATTTTTTTAGAATATTTTAGAAATGATATAGAATATAATAGGTTTTTTAGAATATATTTCTTTTTAATAGATAATAGGTATTTGTAGAATTTAATAGGTTTTAAATCTGTTAGAATATAATTAGATATTAATAGTTTTTTTTTTCTGTTTTTAGAATATTAGGTTGATTAGCATATTGTTAGAGTTTAATTAGAGTCTATAATGCATTAATCAATACAGGTTAATAGTCATTAAGAGTTTTTTATTGTAGTCTATTATTTTTAATTCGTCATTAGGGCATTCATTAATTCATTAATCCATTTAATCCACATTAATTTCATTCAGATTTTAATTAGGTGTTAGTTAATTAGGTGTTTATTTGATTTCCGTTTTGTAATTAGTTTTAATCATCATTAGTCAGCATTAATCCAAGTTAATCACGTCATTAATCCATGGTCAGTCCAATTAGCCCTTTAATCTCCATTTAATCATGCTAATCGTGTTTTAGTCTTTAGTGGGCCAGGCATTAGTCAAAGTCCAAATTCAGAGGCCCAGAAAAGTCCAATTCAGTAAAAGCCCAGAGTTTGGGGATCCACGTGTCTATAAATACTGAGTGCCACATGTCCTTCTCCGCTCTCCGCCACCTTTCCAATTCACTGCCACGTTTCACACTCTGTTCTCTCTCTCTCTCTCTCCTGCCAGCACACACCCACACGTGTTTCTCCCCCCAGCTCCCCTTCACGCCACGCGTCTAACCAGCCTCCACCCTCGTCGCATGCTCGCCAGCTGTACCCCACTCACTCCCTGCCATCGCCGGCCATGCAACCGCCCTAACAACTCACCGGCGGCAGCCCTAACAACCTCCGACCACCACAACAGACGCCGGAATCTGCAGATTTCATCTGAAATTCCCAGAAATCCATCCAAACCTTTGGATCTTCATCTTCTACCTTCATCTGCTATCCACCGGAAAATACGACCACCACCGGAAACTTCATAGCTTCATGCGTCTTCTCCAGAATACCAAGAACAAGATCTCCCTTATTGCTTTTTGCCAGAATTATTGAAAGTTCTTCGAATCTTCGATCATCTTCATCATCAGGATTACTAGGAGCGTAGATCCCAGGATTTCGTAGCGTGCTCTTTGGAGATCTCTTTCAGATCGTCTCCAAGACCTTTGTCTTGATCGATTCTTTCAGACCTCCATTGAAGACTTCATCGTATCCACCGTTTCACCCAGACCTTCCTCTTGACCAAATCTTCGTTGAGTCATTGAACTTTCTCCAGATCTTCAACGATCCTTCAAACGACTTCGTCTTCGAGGACTCTCCAGGATCGTCATCCTCCATGAACTCCCTTACGCATCGTTTTTCGGATCTCCTTCAAGACTCTAGATCCAAGTCCTTCTTCATTGAAGATCTTCAAGAGAGGCTTTCCAAAAAACTTCATCGTCTTCGCAACTTCGTCCAGGTTTTGCTTTCTTTTCATCTCATAGTTGTTTGTTCAGCTATATTAGGGTTTGTATTTTGAGATTTGAGGGTTGATTTTATGGATGAAGATGATCTCAGTTAGGATGAATTGAGTAGATTAAAGATTAGAGAGAGGTTTGTTTGGATTAGTGAGTAATTTCGTGAAGTTTTTGTTAGGATTTGAGAATGATTTGTGGATTTGTTTGAGAGTTCTTGAGAGAGGTTCAGAGAAGAGGCGAGCGGCGCATTAGGTCAATTTGGGTGAACAGTGGATGAAACCTGAAGAGAAGACTTGGTTTTGTTGTTAGGGTTAGGGTTAGAATTAGACTGAGCCCAAACTTGTTTGCTGAATGCACCTCACCTTTACTCGTTTACCCCCCATGAGTGAGATTGAAGTTGGATTTGGGCTTAAGGCATTTTACTACGTGCACCCCCCATTTGGGCCCAGTATGAAAGATAACTGGAAATTTTTGCTATTCAGCACGCCTCCTTGTTTATTTTCTTTTAATTCCTTTATTATTTCTTTGTTTTATCCATGTTAGAAAATAATTCATAAAAAATAGTAGGATTATCCGATTAATTCCCTTCTTTTTTCTGTAGATTTATAATTCAATTTAGAATTTTATGGTGCAAAAATATTGAATTGATCATGCATTTTCATTTTTATTTGCATTTTTGTATTTTAATTGGTATTGAGTAATTGATTTGTGATGTGTCTGCCTTGTTGATTTTAGTTCTCTCATTTGGTAATGAATTTTGCTTTTCGTTTTTAGTATGTTATACTAGACTAATGTATTCTCCCCATAGATTTTTCATAGATTTTTTAGAAATTGATTGATGTTGTTTTAGGGTTAGAGAGTAGAGACCTCATAACTCGCTGGTTAACCCTTGACCATTCATATGTTAGGGATTGTTTAGTAGCCTTAGAAATTGAATTAGGCTTTGAGATTTGATCTTGGGATCATAGAGACATGTAGGTTTCCCCTAGATTTTTGGTAGATTTTTATAGGGTGTTCTGTTATTTTTGTTTGAGCCTGAGAATAGGAGAAGTCTTGAGGGCTTCTGACTTTGAAGTTCAACTGTGGTTGAACTTTAGAGATAGTTTCTTTTGGTTTGAGGGCTTGTGGTTTCTTCTTGAAGATGGAGGCTGGATGAAGACTTGATGGAGCTTGCAAGGATGCATGGATTGAAGACCTAATCTAGGAGCTTGCTCTCTTTCTGTGAGGTTTGAGATCCTGAAGTTTGAGGGAAGTTCAGGGTGCTTTCCTGAGGAAGGCACTATGGATGTCTTTCATTCTTTCTTCTCACCTCTTTCTTAAGTATCCAATGATGTTGGAGCCTTCATGTGAGTTTAGTTTCTCCTGAGGAGGAATGTAAATCGTTCACAGTTGTTGAGCCACATGGGATATGATTCCTAAGTGGAAGCCCCCTAGTATTTTCCAGAGGAAGGCACTATGGGTCTGTTCACTTAGTTCCTATAGTTCATTTAGGCTTTCTTAAGTATCCAATGATGTTGGAGCCTTCATGTGAGTTTAGTTTCTCCTGAGGAGGAATGTAAATCGTTCACAGTTGTTGAGCCACATGGGATATGATTCCTAAGTGGAAGCCCCCTAGTATTTTCCAGAGGAAGGCACTATGGGTCTGTTCACTTAGTTCCTATAGTTCATTTAGGCTTTCTTAAGTATCCAATGATGTTGGAGCCTTCATGTGAGTTTAGTTTCTCCTGAGGAGGAATGTAAACCGTTCACAGTTGTTGAGCCACATGGGATATGATTCCTAAGTAGAAGCCTCCTAGTACTTTCTTGAGGAAGGCACTATGGGGCTGTCTACTTAGCTCCCTTTCTTTGGTAAGTTTGTCTTGAAGCTTGAAGAATGGGATTGAGTTCTCCCTTTAGGGTCTTGCTTAGGGTTTTGTGTAAGGTTTTGCTTAGGACTTTGCTCAGAGGTAGATTAGGGTTTTGTTTTAAGGTTGTTTAGGGTCTTGCTCAGGGTAGTTTCATGCTTTTGGATAGGAGTTTGCCAGGCTGTTTAGCCTTCTCTCTGTGTTGATTGACTTGTGTGGTGCTGTGCTGCATTAGACTCAGAGGTTCATATAGATATTTCTGAGATAGGTGCATCTTGGAAGTAAGCCTGCTTGTGTGTATGAGAAGTTGAGGTGGTCCTCCTTCTGCTTGATTGTTATTGAGTGGCTTTGCTTGCTGGTATTTGGTAGAGCTGAGCTCCCTTGCCTCTGTGGTGTGTGGCCTTTGTGCCTTGCTTGTTTGGTTGTTGCATTCATGCATATTTCCAGTATTTCTTTACTTTGCAGTGATTCCTGTTTGCTGTTTAGTTCTGTTGCCATGATCCCTTAGGAGCTCTAACTTCTCTGCTGTGGAGGAGTTATCATAGACATTAGGTCGGTTAACCAGGCATGATAACATTAGGTAGATCCCCCTTTTCAACCATAGTTTTAGGGTGTCTCTTTCCTTTCTCAAAACAACAGAAAAACACTTAATAAGGGATAAAACAAAAGTGAATTCATTTCTTCCGTCAAAAGATTTGAACAAACATCAAAACCTTTTGTCCTCCTGGACTGTGAAAACCCTTGGTTAAGGTGCATTTCCCCATAAAAAACACTTGAACAGCTTGTGTCGTGCGTAGCCCGAACTACGTTTGCTCTGATCTTCCATGCCGTGTGGAAGTACGTAGGCACAGGATGCGATGTCCTGGCGAGCAACCTTCCCCCCCGTCTAGACGTAGGTAGTCGAACTACGTTGACTCTGACTTTCCCATTGCACGAGGGAGTACGTAGGCCCAGAACAGCGCATGTTCTGTCGAGTCCTGTCCTTTTCTTTTCTTTTCAGACTGACCACTAGCGTAGATAGATAAACACACCCTTTTCCTTATAAACACCAAGCATGGATCCCGTCGGGTACGGCGGACGTGAGGGGTGCTAATACCTTCCTCTTGCGTAACCGACTCCCGAACCCAGGTTTTGGTTGCGATGACCATACCTTTCCCGTTTTTTTGCGAGGTTTACTTCGAGCGTTTCCTTTCCCTCCGTTGGGATAAATAACGCACGGTGGCGACTCTTCTGTCATGCCGGCGCCGATTTTCGCAGTAGCGACAGTATGCTCGACTATTGCTTTTTCCCAAGGCAGCCTTCCCTCTTCTGTGGATACTACTCCAGGCATGTTCAACTTTAGCTAAGGTATCTCCCTCCAATAAACCGGTGAGATACAGAGATTCCTGTATCTCTTCATCTTTCGGAGGACCTCTCAATGCATACCCAAATTGTCTGATTGCAATGGACGGGTTATAGTTTATGCAACCCTTCCTTCCGACCAGCGGGACGTTAGAAAAGCTTCCACAACTATAAATAATCTCGATGTGTAATACATCCCTATCAAACCAGACAATGTCTTCGGCAGACAATCTCATCAAACGCTCGGACCATTCTGATGTACCCGCAGTATCAGAGAATGGACCAGTCTTGGGAAGGTGGCTTACGAACCATATATAGAGTAAAGGTGCGCATCAAGATACACTTTTCCCTCTCCTGTTCTCATTCTTATAATGTACGGAATGATAAACATCACCTAACAGCATGGGTATGGGATTCTTCGAAGCAAAGATACAGAATGCATCCACATCTACGAAGTCTGGAATATTCGGGAACAGGAGAATGCCATAAATACATAGAGCCAAGATAGCACTGAATACCAACCAACAACCTTCTTTAGCAAAGTGTCGAGCCTTATCCACAAGAAAAGGTAATGGAAACTCAAACATTCCATTCCTACTAGCTACCTTCCCTGCCAACTCAGAACCATCCAAATGTAAAGCTTCGGCAAGTTCAGCCAGATTCGGCTCACCCTCAATATGATAGAATGGTATCTGGTCAAGAATGGGCACTCTTAGAAGTGCAGAGAACTCCTCCAACGTTGGCGCTAACACATAACTCTGAAAAGTGAAGCCTCGCAACTGAGGATCATAGAACTGCAGCAGCGTCTGAAGACCGTTCAACTCATCCAAAGAAGGTTTACAAATAACGCTCAAAAGCCTCCCATAGGACTGTCTGAAGTCTTCCATAACCTTCTTGTCAGCCAACAAAATCAAACTTCGCAAAGCTCTAATATCAGGTGTCGGAAATTTGTAGGCCAAGGTCCTCCTCAAGGGCTCCATGTCAGCAATAAGAGAACAAGATCACCAGAATCGAAGAGGAAATATACACCTGCAACATAGACACATGTTAATGAAATGCAATATGAAAATGCAAACAAGGGATCAAGATTGTTGTGTTGTTGATCGAGAAGAACTAGCGCTTCGCCTTAGTAAGAACAAAGCACCGATAATAGGACCCACTGATAAACAGATTCACACTGCAAGGAACCGGGTATTCTGAAAGCCAAAGTTTCCTGCATAACCCAATCCCTCTCACAGGTATGGACCTATCTACGGAAAAGGTTCGGCATCCTATGCGTTCATCAGCGTCATAGACTTTCGAGAAATGATGATACGTTCACCATTGCTGGTTTGGCATCATCATCTCGCGAAGAGGCCTCACTTAGCTGAATCACAGATGATCGGTCCCCAGAGTCGACAACTCTCAAATCTGAAATCCTCTCAACGGACCATTGGGCTGGAAAGAAAGTCATCAAAGAGAATCTCGTCTGAGCACAAATTTCGTGGGAACTAGTGCATGCCTAACATACAGGTTCACCACTACTTTCCGCTTCTAATACTATGTTTGTACTCAAGCCCAGGTCCGGCTTATCACTCAATGGAACTTCCCTCCCCACAGCACATCAATAATGATATATGATGCTAAAAATAAATGCGGAACACTAAATACAACACCCAAAAATAAACAAACAAGCGCTAGGATTGACTCGCATAGGGAACCAGAGTCCCCAGCAGAGTCGCCAGCTATCGCAACTAAAAAAACAACCGGCGGAAAACAGAAGATTCGCCACCTTTCGTTATTTATCCCACAGAGAGGGAAAGGAAACGATTGGAAAAACATGACGAAAAAGGGAAAGACAAGGTCATCGCAACCATGTCTAGATTCGGGAGTCAGTTACGCAAGGGGAAGGTATTAGCACCCCTCACGTCCGTCGTACTCAATGTGATCCACGCACTGTTGTCTATCTAAAAGGGTGATCAATCTATCTAGCTAAAGGTAGAGGGACAAAAGAAAAAGAAAAGAGACTCGGCAGAGCATTGCCGCTTTGTGCCTACGTACTCCCTCGTGCAATGGGAAAGTCAGAGTCAACGTAGTTCGGCTAACTACGGGTAAAGGGGAAAGGTTGCTCGCCAAGACATCGAGTCTTGTGCCTATGTACTTTCATCTGGTATGAAAGATCAGAGAAAACATAGTTCGGGCTAAAAAGACCACAGGCTGGTTTAAAAGTTTTTTTTAGGCCCGAGTAGGGTTAACAAGTAGTTCTAGCAGTTGGTGTATGCGGCTCGACCATTGGAGACTTACGCGTTACCATTTGCGGTAGAACTAAGAATTAACGACACTCTTTTTATCTGAAAAGATTTCCCTTATTAGAATCCCGAAGGATGAAAGAAAGTTTGAAGTGTTTTTGTGTTTTTTAGAGAAGAAGTGTTTTGAACTTGATTTGTAACTCATGTTGCACTAAAGACTATGACTCAGGAGCGAATGCGTTGCATATCGTCCAAAGGACGTATACTAAAATTCTAGACAATTGAGAGGCAACCACTCAATCATCATTTCCCAAATAGATTAAGGCTTGTAGCGTACAAAATTTGTCATTCTTTATTAAGTGTTTTATGAATGTTTAAAGCTGAGAAGAGAAGAAAGGACACTAATGGGAGACTAATCAATCCTAAAAGTTATCATGCAAAGTGGACTTAAAGTTGTGATACAAAAGGGAACTGCCTAATGTTATCATGCATGGTTAAGCACTTAATGTCTTTCATAACCTCAAGAGGTTAGAGAACTTATGGGGAACATGGCAAAGAAAAGCAACAGAAGAAGAAGAAAGAACATGCAAATGAAAATGCAAACATAAGATGCACAAGTAGAATGATAGTGGGAGGAAAATAGTGTGGGGCAGTAGCCTTCACAAGCTCATCTCAACCAAGCATGCATATGACAAAACAAATAAGAAAAGAGGAGAAGAAATGCACAAGAAGGAACCAAACAAACAAGAACAAACCACACAAAAATACACCAAAAGTGGGATGAAATGGCCTAAACCAAACAACATCAACCAAGATGCAAAAACCAAACACAAATGAAAGGTAAAGCAAACCTAAAAACCAAGTGAGGATGGGAGACCAAATGAGGGCAGCAAGGACCTCATAATATGGACTCAACCATAAGCATCACAACCAAAGTGCAAAAGATGCACAAAAAAGTCCTCAAGGATCCATCATTTTAGGTATACTTCAAGTACCTCCTCAGGAGGGACTAAGATACCTTAAATGAGGTTCCAAGGTCATTGGACAGAAGGTAAAGATGGAGAAAAAAGATCAAAAGCAAAAGCAAATCACACCAAAAGAAAATGCAAGCTAGAACACAAAGGAATGCAAGCATACTTCACATTGAAACCCTAATTGAAAGCTCAAAAGAAACCAAACAAATGAACAAGGAAGAAACAATGTCATGCCATAAAATTGAACAAACATCATCCTTAACATGTTAGCAACATGAAACAAAAGGCATTGAGAGCTCAAAGGATCCAAAAATGTCATATCCAAGTCAAACTAGGTCAAGGTGCATGTATGAACCTCCCTTGGAGGTAACTTGACTTGCAAGTTACCTCAAAATTAGGAAAATGATTCAAAAATGATCAAATAAAATGCACAAGGTACTTAGACATGTTGGTAAACAGAGGCCAAAAGATTACAATCAAAATCAATTCACAACACCACCAAAGAAATTGATTCACAAGGGTGTACCGTTGGGAATGAGGATTGTCGAGGGTTAAAGGAAATGCACTAAAAGTCAACCCAAAAGTCAACCAACAGGGGCAAAATGGTCCTTAAAAATTCATCAACTCATCATGGACATGAGGATGAATTTTCATTCATTGGATCAAAGGGAAATGGAATAAAAAAAATCAAAACCAAACAATGTCAAGATTTAATTCAAATAAGACACTTCCAATATTTAATTCCATTTTTAATTGAAAATAAAAATAAAAAATAAAATAAAAAATTTCTAAAAATAATAGACATCCCAAAATGTTTAAAAAATATTTTTGTGTAATTTTTACACTATTGGAAGTATTTTAAATGAAATTAAATCAAAACAGAAATAAAACAAAAATAAAAAGAAAATAAAAAAAAAAAGAATATAGAAGGAAGGGTGCAAACAGCAACCCAAACGCGTTGAAAACCAGCTGGGCCCAGACAAGGGGGGTGCCAACAGCAACAATAGGCCCAGATCCAAAAGCTTACAGAAAACAGAGAAACCAAACAAGATTGTGTGTGTATGGTCAATGTGAGTACATGGTGGAATGCAATCAGGCACGTTGGATCAAGATGGTAATCACATCAAGTGGATCAGAGCGCGCCATGTCATTTAATGAAATTCAAAAGTGATCTGGTGAAACAAGTCAAACGACGTACACAGTACGTCTTAATCAAGGCCGTGGAAATGAAA
The DNA here is from genome assembly GCA_963859935.3 of Lathyrus sativus. Taxonomy (NCBI): domain Eukaryota; kingdom Viridiplantae; phylum Streptophyta; class Magnoliopsida; order Fabales; family Fabaceae; genus Lathyrus; species Lathyrus sativus. The sequence continues at coordinate 127,367,396 of OZ012741.1, forward strand.
AGTAAATAGATCAAGTGGTTCCCATGATGACATGCAGTCATCTTCTTCGTTTGAAAAAGGAACGGAGGGAAAAAACAGGTGCCGAAGCACGGTGGCTCCGGTCATCTTCTCCGGTGAGTCCAGAAACTCAGATGGAGATGCACTTAACTAAATCCAACAAAATGATAGTCCAAACTCATCTACGCATCATGTAGAATCCAAATATGCAATTAATTTTCACTTTTAAGCAACAACCAAGCCGGATCGAAGAGAAACAGAAATGAGCACCAAACACAAATCATCTCAAATGCCAGTTCATTTTGGTTATTAATGATCTATAGAGTTCCTAGGTCTCAATGATGCAAAAATGACAAGCAATCATGGCATAAATAGAGAGATATGTTGGAATAAAGGTTACCTAGTGGAGAGCTTCCACTGAGCCTTCTACACTTGAAGAAGCTTAAAGAAAATCTCCATAATCACTCAATGAACCTTGTTGGAGATGAATTTGAGCTTGAATTGCTTCGAAAACACCTCAATTCTGTTTCACGAATTTCAAATCTCCTTTGCTTGCTTCAACTGTGTTTTCACCAATTCTCCACAAAAATGACTCAATGAGCTCTCAAAATTAATCTGAACTTTATATATGATGGATTGGTGAGTGTTTTAAGGCCCAATTGTGGCTGAATTATGCCCAATGTAAAAATGCCCAATCTCACTTTTTCCATGCTCATGCACACGTGAACAGTACCAATTCCCTTGTGTCGCACCCTAATTTTGACCATAAGATGCCACCTCTTTCTTTGCGTTTTCCTCTCTCTCTCTCTCTCTCTCTCTTACGTGTTATCTCTACTTCTTATGTGCATGTTATTACAACTAACCAATCGGTGCAGGCATAACCTACTTTAAAATATGTTTTGACTCAAAGATCCTAATGCTTTCCGGTAATCATGAGCGTGTCAGAAGCCTTTGTATTTTTTTGAGGAAGTTTAGGGGGCTCTTTTGGTTTAGAGATTGGTTGCTCGCGGTTTGATTGCGGTTTTCGTGGCAATTTGCATCTAGTTCTTTTTTTGTCAAGTGGAAGAAATTGGATTACATGGTTCGAAACGGCGATTTAGGACGAAGATTGGGAATCGAGACTAGGCGATTTAATTTGCATGAAGGTTTCATATCTACATCCAAGAGGGGTTGTGCCTTGAACCTTTAAGGAGTGTTCTATTTCAAGTTCTAATATGAGAGTATAGGTCATGGAATCCCTACGTCATTAAAGTTCGATCCTTAAATGTTTGGAGCCCACTTGGTTTGCATAAAAAAAAACAAATTTTGAATTCATTTGAAAAGAAGATTCATTTAGTACAACAAGCATGCACACAGCTTGAGTTTAGAGCATGCGTGACACAGTTCACTATAAACGCCGACCGCATGTTTACAAATATTTAAATACAGATACAGTATCCAAGTCAGTGATCTAATAACATAAAGTTCAAAGTTTGTTTGATCTGGTTTACAAGACAATTCCAAATGTTACAGCTACAAGCAACAGTGCAAGACAATCCCATAAAAAGAACGCTAATGCATTTTAGCGGCAATTGCGATTACGGTAAACTCAAGTCTTTTCAATAATCCACTTCCTACTGCATATCTATCCGCCCATGCCATCACTACACAGTTGGATTTTCTTTGCTTCGATACCACCCTCACCCTTCGAGTGTGAAGCCATTCAAAACCATTTGGTGGGTCCAACGGTGCTGCCAAGGACTTTGTCGCATCTAGTCCTCAAACGAGTCATACTGCGAAGATCAAATCTGTTAAGAGTCGAAACATCAGAGTTCTGACAATTACTTTCCCCAAAGCTTAAGCAACAAAACGGCAAATAGAACTAAACGAAGTGAACAACGTAAACAAGTGACGAATGCATGAGACCTGCTCAATAGCTGATAGTGAATAACCACCTGCTAGAGTCAATTGAAGACAAAGATTCGAACTCTACCGAAGGTGAACTCTGTCCTAGAACCGCAAATCCACTAAGTGTTTGGCCATACTCCTGAGTTATTGGTTTCCCTGCAAATCTATGGAAAACAACTATCAATAGCAGCACATCTTAGTTCCTACAGCAGACTCAAATAATAATACATCTTGGTGTGCCTTCTTTCAAGATTTTCACCATATTGTTTCTTAAACGACACAAAGGCTACTCGAAATAACTGAGTTGCGATTAGCTACCTAACCAATTTACCTGAGACTGTCGAAGATTAATTGCTGAAATGAATTCACAGCATGGAAAAACTGCGGAATGGTAAAGCCAAAATCATCATGGCGGGTTTGTTTTTCAGCCAAGTTCGGCAGTCATCTATCAAAGTCATGGGCTTTTTTTGAGTTTTGTATGTTTGAGCTTGTTCAACCATATAAAGAATCAAGCACCTCGGCAGCTTAATAGCAGTTTGCGCAGCCTGCTTCTAGACACGATCAGGAAGACCTCCATTGCTGCGAAACCATCAGCTCATCATGCCTCTACTTCTCAATTCACGAAGTGAAAGCAATAATCATCAATCAATAATCAGAATCCAACAGAGAGGTACCTAGGCACATCAATAATTGTGAACAAGAGCAATAATCTCATGACAGCAGCATCACACCAACCGCACTCGCTGCAACAAAACTATCATCATTAGTAGAGAATTAAGCAATTCAGCTTAATAACAGATTACGCATCCACAACCAACGCCGGACTTGCAAGACAGGAGAGGGCATAGGAAATTGTAAGGATATAACCAAACATCCCAAAGACCTAGCCATTAAAAGATTGATGCAACGTGGGTCATAGTCAGAGCATGAAACCTCTTAGAAATCCTTTTAACTGTGATAGAAGTCGAGATGAAGTTACCTATCAGCTGGAGGACCGCAGGCATTGTTATCACCATCACGACCCACCACCCTGTGACAAGTGATTAAGACTTAAGGTACCGACTGCAATGTGCCAACGAAGCTAGCACCTGCGAGATGGTGACAGAACTATGAATATGCTGCAGCACATCTGGTGCACGCGAAAGCTCCTGAGCACTACACCATTAGTAACAAGATGGTATTGTTGTTGACGGGATGTTGGTAGCAGCAATGTCCTGAAACTCTGTTTGAAGCGATTGTGTTAAAAGAAGAATAAATTTGCAAATCATGATAAGCTAGAAATGACATAGAACTGGCAATGCACCTATAATGTTGTATGCTCTCATAGATATATTATCCTCTTGCTTCCCCAGCCACCGGCTCCTATACAGCTTAATCTTAATCATTGGGTAACCGTGATGAGAACAATGACTTGCATGATGCATTACTCCAGCTCCCCAAACATCATCACCAGATACACGAAAAAGAAAACAATGTTAAACACGGATTCAATTTTATCTGAAGGAAAAGCAAGAGCGAAGATTGAAATGGAAAGAGGAGAGCAACGACCTTACTTTTTTTTCCTTGCCTTTCACTCACTCACGCGATTGCAACTGCTAACGCCCTTATTCCATAAGACAGCATGCCCTGCACTCAGTCTCTGCTCGCGAGAGTCGTTTGATTCGATACCCATCATCACCGACATCTTTACTTGAACATTCACCATAGAACATCCAGAGTGATTGAGGATCGTTGCAAAATATGTCAGATACCAAGAAGTTGAACTGGTGTTACTCTGGGCCGCTAGTCCCCTTTGGGCCCAAATCAATTGTTACTCACACCTGCCAGGTCAAGATTCAAAGTCAGTAATTATGTAAAGAATATGCCTTTTCAAAAAAAGGATCCAATCCCAACAAGTATCAGATCATATGGCAATCAAATCGTAAGCATAAAATAAGAATTGAAATAGGAAAGTATTTCAAATCTTAACTAAACAAGAATGGAAAGTCTAGAATCAGCAATCAAATTCAATCAAGACTTTAAAGACGATTTAATTTGAAGCCCAGCAAATCGTGTATAAAAGAGGAGACATTCACAAAACCCTAACAACAACAAAAAATCTCACAGACAGAATCCACAAATTCAAAAGCCCCAAACAAAAAACCTAAAGGATTGCGAGGAGGAAACTTATCTCCTTTTCGCCAAAATCTTCAAACCACCGAAAGCTTCATCCCGCCATCTTCAGCAACCTCGAAGAAAGTCGTCGAGATCTTCATCGCAAGCACATCACCGCCGTCCGCACCAAGCCGTCACCGATCCTCATTGGGTAAAACTCTTGTGTGAAATTGATTAACATCACTATGTCTATTTGCTTTGCAGGTTTTGATGTAGCCGCGAAAAGAGAGAGGAGGTGATCGAGGGGGTTACGATCGGAGAGGAAAAGAGGAGGGATGATACCGATTTGGGGATTTAGGGTTCCTCCACCCTGCTTCGTGTGGTTATTTTGTTTTTTTTTCTTTTTTTATGTAATTAGTATGTATTAATATCCACTAACCACACACTAATCCACCGATACTCACTAATCGTCACTTAATCTCCCATCAACCTTAATTAATTAAAACCTAACCTTTATTTCATTTTATTTAAATAATTAATATATTAGTTAACCAAGTTTAATCAATTTTATAAGTAATTTATAATCCTTTTTAATCCAAATCAATTATTAATGAATCAAGTTTTTTTAATCAAATTAATTTTAGATCCTTATTTAGACATAGACTTAATACATTTATAAATAATCTATCCTAATTGCTTTTTTGTTCAATTAGGTATTAAAAAAATTTTTTTGAAATGCAAATAATCCTTTTAACATTATTCTCAATAAGCTAATATCATTTGAGTAATTATTTCACTTAAGATTTTATAAATAAACTATTGTAACATTTTATTTTAAACTCAAACTTAGTTTAGATCAACTTATATTAAACCCTTAACCTTTTTTAATCAACAACTTAAAAATACACATATAGTAATTAACTTTTTCTTTTATTAATTAAAACAGGAAATCCTCTTCTTAATTAACTGATTCAATCTTAATTTAATTTTTATAAAAATTAAACTAAATTAATGCCCTTTTTTCTTAATTTAATTATTAATTGACCACCTAATTAGTTTTATTTAAGGTAAACTTAATAACTTTTTTTATAAATATCAAACACTCCATTTTTTTCAATTTAAATTAATCCTTTAAAAATAATAAATAAAAACATTTTATAACACCTTAAGTAAGAGAATAATATAATGAGGTCGTTTCTAATGTAGATAATATTTTCGTAAGAGCAATCTCACCAAATTAATTCAACCCTTTCCCTAATTCAACTTCTCCCTTTTAATCAATCAATCGTCATCGAAATCAATTAACATCGCACCCAATTCAATCGCGCACAACCACTTCACGACACATTCACTTTCACCTGCACTTAGCGCTTTCATGCGTGTGTATGATTTACATTTCCGCAATTTATTTTACAGTCATTTAACATTACCTTCATTTACATTATCGCATCACATTTCGTCCAAAGGAAAAACCTACACATGAGTCAACACTTGTGTGTAGTGCACGTCATTTGCATCATTTTCCCACGATCCTTGATTCCATTCAAGTTGATCGCTTAAGATAGATCCTACCCCATAGGAAGGACCATTATCATACAACTTAGAACAAACAAAACAACACTATACAACATATTCAAACACATTAGAGAAAGATGCCAAATCATCTTAAGCGAGATAGAATCTCCACCCCACAAACAATACAATTAAGCCGTAGGAACTTTGCCTTAAGAGACATAAAGGCATACTCGTCAAACAATCCGAGTACTTAAGCCCTTTTCTTAAGACGATGCAAAGACTATTTTCCTACACCTTGTGGTGGTTAAATCTCCCTTAAAATGAAGACACATCTCTTCTCCTAAACTCAATCAAAACAACTACCCTAAACCCGTAGGAACTTTGACCACAGTCAAAGAACTCCTCTAACCCTTTAGGGGGAACTACAAATACTCTAATTCCACTCCCGTAAGGATATGTAGGCATAAGATGCGACATCTTATCAAGTATACTTAGAAATAAACCCCCTAGGTCTTTCAACCATTAAGCAAATAAACACTTAGTAATAAACAAACATAAAATAAGAGGTTCCTGTAGAGTACTACAGAAACTTAGGATGCTAGTATCTTCCCTAAGTTTAACCAACCCCCGAACCTAAACAATCTAAACCTTGCATTTGCATTGCATTGTGGGAATTTCGATATTTATCCCTTCCTTTGGACAAATCAAAGATCGGTTGCAAATTGAATTAACGATTCAAACTAATCAATAGTTTGGTATCCAAATTTCACCGCGACACCTTGTTTTTCCATTCCAAATCACTGCTGGGAAGTTAATTCAATCATGTGGATGCAATTTGGCCCTTGAATTGATCACATGGTGGATATTGGTTTGCCAAAATTCCACTTGAAAATGTATTTGGAACACACATGAAAATGTCACCAAAATGAAATCCAAAACTTGCATCTTGTTTAGTACATCTTTGTGAGTCAAAAAATGCACAAACATGTCTTAAAATGATTAAAAACCAATTAATTCCATTTTGTGATTTTGAACTTTCTTCATGAAAAAGTTACACCTCAACTCTCCAATTCAAGCCAAATCCATGACTCCTTGATGTTTGGTTGGGCAAATTACCCCATTTGGAGCAAGTTTCATGTTGGAAAGATTTTCATTTGAAGTGTGCAAGATAGTGAAATGGACCTATAATAAAATGGCATGTAATCTTACTTTCCCAAAATACCCCTGACTTGCAAGCTTCATAACTTGAGTTCTACAAATTAGATGAAGGACTTCTAGTACTCTTTAGAAATCTAAGATCATAAGGAACAACTTTCATGTTTTTGTCAAGGTGAGGAGAAACATCCTTCTAGGTCAAAAATGGCTTGGAAGTTGGTTGACTTTTGTTGACCAAAATCACATTCATCTGAGGACCTGTAACTTGTCAGCATCATAACTTGAGTTCTAGAAATCAGATGAATGACTTTTAGTACTCAAAAGAAATCTAAGAAAATGCACTACAAGTTTCATGTTAGGGTCAAGATGAAATGAGACTTCTATCTTGAGATAGGTGGTCTTGAAGTTGGGCACTAAACAGAGGATTTTACATTGTGAACCCTAATTTAGTAACTTATCACACTCTTGATTCTTGATGAATTAATCTTGAAATGATATATTAGGCATATCAACACAACATCCCATGACCATAGAGACTTGTAATTGAGTCTTAATCTCCTTTGATTTCACAATAGACTGAGGATTAACCAGATGAAAACCCTAGATGCCACACCTTGACTGTGGCTTCTTCCACATCACACAACAACTTGAATAAGCTCCAACATGGCTCTCAAAGCAATAAATGAGCTCTCTCAACATCCCACATCCCTAATCATGAATTCACAACCCTCTGATGATCTTCAACTGGCCTCCAAGTTAGGAGTTGACCCACATACATCCATCAGTCCTTTCACAAGACATTAACCACTTCTAGATGACCTGATGACCATTCATGCTTGAGTAACACCCCTTGCTTAGGCTCAACACTCTGAGTAGACTCCTCTTGCTATGCACAACCTCTTGATCCCTTGTTCAATGAAAAATGCTATACAATGCAAATGCAAGAAAAAAAATGAAATGAAACATAAAACATATTCAGAAAAGGTTGGTCAAATTTTGGGGTGCAACAGTATGCCTAAGCTAAAAATTAAAGAAGGAAAAATCGGTGGTGAATGCAAAATAGGGAAACAAACAAGGATGTCTCATCAAAGGATCCAACATCTCACCACTTCTAAGGTGCTGGAACTTCTTCACATGGACTTAATGGGACCTATGCAGGTGGAAAGTCTTGGTGGAAAGAAGTATGCTTATGTGGCTGTGGATTATTTTTTAAGATACACCTGGGAGAAGTTTATAAGAGAAAAATATGAAGTATTTGATGTTTTTCAAGATCTATATCAGAAACTTCAAAGAGAAAAGGAAAGTAAAATTGCCAGAATAAGAAGTGATCATGGGAAGGAATTTGAAAACCATAAGTTTGCTGAATTTTGCTCCACTAAAGGAATTAACCAAGAATTATTCTCTCCTATTACCCCTCAACAAAATGGAGTTATGGAAAGAAAGAATGGAACCATCCAAGAATCAGCTAGAGCAATGATCTATGCTAAGAAACTACCTTATCATTTATGGGCTGAAGCCATGAACACTGCCTGCTATGTGCACAACAGAGTGACCTTAAGAATAGGAATTATGACCACTCTGTATGAAATTTGGAAAGGAAGAAAACCAACTGTCAAATACTTTCATGTGTTTGGTAGCAAGTGCTACATTCTCTCTAATCGTGACCATAGAAGAAAGATGGATCCTAAGAGTGATGAAGAGATATTCTTGGGCTATTCTACTAACAACAGAGCCTATAGAGTATTTAACTACAAGACTAATACAATGATAGAATCTAACAATGTTGTCATAGATGACATGCATAAGGAAATTGATGTCCCAGAAGATGTCGGAACATCATTTGATATCTCAGCTGAATCTGAAGATAACAATAATAACTCTAATCCCACCATCACTAAGGTTGAATCTGCTAATAAAGGACCTTCCATCAGAATTCAAAAAGACCACCCTATTGATCTTATCATAGGTGATCCAAACAAATGGGTAACCACTAGATCTAGAGAAATTGTCTCAAGCTCCTGCTTTATGTCAAAGATTGGGCCTAAGAACATCAAGGAAGCTTTAACTGATGAATTCTGGATAAATGTCATGCAAGAGGAATTGGGAGGATTCAAGAGAAATGAAGTTTGGGATCTTATGCCAAGGCCTGAAGGAACAAATGTGATTGGAACCAAATGGGTTTACAAGAATAAAACTGATGAAAAGGGAGTGATCACTAGGAACAAAGTCAGGTTGGTTGCTCAAGGATATACTCAGATTGAAGGGATTGATTTTGATGAAACCTTTGCTCCTGTAGCTAAACTTGAATCCATCAGACTTCTTCTGGGAGTTGCCTGTATTCTGAAAATCAAGCTGCTTCAAATGGATGTCGAAAGTGTCTTTTTAAATGGTTACCTAAGTGAAGAAGTCTATGTGGAATAGCCTAAAGGATTTATTGATCCAACCTTTCTTAATCATGTCTTCAAGCTGAAAAAGGTCTTGTATGGCCTAAAGCAAGCCCCTAGAGCTTGGTATGAAAGACTAACTAAGTTTCTTGTTGAGAATGGATATAGAAGAGGTGGGATAGATAAGACCTTGTTTATCAAAGAAGAAGAGGGAAAACTCATGATTGCCCAAATCTATGTTGATGACATTGTCTTTGGTGGGATGTTAGAAGAGATGGTTCAACATTTTGTGTAGCAAATGCAATCTGAATTTGAAATGAGCCTTGTTGGGGAATTAACATACTTTCTTGGTCTTCAAGTTAAACAGATGGAAGAATCCATATTTCTATCTCAAAGTAAGTATGCCAAGAACATTGTTAAGAAGTTTGGAATGAAAATGCCAGCCACAAAAGAACTCCTGCACCAACCCATCTAAAATTGTCCAAAGATGAAAAAGGAGTTAATGTGGATCAAAGTTTGTATAGAAGCATGATAGGGAGCTTGTTATATCTTACAACAAGTAGACCTGACATTGCTTTTGCTGTGGGAGTTTGTGCCAGATATCAAGTTGAACCCAAGTTGAGCCACATTAATCAAGTCAAGAGAATTATTAAGTATATCAATGGGACAAGTGAGTATGGGATGCTATACACTCATGGATCTGGATGTGTGATGTCTGGATATTGTGATGCTGATTGGGCTGGAAGTGCTGATGATAGGAAGAACACATCTGAAGGCTGCTTCTTTTTGGAAAACAATCTCATCTCTTGGTTTAGCAAGAAACAGAACTGTGTATCCCTGTCTACTGTAGAAGTAGAATACGTAGTTGTTGGGAGTAGCTGTTCCCAACTTGTTTGCATGAAGTAGATGCTTATAGAGTATAATGTCACACAAGATGTCATGACATTATACTGTAATAATCTGAGTGCTATAAATATCTCCAAAAATCCTATTCAACATAGCAGAACTAAGTATATTGATATTAGACACCATTTTATTAGGGAGCTTCTTGAAAGAAAAATCGTTACTCTTGAGCATGTTACTACAACAAATCAATTGGCTAATATCTTTACCAAAGCCTTGGATGTTAATCAATTTGAGACTTAGAGAGGAAAGTTAGGAATTTGTATTTATGAGGACTTATAGCAATTACTGCCAAGAGGGAGTTTTGAGTTTAAAAGAAGTTTTTTTAAAAATAAACATGTTCCAACATCCTTCTTTAATGCATTGCATGCCTTTGACCACTAAAGCTCCTTATCCCACACAAATCTTTTCCTCTAACTGCACCTACAATTCCTGCACTCCCTCCACTTTTCAGAATACCTCTCAGCCCTTACACTTTTCCTTTCTCAACAACAAGATGTCTCCCAAATGCAATGTTTTCCAAACTAATGCCCACCTTAACCCCTTCAAAGATGCTCCTGAAGTGACACCTCCTCATGCAGACAAATCCCAACAACAATCCAAAGGTAAACCTTCTGATTCCTCTACTGACAACATTACTAGAATGAAAAACAAGGAAGGCTCTGCATATGTTGACAGATCCATTAGGGAACTTGTCACTAAGATTCTCCAGAAAGGTCGTGTTGTGCATGGTATTTCCACCCCTCTTTCTCACATAGATCCATCCCCTAGTTCTGATAATGCTAGTGGAAAAGATAGTAAGGTGGGGTCTGGGGAGGAGTCTGAAGATGATGATGAAGATGTCCCAACTAAAGTTGAAGATGTTGGCTCCAGTTCTGCTTCTGAGGATGAGGATTAAGCTGTCTATTGGATTTTTACTTTTGGGTTATTTTATTTTGTTTTTTTTTGTTTTTGGCTGGGTTGTTGGTTTTGTTGTCTGCCTTGGCAAAATAGACTGATTTGGTTGCTCTACATGAGCATTTTGGGTCGTAATATTTTTGGGGCCTCAATCCCTAACATGTTTGTTTCTATCTGTTCTGATCAATGTTATCTTTAGTTTATGATCTAAAAGTTTATGGCTAAAAAGGGGGAGAAGATTGGCTGGTTATATTCTATATACAACTTAGTGTATATCCCTAACAGGTGTAGCTGATTAGAAGTTGGAAGATTGGTTAGGCTATTTGTATACCTTGTTGTATACTTTGTTTTGGCCGGTTGTGCTAGTATGTTTAGCAGGTATGAAGATGGTGGTTGTTGCTCTGGTTTGATGTTGATACTATTAAGATGTATGTTGGTTTCTCTTGGGACTTTTGTGTTCTACAGATCAGGTTGTTGATTGTTGTAGTAGCATAGTTGTTTGTATGCCTGTATGTTTGGGATTATGCTTTGCAGGTTGCTGAAGGCAAATGAGTGTGTGGGCTGCTTTAATGTTTTTCTTGGGCTGTTGTTGTGTTTGTTGCATCTGTTGAGGGGGAGTTTTGGTGTTTTCTGTTGTGCCGTACTCTTTTTTGTTGATTATTTTCCTTGTGATTTGTTTTAGCCAAAATTTGCCAAAGGGGGAGTTTGCTAGTTCTTGATTGGCAGGAATTTTGGTAAAACTAGAAGTAATCACAAGATGTCCTACAGGATGTCGTGACATCTATCTGTCAGGATTAGCAGGTTGCTTTGTGTCTTGTAACAGGTTTTCTTATGATGTCAAATAAGATGTCTTGACACTCATGATCTAAACATTATGTATGAATGTATGTTATGAGCATATCTTTTTGTGCAAGCTGGTTGCGCTTGTCTGATGTGGAAACTGCGTGTTTCTAGTGTGTTAATGAAGGCGTTTCTGATGCACTTTCTGTGGATCAAATTGGATTTGATTTGGAGTTATTTTCAGAAGATCGTTTGAAGATTGGGAGATTGATTTGATTAGATTTAATTGATCAAATCAAATATGGTTGATTGTTGTTGTTTAGGAAGATTGTTGTTGTTACTTTTACCAATGCCCAAGCCCATTCTGCATTGCTATTTAAGGAGGTGAAACCCTAGCTTGAAGATCAGAGAAGCAAGCATTAAAAGTCTGTGCAACTTAAGCCTTCGTGTGTGTTAATTTTGTGAGCCATTCACTCATTGTTTAATGTGTGAGTTGGACTAGGTTGTTATTTGTAAATTGTTAATTGTTCATTCAAAGCTTTTAAGCAAGAGTGTATTGTACTTGATTGAAGATTTTAAGCAAGATCAAGTTGTGACTTTGAAGAGTGTCTTCTAAAGTCTTTTCTTTGTATTGAAAGTTATCACTGCTGTGATTGAGGGAGAGTGAGAGGTGTCACTTGTCTAGTGGGTTCTAGGCAGAAATTGCATTGGGTAGAGATTAAGTGAGGAGTTGTAAACTGGGAGTTTAGCTCTAAATTAATTCTACTGATAGTGAATTTCCTCCATGGCTTGGTAGCCCCCAGATGTAGGTGTGTCTCGCCGAACTGGGTTAACAATTACTGTGTCTCTTTATCTATTATTTGTCCAGCTGTTTTCTTTGTTCTTGACAAACAGATATTTGTGTCGTGGACATCTTCTTCGACATCTAATATCTGATACCAGAATTTCACACACATTGACACCACATATGCCTATACCCCTGATGACTCATTCGACTCTATCCCAGCCCACCATAGCCCCCCACAAATGAACACACAGATCCTACCACTAAAATACTCAACCATTATTTGACTACCTTACCCTACAATAGCCATTGCATCATTTCCAAAACGATTCAATGTACTAATTCAACCAACCATACTGTCCTCACCTAACCCAACTACTGTGTCCCAACTTTGAATACATGGGCATGAAACTGACTTACGGAAGCTCCGTTTGCAGCAACCCCCTAGGCTATTGGGGACAATGATTGAAAATTTGTCTAATACGTCGGGACCCTCGAAATAAATACCTTTTCCGTAAGCCAATATGCAAAGACCACAAGCACCTCAACAAAGTCGTGGTAGACCTCAGAGGTATGCTAATGCGCCGAGATGTGGAATCGTGAGACATTTTGATCGGGCTAGACATTGATTTTTTTTCATTTCTTATAAACTTTAATGTATTTTAATAATATTTTTAATTGTTTCTTATTTGTTTTTACTTTTTCCTCAATTTTACCCCATTTTCAATTCATTTTCTTAATAAAACAAAAAAAAATTAATTTAGGGAGGATGCGCCATTTCATACGGCACATGCACTCTAAATTAGGGTAAGGAAGGTGTAGGCGCCATTTAATTTGGCTACACCTATGTGTATGCTCCAAATCAAATGGCGCATCAGCTTTGACATAATACATATACTTCAACTGAAATGACACCTGCATGTTTCCTTCTTCTGAAACTACATTATTTTGCATAATAAATTAAAAAACATGTTAATTTGGTATTTAAATTGAATAAATAGGTTATTTTAAATAAAATTCCTAAAATTTATTTTATTTATAAATTATGTTTATTCAAAAACATTACATTTAATTTGTTTATACAATTTATATTTTTGTTTTAATTTTTAATTTCTTTCTCACAATTTTATCTTTTTATTTTTAATTTTCAAATTTTCTTCTATAATTTAATTTCTTTATTTTTAATTTTAAATTCTAATGTTTATTATACTTTTTTAATTATTGTTATAAAATTTAAGTTAAATTTCATTTATTTAAAAAAATTATTTTATAATAATATAAATTTAAATAGTTTAAACTATTTTTTTAATTTAAAATAAAATTTATTATATATAAAATATTATTATATGAGGTAAAATTATAGGACATAATATAAATTCTTTAAAATTGTATTATTAACGTAAAAATTTAATAAATTGCTTCATAATGAAATGATTTATTAAATCCCATGAAAAAAATAAAAAATGAGTAGCACCGTTTTGAAAATGCTGTTAAACCCTAGAGTCATAAAGCATGGCTAGCTAGGTTCACTCCCTATATAAGATCCATTCTTTCAAAAATTAAAACAATTATTCAATCATAACATCAATCATTTCAAAAATTAAAATAATTAGGGTAATACTAACTTGTGTTTTTGAGGCACAAGTTAAGAAATCCACTTATAATAAATTTGTATTGGAAAAAACAATTTAAAAATAATTTTATATTTTAATTAAAATTTGTACACAATTTTTAAGAATTTTTTTAAATTTAGTTCTTAACTGTTGGAAATAAGACCTTTTGTATTTAGGAAAAGTGTGTGGAAATATTAGAGGCTTAAAGTGAAACTTGATAAGTAGAAGAATTATTTATGGAAGAGATAACTTTGTATTTTGATTGATACAAAAGTGTAGAATTATATCTCTATTTATAGTACTCTAAGGAAAACTCTAGATACATTAATTCTAGAGAGTTCTCAACTCTAGGAATTCCAAGACCATTCTAGAAAATATTACAACCCTAAGAAATATCTAGACACTCCAAACATAACAAGAGTTTTCTAGAAACATTAATTAAAATTACCTAAGTCCAAAATAACTAAGTCCAAAAATCCAAATAATATGTTTAGGCCCAAATCAAGTTTAATCTTTCAACATCCCCCCTTAAACTTGATTTGTGACTCCAAGCATACTCCTTAGCTTTACGGAAGTTTCTAACTTGAGTGGCTTGGTGAAAATGTCGGCAGCTTGATCTCGAGACATCACATACTTCAACTTCACATCCTTCTTCTCGATGCATTCTCTAATAAAGTGGTAACGGGTGTCGATGTGTTTACTTCTTTCATGAAATACAGGATTCTGTGCCAAAGCAAGTGCTGATTTATTATCAACACATATTTCCATAGGATCTTCTTGTGGCATTTTTAACTCTTTGAACAAGTTCCTTAGCCAAATTACATGGCAAACGCTTGATGTAGCGGCAACATATTCGGCTTCACAAGTTTACAGTGTGACGATATGTTGCTTCTTTGACATCCAAGTGAAAGCAGTATCTCCCATAAAGAACACAAAATCAGTAGTGCTCTTTCTATCGTCCAAGTCTCCACTCCAATCGTTATCACTATAGCCAATAATTTCATAATTATTAGAAGAGTAATAGTGTAAGCCAAATTTTGTTGTACCTTTGATATATCGAAGGATTCTCTTTGCCTCATTGAAGTGAGTTGTTGTTGGAGCTTCCATGTAACGAATTACGACTCCTGCAACATAGAGAATATCCGACCTTGTACTTGTCAGGTAACGTAGACTTCCAACCAAACTTTTGTAAAGAGTTGGATCCACAATCTCTCCATTTTCATGCTTACTCAACTTGCTGCCACATTCCATCGGGGTGCCAATCAGATTAGCATCATCCATCTTGAACTTCTTCCGGACTTCTTTTGCATAGCCTTCTTGGGTGATAAAAATTCCTTTGTCTTCTTGCTTTACTTCAATGCCAAGATAATATGCCATGAGTGTAACACCCTTCTAGACCCCACGGAAAATATAAGCATAATCAGAGTAAAATTAACATGCATTCACAAAGGGCGTCACACATACACTTCTAAATTACTAAAAAACATCTGTCATGCTCATTAACACTGAAATAAATAATCATACTTTACAAAATTTCATTTGCATGTAGTAGCGGATTCATTTATATCACAATTTTTCATAAAAGAAATATTTGTGTTTATCACATAAATCAACATCACTTAGGCACTGAGGCCAACATCACAATATACATCTGAAACATAACCCAAACGATCCCGTTATTACATGACCAGAGCATGGCTCGACCCAATACAATTAAATCACTAAACAGCTACACCAATAGCAACCTCGCAACTACGAGCAATACTACACCTTGATACCTGCACGATGTCATGGAGGACATCATTCCAGCAGAAGGGTGAGAAATATTATCATAATAACAATCCATATAATCATATATAAATGCACAAGTACATAATACATATATTCCACATTTTCTCACCACAATTCATTATAATCGTCATATATGTCACAATATATGTTTACCTAATTAAGCACATTCATCAATCATGCTTTTACAAGTCATGTCCTTTCCACATAAACATTTAAAATGATATTTACTTCACCAATTCACATAAACATACGCCACATGTTTATTTCACCAATTCACGTAAACATACACAACATGTTTATTTCACCAATTCACATAAACGCACGCATCATGTTTATTTCACCAATTCACATAAACATACACAACATGTTTGTTTCACCAATTCACATAAACATACACAACATGTTTATTTCACCAATTCACATATAAGGATGATAAATGCAACTCATAGAGACCGACTCACGACTCTATGCAGATGCAAATGCGGTACCGACTCATTCAGTAGGTTCAATAGAAGAACCAAATGGAACCATCGCTTGTTACCGAGTTAACTCCCCGTCGGGCCTACGATGTTCACCCATCGCTCACACCCCACATAGGCACACGATGTTTCAGGATTGCTCACACCCCACACGGGCACACAATCCGATTGCTCACACCCCACAAGGGCACACAATCGTTCGGAAGATTCTCCATGGAATCAAATATAAACCATCACTCACACCCCATAAGGGCACACGATCGTTTCTGCAGATCCTCCTAGGGATCAAAAATAAACCATCGCTCACACCCCACAAGGGCACACGAGGTTTCTGCAGATCCTACGCGGGATCAAAACACAAGAATGAAATCATGATGTTTCACATGCAAAACGACTCCATACACTCTTGAAATGCATACATATTCACAAATATATATAATTACGCATTTCACCTCATACAAGTACATACAATTATTCATATAATTGCCAAACGGCCACATCTCACACTTTCATACAACAATCACAATATATACCATATCACTCATATAAACTCATAAACTCTCTCAAATCCTCATTTGGGATTATGGGTACATCGCTTATACCCCACCAGGAACAACATCTCAGTTATTCTACCCCGGTGATTACTACGCTAGGAACGACACCTTGTCATTCTACCCCAATGAGTAAGAATCTCGCACGTTTACATATTCTCAACATCATTATCACATTACCAAGCAATGCACATATATTCACTATATATATATATATATATATATATATATATATATATATATATATATATATATATATATATATATATATATATATATATATATATATATATATATATATATATATATATATATATATATATATATATATATATATATATATATATATATATATATATATATATATATATATATATATATATATATATATATATATATATATATATATATATATATATATATATATATATATATATATATATATATATTCTCATGCATTCTTCACACACTATCATATAAAATCAATATGCACTCACAAGGTCGTGCCAACTGCAACGAACTCAATTACACTTATCATGCACTTTTAATTCAATTAAATAATGCATATATTGTCAAAAGACCATGTTTCATAATCGATTCATAATCTAGGATTCACGCCATAAGGCTACCCACAACATATCACATCACAACAGCACACAAACTATCCATTCAGATAAGGATTAAACATAATTAAACCAAACAATCGACAATTGGATGGAAAGCACAGGAAATAAAAGAAAATGTTGTCACCTTCGCCTGGCGAAGCATTTGGAGAATGCTCACCACCACACTCGCCTGGCGAACTCGCTAGCGAAGACAGTCAGTAGCTACTGGAATGTGTTCGCTAACACTCGCCTGGCGAACCTTCGCCACACTCCTTCGCCTGGCGTACACGCCAGCGAAGACTAACTTTGGCTACTAACTTGGTTCGCTACCCACTCACTGGGCTTCGCCTGGCGAACCTGCAAACTCAGAAATCCCTAACTGTCCAAAATCACTCAATCACCCCAAAAACCGACTGATTCTCACCAACCCGGTTCCATAGCCTTAGTATAACATCCCTCGACTAAACTTTACCACTTATTCTCATTTTTAACCGTTAAAAACTCGGTTCTATCGATTAAACTCATTTATGCCCTATAACGGAAAATGAGGAAAAATAACCAAACAATCCAAACAATCCATACATAATCACATACATTGGTAAGATAACAATATTTCACACCCTTACCTTGATTAAATCGGAAGCTAAAAGTCGATTCTTGATGATTCCGAGCTTTTCCCCTTTTCCTCCTCTTTTCTCCTCTTTCTCTTTCTTTCTCTTCTCTTTCTCTTATGTTTCCATTCTCTTTCTTTTCTCTCTACTTTTCCTTTATATCTCTTTCTATCATATTTCCTTCCATCATAATTCTTCTCAAATATCTACCAATTCATTTTCTCATAAGACATCTCATCATTAAATAGAGAATATCTGATAAATCCATATTTTTCTACCAAGTAGAATAAATCAGTTAAATCCAATCATTCACTTAAATCAGATAAATCACACAAATCAATTAATTAGTACCATTAACTAGTTATTGAAAATTAGGTTGTTACAACCCTCCCCCACTTTAGGAATTTTCGTCCTCAAAAATGTTATCTGATTCGAATAACTCTAGATACGACTCTCGCATCCCAATCTCCCAACTACTTCCACCAAAGGAATCCCTTTACCTCGAAGTTGCTTCTCGTTCACCAACCTGAACTAGCAATGCCTCCACAATCAAATTGTATCTCACTTGCACACCATCCTTCTGAATCAGTGTACCTCCTCAACTTAGACACATGAACACATCATGCAATTTCCACAAGTGGCGGCGGTAAAATAGTCTAACATGTTATTTTCTTCACGCTTCCGATGCACCACTCTGATACAGATCAATAAAATACAATGGGTACTTCCGAGACCTCAAGCTCGACCTATACCAGTTACTATCGTAACTCTCAAAACACGTCTTTTCTTGGATCTTTCTAGTTGCCTCTTGCACAATCTCAGGTCCGAGTACAACATTCTTACCGGACACACATCAACTCAAAGGAGTCCTACACCCCTTACCAAACAAAGCCTCATACAATGTCATTCTGATATTAGAATGATAGCGATTATCATAGGTAAACTCAATCAACTATGATTAACTATCCCACGACCCACCTTGGTCCAACACACAAGCTTTCCAACAAATTCTCTACATACCGGATAAACCTCTTTGTCTCTCCATTCCTTCCACGGACGCTAGTCAGAGTTCAACTACCACATGGCACCCATAAGTGCCTATAAACCTTTCCAAAATCTCAATGAAAAACTCAGATTCCCATCTAATAGAATGATTCATCCTTACTGGTAAGTAACGAGTTACTCGTGTTAATCCATTCTTAACCATCCAAATCGAATCATATCCCATCAAATTCTTCGGAAAACCCGTCACGAGATCCATGGGGATACTATCCCATGCCACTCAGAAATATTCAACAGTTGTATCAGGTCCAACAGTTTCTGATGTTCACACTTCGACTTTCAACAAGTCTAATCAACATATACAACTTCAACCACTTCTCTCTCCATCTATTGTCACCAAGACGATTTTCCTCAAATTGGGTCACATATTCATAGCACCTGGATGGATACTCCATCTATCTCAACGTCCTTCTCCCATGGTACTCGTATCCAACTCCCACTATTGGAAACACAAACTTTATCACGACAACTCATGGTACCATTTCCATTAATCCGAAGATCAGCCCTTTGACTTTTATCCATTAAATTCAATCAATCTATTAACTCAATGAATTCCGACTCCCTCGAATCACATCAGGAATACCAATAGTCAGTCTCAACATACAAAGCTCAACTCCATAAGAAGTCTTTTCACATACCAAACTCATATCCCGAATTTGCTTAATCCGTTCTAACTTCCTTATCATCACCATTGGTATATACCAAACTCCCCAATTATTTCCCATGCGTCATATTCAACCCTTTCAAATCAGACAAATACCTTAAGCTCTCAAGATCATTAACCATCTCAAATCTCAACTAAACAATTGAGGCTTCCAACTCCGGCACAAACACGCGACAGCAACCAACTCCAAATTACTTGTCAGATAATTCCCTTATGTACTTTGAGTTGCCTTAAAGCATAACCAAAACTCGTTGATGTTGTACTTAACATATCTCCCAATCATATCAACCAAACATCACGAAACACAACAAATAGTTCTGTCGGATTTGGCCAAACCAATACACGAGTTGTTGACAGCTCTCCCAAAAAGTCTTTGAACTTCTTCACAGTGGCATATCACTACTCTTTTTCAAACACTGATAAATCAAGTATCCGATGTTCAACATGATCCTCTATACTCTTCGAATATCCAAATATCATCGATTACACAACTATTAACTCACTCAATTAAGTATGGAAAATCCCATGTGTTGCACCCCAAAATTTGCCTAACCTTTTTCTTACTTGGTTTATGTTTCATTGCATTAGCATATTATTGTTCTAGCATTCACATTGCATAGTCATGCTGCATTTTACAGGGGATCAAGAAAGGTGTGCTTAGCCAATTGAGGCTATCAAAGGTTCAAGTCCTAATCAAGAGATTATGTTCAAGTCATCAAGTGGTTATCATCATCAGAAACAAGCCAAAGTCCTTGAAGAAAGGCAAGCAAGTGAAGGTGGTTCATCTCCTGTCTAGGAGCCTATCTGAGGATCATCTGGGGAGCATAAGCCCATGGTCAGGGGTGGAGATAGTCATTGAAGCTCATAGGAGGCCTTGAGGGTCATGTTAGAGTTCATTCAAATGTTTATGCCAAGTGTGGAAAGTCACAGTTGAAGGTGTTGCAATTAGGGTTTTCATCTGGTCAACCTTGAGTCAACTGTGCAATTGAAGGAGATTAAGACTCATTTCTAAGTCTTTGTGATCATATAAGGTTGTGTTGAGATACATGAGGTGATATTCCAAGATCAATTCAAGAAGAATTCAAAGTGTGAGGAGTTGCTAAACTAGGGTTCTTAGGGTAAAATCCCCTATTTAGTGCCTGACTTCAAGACCACTTATCTCAAGATACAAGTTTCATCTCAACTTTTGACCAACATGGAACTTGTAGAGCATGTTCTTAGATTTAATTTTAGTACTAGAAGTCCTTGATTGGATTTATAGTGCTCAAGTTATGATCCAGACAAGTTACAGGTCATCAAATGAATGTGAATTTTATCTGTGAAAGTCCACCAACTTCCAAGGCACTTTTGACCTAGAAGGATGTTTCTCCTCAACTTTTGGCCAACATGAAAGTTGTAGGTCTTGGTATTAGATTTCCAAAATGTACTAGAAGTCTTTCATCTGATTGGTATAACTCAAGTTATGAGGTTTACAAGTGAGGGGTATTTTGGGAAAGTGAGATTACAGGCCATTTTGGATTATGGGTCATTTTCACTATCTTGTGAGCTTCAAATGAAGTTTTGTCCAACACAAAACTTGCTCAAAATGGGATTTTAACTTCAATCAAGTATCCATGAGGTATTGGCTTGGCTTATAGCAAGAGTTGGTTGGAAGGAATTTGACAAAAGGCATTTTTAAAAGGATTAAAAGAGAAAAAATCCAAAAAAATTCACAAGTGTCCAAAAAATTGCAAATGAGTGCATATTTTGATTGGAAATAATATCTTGAGCACAATGGAAATATTACAAAATCAGTTTGATGCACATTTCATGGACTTTCACTTTGTTACTTCATGGTGAAGTTACACATCCAAGATCCACCATGGGATGAAATTGAGGACTCAATCCTGTCCATTCATACTCAACAAGTCATGAGCAAGACATATGAAGCATTTTTGAGGCTGAGACAGAGTAATTTCGTGGATTCCATGTTTGCAACTTTGATGGAAAATTGAAATTGGATATCTCAAATTGGGCTTGCTTTGGGCCTGGAAATTATCCAAACTCATCATATATAAGCTCAAGGTCCATTTCAGATTATTTTTGGAGGCATTTTGGTGAAGAATTCAGTTGTGGCAGTTAGAGCTTCAAGCGCCAAAAGTGGAAATCGTGTTTTAGATTCAAGAGCTTCTCAAGAAGAATTAAGCATTTCAATAGCACCAGGGATCATCAAGGAAGGAATCTGACTAGTTTGGCACAAAGAATCACACTGCAACTACCTCAATTGCAAGCTTCATTTCAGGTTGGTAAATTTCAACATTGCTCTAATTCTAGCCTGTTTTAACATAATTTAGATTTTAGACTGTGGTTAAGGCTTAGGGAAGAATACAGATGGATTTAGGTTCATAATTTTGAAGTTTAGAGACAATTTAGGTCATGATCCAATTTCTGTTTGAGATCGTAACTACTTGATCTTGAGGTGTTAGCATGAACTGAATAGCTTAGGATGATCCCTGAGAGATGAGGAAGAGATCTGTGGCATTAATTTGGAGTTTGATGATGATCAATGTTTTGGTGAATTTTCTGTTCATCTTCGTGTTTCAAGATTCATGGAGAATTAGGGAAAATGGAATGGAGATTCGTGATCAATGAGAAATTTCAATAAGAATGGTACAAGTTTCTTTCATTTTGGTGAGGATTTGGTGATTGACCACTGTTTGCCTCGCCGGAGAAGACGACCGGAGGTCTTCTCCAGCCATCACGCTTGTTCCCTCCCAGTTGCAGGTTTGAAATGAGGACGATGACTGTGAGCCATTAGATATAGGTTTTCGCTTGACTAAGTCCTAAGATCTGACGCGTGAAATTTGCCCTGAGACTTGGACCATTGACCATCCAAAACGATGCAGTTTCATTAATACGCTGGCACGCGCTGAGACCATTAGATTGGTAGACTAGTAATCAGATCCTATGGCTCTAATATTTTCTTGGCTTTTTTATTTTCTTTAATTGTTTTTTATTTTCTTTAATTGTTTTTATCTTCTTTAATTCATAATAAATAGAATAATGATCAGAAAATGTGGAAAAAATATGAGAATGCTCCTGATTTAATTTCTGATTTTTTGATGCCCTTGGATTTTATTTTTGTGCAATTTCCAATTTACTCTCCTTTTTTCCATTTTTTGATTTCTTTTAATTTGGCATTTTATCCTTGTTGCTTGCTGATTTTTGTATGTTTTTTTGGTATGGAATCAGGACTTGATATATTTCTAGCTGGTATTAGACATCTTGATGAGATTGTAGGATTTTTATCCTAATTTTTAGATAATTCTAAGTTCTGTTTTGGAGTAAGTTTTTAGAGGCTTCCCCTTTTGGCCCTTCATTTGGCACCTCTTGGTTTAGAATTTCTTAAGTGACCTTAAATGTTGATTTAGGCTCTGATCCGTTTACCCTAGGTTCCCAATACCTTTAGGATCCCTTAGAATAATTCATAGATTTTTAGAAGTTGATTTAGTATTTTAATTAGATTTAATACTTAGGCTTTTTTTTAGGGTGCTTCTAACTTAGTGCTTCCCCTAGTTGAACCTCAATAATGACCATTAGATGATTCTAAGTATCATATCCTTTCTTGATAGCATAGTAATTAGGTAGACACCTCATTAGAACCTTGTTGAAGCCTTGATAGAGCTTTAGATTCCCCTAGTCTAGGTGATCTTTGTGGCTAATCCATAGGGTTGCTTGACATTGTTTGATGCATTAGGATAAGTTCATATCTAGGATATTTTAGGCTAGGAGCATGATTGCTTAGAGGTTGAGTTTGTCTCCCTCTGCTTGTTTGCATTAAGGGTTGAGGTGTTCCTCCCCTTTGCTTGTGTGTTGTTTTTCTTTTTATATGTGTGTTTGCATAAGAGGTTGAGTCTGTCTCCCTCTGCTTGTCTGTTTTGATTGTTTTCTTTTTGCTTGATTGCTTAGAGGTTGAGTGGGTCTCCCTCTGCTTGTATTGCTGCATTGCATGTGCATCTTTACTGTTTTCTTATGTTTATCCATTTAGCTGATGCTTTGTCTATTTCTGTTTCCCATTAGCATGATCCCCTAGGAGTCTTACTTCCTTTGATAAGGAAGTGATGATAGAAATTTAGATTGAAACCTTTGCATGATAACGTCTAGGAGTTCCCTGTTTCAAACCTCAACCATAGGATGAATCCTTGGCATGACAACATTAGGACTTGGCAGTTTCCCGATAGAGTTCGTTCTCTTATTCTCATCTCAAAACAACAGTAAAAAACGTAATAAAGGCAAGTTAGTACAAGCGCGTTACGAGCCTTAAGCTACTTGGGAAATGATAATTGAGCGCCCTCTTCTCAATCGTCTAGAGTGTTTAGTATACGTCCTTTGGGCGATATGCGACGCATTCGCTCCTAAGTCATAGTCTCTAGAGCTGCACTAACTACAAACACCCATAAAAAACACTTCTTCCGTAAAAGGCTTCAAAAACAAAGATCAAACTTCTTTTGTCCTTTGGGACCTTTAATCCTCGGAAACCATTTTCATAAGGAGAGTTTTGTTAACTCTCGGTTCTACCGCAAACGGTAAACGCCTAAGTCTCCAAAGGTCGAGCTGCATACACCAACTGCTGGAACCGTTTGTTAACCCTACTCGGATAAAACCTTTGAACCAGCCTGTGGTCTTGATAGCCTGAACTACGTTTGCTCTGATCTTTCATGCTGTGTGAAAGTACGTAGGCATGAGATGTGATATCTCGGTGAGCAACCTTCCCCTTTCACCCGTAGTTAGCCGAACTACGTTGAATCTGATTTCTTGTTCCATACGGGAATACGTAGGCATAGAACTGATGTGTTATGCCGAGTCAATTTTCTTTTCTTTTCAGACCAACCTTTTAGCGTAGATAGATAAACCAACCCGTCAGATAAACACAACAAGCGTGGACCCCGTTGAGTACAACGGACGTGAGGGGTGCTAATACCTTCCCCTTGCGTAACCGACTCCCGAACCCAGACATGGTTGCGATGACCTTGTCTTATACCTTTTCGTCAGGTTTTTACGATCGTTTCCTTTACCTTTCTATGGGATAAATAACGAAAGGTGGCGACTCTTCTGTTTTGCCGGCACCTTATTTTTGTAGTAGCGACAGCTGGGGACTTTGGTTCCCTATGCGAGTCAATCCTAGCGCTTGCGTGTTTATCTGTTGGGTTTGCATTTATTTATCGCATTTTACTTTCCGCATTTTATTTTCAGTATGATTATCTGTGCTGTTATGGGAGGGGCATTCTGATGAGTGAGAAGCCAGACCCAGGCTTGAGAGCATATACATAGTATTAGAGTGGATTAGTGGTGGACGTGCTTGCTTTGCTTGCATCAGTTCCCATGTAATCCACACTCTGACGAGGTTCTCTTTGATGACTTCCTATCGATCCTTTGGACTCGAGGGGATTTTAGATCTGAGGATTATCAACTCTGGGGACCGATCATTTGTGATTCAGCTAAGTGAGGCCGCTTCAAGAGATGATGATGCCACACCTTCCTGGGTATCGTATCATCGTTTCTTGAAAGTCTGTGATGCTGATGAGCGCATAGGATGCCAAACCTTGTCCGTGATTAGGTCCATACCTGTGAGCAGGGTCGGGTCATTGCAGGAAACTTAACCTTCAGACAACCTGGTTTTCTTAACAGTCAATTAGTATTGTTGGTATCAGAGGGATCTTATCATCAGAGATGTGTTTGTTCTTGACAGGGCATAATTATGGTCCTCATCAGGGTTTTATTGTCAGGGCAGTGCTGTGATTATGTTGAAACAGAGCCTTGGTCTCCTCAACAGCACAGTCATCTTGATCTCCTGCTGCATGATTGCATTTTGCATTTTGCATCCTCATTTGCATATTATTAACGTGTGTCTGTGTTGCAGGTGCATATTTCTCCCTTGGTTCTAGTGATCTTGATCCTCATGGCTGAGATGGCATCTCTGTAGAAGAGTGTGGCTTACAAGCTACCAACACCTGACATCCGAGAGTTACGGGTTTTGATTTCTTTGGCTGGTAAGACAGTGATGAAGGATTTCAGAAAGAGTTATGGGAGACTTCTGGGTATTGTGTGTAAGCTTTCTACGTACGAGTTGAATGGCCTCTACGCCCTTCTGCAGTTTTATGACCCGCAGCTCAGATGCTTCGTTTTTCCAGATTATGTCCTAGCTCCGACCTTGGAGGAGTATTCTGACTTGTTAGGGGTACCTTTGTTGAATCAGATGCCTTATTACTGTGTTGATGGTGAACCTAACTTGGGTAAGTTGACTACCGTTCTTCATGTAGATGATTCAGAGTTGAAAGGGATGGTATTCAGAAAGATTGGAGTTCAGGGTTTCTCTTTACCTTTCCTGATGGAAAAGGCCCGAAAGTTTGCCAAGAAGGGTCGCTGGGATGTATTCAATGCCTTCTTAGCCCTTTGCATTTATGGGATCGTGCTATTCCCAAGTCATCCGGACTTCATAGGTATAGATACTTTCCATATATTTGCTTCCGGGAATCCAGTACCCACTCTCCTCGGAGACGTCTACCATTCAGTTCACAGCAAAAATGAAAACAGAAAGGGGAAGAACGTGGCATGTTGTGCTCCTTTACTGTATAAGTGGTTTGCTAGCCATCTTCCTAAGACGGGTCCGTTCATTGATTCTGCTAGGTCTTCACCCTGTTCTGCACATTTGATGGGTTTGTCTGCTGACAATATCATCTGGTTTGATAGAGATCTACTGGGCAAAGAGATTGTGCATAGTTGCGGTGGCTTTCCTAACGTCCCCCTGGTCGGAAGGAATGGATGTATCAATTACAATCCCTCTTTGCTGGTTAGACAATTCGGGTATGCACTACGAGGTCCTCCTGAAGAGGAAGAGATACAGGAATCTCTATATCTCACAGGGTTGCTTGAAGGTGATACTTTGGTTAAGGTACAGAATGTTTGGAGCGAAATTCACCGAAAGGGAAAAGTTTTGCTAGGAAAAAGCAACAACAAGGCCTTTGATCCATATGTGGCTTGGGTCCGAGAAAGAGCCACCAAGTTTCTAATGTCGTTTCCTGCAGTAGAACCATCGTATCCTCCCGTGTACAAAGAGCCTACCACAGTTGATATTCAGAAGTTCAACCAGGTACTCCGAGAGAAGGAAGAGCTACGAAAACCCAACGAAGAGCTTGAAAAAGAGATTGCTCAACTTCAGAGTGAAAAGAACGAAGTCGTATTCACCTGCAAGAAGCAGATAGAGATGATCAACCACTTGGGCGCTAATTTGACCAAGGAGACTGATTCTAGAGAACAACTTGGGTTAGACCTGAAGGCAGTGCATAGTGTGTTGACCACTAAAAAGCAGGATTTGGATAGGGTGTACCTGAAGTTATCCAAGTACGAGACATTGTGGAGCAACACCCTAGCCAAGTACAAAGAGCGGGAGGAAAAGCTGAAGCAGCGAGTAGCCGAGCTAGAAGTCCAGATTGAAATCAAGGACAAGAAAATTGAGCTTGAAGCCTCACTTCGACGTGACACTCAGTATAGATTGGTCGAGACCAAGGAGAATCTACAAGATTGTCAACTCCGAGCTGGTTCCAAGAGGAGTAGGGTGGAAAACCGTTCTGAAGAAGGTGTTTACAGGGACATTGCCGAGAACCTCCCAGATACCATCAGGCAGAGGGATTTGATGATCCAGGGTTTGCTCACTCAGCCTGATCATCCCACTACGAAGAAGTTATTAGAGGATTTCTGTACCCGTAGCTGCACTTGACTTCTTTATATTTCTTTGTATCTTTTATGCGTTGATATGCTGACCACCGCCAGGCCTGTTGGTTGGGGTCACACCTTTTGCTTCAGTTGTATGTGATTACAGTTGTACGATGCCCGCGCGGGTTTTTTTTTCTAGATGAATATACGAGGATTTCTTTTCCATGATTGGATGTTAGACTTTATTTGTCTCGGAAACTAGGATCGGGGGGAATCTCCCTAAGGCACAGACACACGTTTACATTTGCATGAATCATTTGCATAACAGGTACCTCGAGCTATTTTTCTAACCCTCTGTTGCCGCAGGTTATTTCAAGATTGCCGATCAGCGAATCCATCGATACTCTAAAAGAAGTAATTGCAAGAAAGATATGGATCAAATGCAAGCTGGGATGCAGGAGATGCGCGACAGGATGACGCAACTCATGCAAGTCATGGAAACTGTGGCCAAGGGCCAAGAGCAACTTCAGACTCTGGTGCAGCCTCTGATTGCACGGGTTGATGGTCATGGTGTGCTACATGGCGGAGTTACTACTAATCCTTCTCAAGTCGGGACTCCTCGAGCGGGTGATGTTGTACCCGTGGTCGTTCTCAATACTACTGAGAATGGCATTGGGGCTGAGAATGGGAATGTAGCTGGTAATGGTAACGGACATGTGGAAACCAACAGAAATGTTGGAGCTGGAAATGTTGGTTTTAATGTTGGAGCTGGAAATGTTGGTTTTAATGTTGGAGCTGGAAATGCTAGTTTTGGTGTTGGTGCTGGAAATACTGGTATAGGTATTGGTGGTGCCAATGTAGGCTTTGGCAATGCAGGTTTTGGCAACGCAAGCAACAACGGTGTTGGGATGGGTGCCTGCAACGCTGGTTTTGGGTCGGGTGTTGCTAATCAGGGCTTTGGTAATGTGGGGTATGGTCCCAGGTTTAATCAGACTGGCTTTGGTCCTAATGCCGCTTACGCTGGGTATGATATTGAGGATTCTCATTGGGGCGAAGATCGTCAAGAAGATGCTTTCCCTCCGCTGGGCAGGGGTTTCGAGATGCCCACAGAAAATGACCGAAGGTTCAAGCTGTTGGAGGAACAAGTGAGAGGTCTGGCCAATCAGAATTCCATGGGGTTATACATGGATAATATGGGGTTGGTTCCTGGCTTGAGGGTGCCGCTCAAGTTTAAAGCGCCTACTTTTGATAAGTATAAGGGGGATACTTGCCCAAGAGTTCATGTACGGTTTTATTATCGGAGAATGTCTGCTTATTCGAGTGATGAAAAGATGTTGATGCATTTTTTCCAAGATAGCTTGTCGGGACCATCACTTGAATGGTATATGGGGTTAGAGCCCACTCAGATCGGTAGCTAGAAAGAGTTGGCGGAAGCCTTTGTAAAGCATTATCAGTATAACAGCGACCTTGCTCCAAACAGGGTCCAACTCCAGAATCTTTCTCAAAAGAATGGTGAGAGTTTTAAAGAGTACGCCCAGAGGGGGCGTGAGCTTGCAGCGAGGGTGCAACCACCCATGGTAGAGCGGGAATTGATGGATCTCTTTGTGCGCACTTTCTCTGGTATGTATTATGACAAGCTTCTCGGTTGTACGATGAGTAGTTTTTCTGATATGATACTCCTGGGAGAGCGTATAGAGAACGGTATCAAGATCGGAAAGATTCAAGCAGGAGAATCAGCCTCAGCTGGAGGAGGGAAAAAGGTATTTGGAAATAAAAATCAGGGAGACACTAATTCGGTATATAGTGCTTGGAGAAGGGATAGAAGTCAAAATTGGCGCAGGCAGCAGATCGCCAGTGTGACAATTCCCGTACCTCAACAGCAACAACAACAGCCGCAGCAGCAACAGGGACAACAGAATTCTGCTCCGCAAAGGTTCCAAGGTCGGGATAGGGTCGTGAAAAGAGTATTTGATGTGCCTCCAGTGCCTTATGCTCAGCTTTTTCAAACTTTATGACAACTGGAGCTTGTTGAGAAAAGGATGTTAGCTCCGCCGAAGGGCACGCCTCCTTTTGGTTATGATGCCAATGCACATTGTGAATTCCACTCCGAGGAACCCGGTCACAGCATAGAGAATTGTCATGCATTCAAGCACAAAGTGCAGGACCTGATAGATAGTAAGGCTATAAACTTTGATCAGGGTGCACCTAATATCGAGAAAAATCCGATGCCGCCTCACGGATCTGCAAAGGTGGGTGCTATCTTGGAAGATATCAGTCTGAATTTGATCATGAATGTAGATGAACTGAAGACGCCTCTGGGTTGTGTAAAGAGCAGGTTGCTGAAAGGGGGAGTTTTCCCTGGTTGTGATGCAGATTGTGTTGATTGTTTAGCCCGGCCTGAGGGATGCAATAGTTTAAGAAGAGGTATTCAAGGTCTGATTGATGAAGGAACGCTGCAATTCGACCGTACTACTGAAGAGAAGCCTGTTGAGGCAATAGATGAAAAGCAGGGCGAAGCTGCAACGGTTACGATCCCGTTTAAGACTGTCACGATAGCGGCGCCTCCCAAGCGGCCGACCATCACCATAACCAAAGCTGGACCCATTCCATATGAAAGCACTAAAGTCATCCCTTGGAACTATGGGGCAGAGGCTTACTGCAACGGAGAAAGGATTAACCTGGAAAGCCCGCCGTTAGGATCAGTTGATAATCTTGTGGGAGTGGGGGGCATAACCCGCAACGGTAGAATTTTTGCGGCACCCGATTTAGAGGCTGAGAGGATTGCCAAAGGGAAGGGTAAAGTCAATGAAGGAGGATCTTCTCAAGAGAAGGAAAAAGAAGCAGTGACTAAAGAGGTGGAAGAATTTATGAGACTAATCCGGAAGAGTGATTATAAAATTGTTGATCATCTACAGCAGACGCCTTCCAAAATCTCGATTTTGTCATTGTTGCTTTGTTTCGAAGCTCATCAGAACGCTTTGCTGAAAGCTCTTGACACTGCTTATGTACCCCAAGAGATATCCGTCAATCAGCTCGAAGGAGTGATTGCGCATGTGAACGCGGGGCATGGCCTTGGATTTACAGATTTTGATTTAACACCCAGGGGCCGCAACCACAACAGTGCGTTGCATATTTCAGTTGAGTGTCGAGGCACTGTTATGTCTCATGTCCTCGTTGACACCAGTTCGTCCTTGAATGTTTTTCCCAAGAAGGCACTTTTGAAGCTGGATACCCGAGGCATAATATGCTCGCCAAGCGACTTGGTGGTGAGAGTTTTTGACGGGACTAGAAGGTCCGTGTTTGGGGAATTGACTTTACCAATCCAGGTTGGTCCAGAGGTGTTTAATGTTGTGTTTTACATCATGGACATTCAGCCAGCTTATAGTTGTTTGCTTGGACGACCTTGGATACACTCTGCAGGGGCTATAACGTCTATGTTGCACCAAAAGCTCAAGTATATGGTCGGTGGTAGCATTGCAACCGTGTGTGGGGAAGAAGATATTTTGGTAAGTCACCTGTCGTCATTCAAATATGTCAAAGCAGATGGCGAGATCCATGAGAATATGTGCCAAGCTTTTGAAGGGGTGCAGATCAAAGACGAGTCTCTTGTCATAAGCAAAGGGCCAGAGGTGGCTATGTCTTCGTACAGAGAAGCTCAAGCGGCAGTGCAGGTCGGGGAAACTAAAGGTTGGGGTCAAGTTCTGGAGATTCCTGTTAAGCAGGACAAGTTTGGTTTAGGATATTGCCCGTCGTCGTCATCTTCATCACAGAGCGCGCCACGGTTCAAGGGGCTGATTGTGTTTACTCTAGGAGGAGTCAATTTTGAAAGAGTTAATGTTGTGTCTGATAGCGAAGATGGAGATAGCGACTGTGACATAGATTCATGGATTAAGCCCAGCGTGCCAAGACAAAGCCTATGCAACTGGTCTATTCAAAACTTTATTCAAGTGACGACGAAACAATAATGCCTTGTTTTTTCGATTATTGTGCAATCCTATGTCCTACCCGGGGCATAGTGATTTTATTTTAGGGCCTACTTATTTATGTGTATGCTTTGCTTTAATCATCAAATAAAGGCGTCTTTCTCATGCAAATTTTGTGATCCTTGTTTTTCTGTTTTTTATTTTAACAATAAAATGGCAGCGTGGTTGTGTGCTTTGTTTGCATATCATTTGAAGCATTTAACCATGTCCCTTGCAGGATTCATATTTCAGATGACACCGATCAAGAACTCCCTATGACTCGCTTCGACTTTGAGCATCCGATATTTCAAGCCGAGGAAGAGATTGTTAAGGATGACGACTTATCAGAAGAGCTGACTCGACTTTTAAGACAAGAGGAGAAAATCATTCTGCCTCATCAAGAGGAAATCGAAGTCGTTAATTTGGGTTCCGAAGAAGTTGTCAGGAATGTCCAGATAGGGGCTGCGCTGCAAAGCAATATCAAGCAAAGACTGATCGAGATGCTTCGAGAGTATAGTGACATCTTTGCTTGGTCTTATGAAGATATGCCTGGGTTAGGCACTGATATTGTGGTCCACCGCTTGCCATTGCGTGAAGAATGTTCGTCGGTCAAGCAGAAGCTCAGAAGAACGAGACCGGATATGGCCGTAAAGATTAAAGAGGAAGTACAGAAACAGTGGGACACTGATTTCCTAGCTGTTACAACTTACCCTCCTTGGGTCGCCAATATAGTACCTGTACTGTAGAAAGATGGTAAGGTGCGGATGTGCGTCGACTATCGGGATCTGAACAAGGCAAGCCCTAAGGATGACTTCCCACTTCCTCATATTGACGTATTGGTCGACAATACTGCTCAATTCTCTGTGTTTTCCTTCATGGACGGCTTTTCGGGCTATAATCAGATTAAGATGGCGCCGGAGGTGATCGCGACTTTCTATGTCTAATACATCCTAACTGCAAGTGCACAGTCTATCGCGTAGTAATAATAGATATCGATCCCACAGGGACTCGTAATCAAACTAGTGTCTCGGGAGTTACTATGTTTAGCTAGGTAGAATATGTTTAAGGGAAAAAGCTTGTCACTAATAGGGAACTAAGAATGCTACTTAGATTATAAATGATTGAATCGATATGCAGTAGTTGTGTTTTTCAAGGATTTGACAAGTTACTGGTGTATGAAATAATTTTCAAAGTTTATTTAAGCAGAAAATGGTGATTTGAAGACTCTCGCCTCACGATGGTTATTGATGCTAATCATAATTCTAAGGGCCAAACGTACACTTTCGTATCCCATTCGGGGTTAAAATTATTTTTTGGAAATCTCTAAGTTCTAATTCATTTTAAAGTGTTTTCGCTGTTATTAAAATGAATGACTAGTGTTTACTATCTGACCTTACCGCAGCTTTCGCTTGTTGGTTCGTATCGTAATTAATTTCCCACTTTCGTGGCAAAACTACTTTTAAATAAGTTCTCGTTTCGCGACGAAGTTTATTCAGTAAATCACTTTTAAACACTCAGACCATAAATTACTTTTGAAAATAAAGTTTTTCAACCAGTTGTTATCAAATCCCATTCAAATTATTACTACATATCGATTACCTAAGTTTAGCTAGACATGGATTTGGGAAAGATAAAACATAAATAAAAACAATAAATAATAATTTGCATTATAATAAAACTGGAATTACGATTGAAATGAGAAACCTGTAAATATTCCAATTGGCCTTTGGGCAGATCCTCCACAGATGTTGGCAGGATTCTGGTCTTTGTGCCAAATTGATCGTACAATAAAGTAGAAATTACAGAAGAATGAAAATGGAATACAGAAGAAGTAAAGAGAAACAAATAAGAATATAAAACTGGAAAGTATGCTCTGGAAATAAATTTGGCAGCACTTCGTTGTATCAATGTGGCTCCCTTTCTGAGGTCCCCTTCTTCCCCTTTTATAGAAGTGGAATTCTAACGGTTATCATTGAAGATGATGGACTTTGAGGCAGATAATTCAGGGAGTAGTGGTCCACTCTGTGGGAATCGGAACTGCTTCTGTTACGTGAAATTGAAGTGGGGCGTTTTTGCCTGCATGACGGTTGTCACAAGGTGTGACGGTCGTCACCCGTGTGACGCTCGTCATGGAGCTGTGACGGTCGTCACATCAGCAAAAACAGCCTTCTGCGCTTTTCATGATGTTTTCACTCTTTTTTCGTCCATATTTCGTCTGAGATTGCTTCTTTTCTTCATGTTGCCTTGTTTAGACGTGATCGTTGAATACCTGCAAAACATCAGACAAATAACACGGAAGTAACCCGAAATCGGATCGAAAACGGTTAAACTTTAGTTGAATTGTGCATCAAAATATATATACGATTTCGTGTTATCAAACTCTCCTAAGCTTGAATCTTTGCTTGTCCTCAAGTAAAACATGAAAAGGTCGGCAAGCACGAGGCAGCTTCTTCGTTCGCAGAGTTGGGAAAAATCGGGATTCTTGGTAAGAACAAGACGAGTATCATGACGACACTGGACTACAAGTCTTCGGAGGTCTCCTTTTTATGCAAATCGGTCCCAGTCATGCTACTGTAGCTTGGTGTCAAGGTTCTCGCGGCAAGTTCACCCTGTTTGTTCTAGCGCAATCACATTAAGCCCGTTGTCCGTACACTTTCATGGCAAGTCGACCTGTTAGTGAATATGATCTCATTTCTTGTTTTTGATCTTCTTCATTGATCATAAGCTTATATTATTGATTTTTCAATGAGTTTTCGTGTCGTTGGGCTAAATGCTCGGGTGAGGAGCACCTAACTTAGAAGGAAACGTATCTTATATTTTTGGGCTATTTAGCTCTCCTTTCATGATTTTTCATCTTTTTGGAGATCATACACTTATTTGCATTGGTCGCTCGCTTAGAAGTGTTTTAGGATGGTGCTGACTGCTAGTATAAACTACTTGGGGTTGAGTTTGCGTAGACACTTGAGACTTTGGTACGCGTAGGTAGTGAAACCGGCTCGCATAAACCGGAGATCTAAGGTGTCAGGACGGTACTGGTTTTGTTAGAACTGTCGTTTCCTCGGAGTTTCAAAACTTGTTTTGAACTCGGGTGCATTCTCGTGGTGCTTTTGCTTTTGAGGAACGAGCGAAAAATTTTGTTTACGTTGAATAATGTGGGGATGTTTGCGTAACGGAAAGAGTATATATAGACGAGCTTTATTTGCTAAGAATAGAAAATGTTTAAATAGAAATTACGAAATTCAGAGTACAGTGGAATGGAAATAAAGGCTCCGCTCCCACACTATCTCAATCAGTGTCCCCACTGATTTTTGAGACATGCGAGAGGGAGGTACAACTGAAATGAAAGTACAAAGAAACTGGAAATATAGTAAACAAATAAGGAAAAATGGAAAACTAATCACGTCTGCTGCCTCTGTCACGTCCGCGCTGGCGTCCTCTGGCTCTGGCAAGGGCTACTCTGTCCTCATAACTCATAGCGCCGGTGTGGTAGACGGTGTCCCGGAGTCCTTCGACCTGCAAAGTCAGATTCGCCAGGTTCTCAGTAATGGTAGCTTGGCCGGTTTGAAGTTGTTGCATTTGAGTTCGGTGCCAAGCTTCGAATTGGTCAGCTCGCTGATTCTGCTGCTGCAACATCGCGAGTATCTGTGCCTGCTGGTCTAGAGAGCGGCGGAGGTCCTCTTCTGTGTAGTCTGGCACTGGATGGTGGCGGCGGCGGCGAGAGGATGTACCTTCTGGAGGAGGAGGCTGCGATGCCTCTGGCTGCTCGGACCTGTCCAACTCAGCTTGGATTTTATCGTCAGAACCTTGGGCGTGGTCCTGAGTAGGAACAGCGGCAGCAGGAAGGGCAGTGAGGTCAAATAACCAGTTGGTACGATCCTTTGGGTGTGTCCGGGTGCGGGACGGAAGGATGATGCTTCGGACGGTTTTGCCACGCACTACCGGATGGTACTTGCCGTCAGCTCTGGAGCAGATAAGATGAGAGGCTCTGCAGTGGTCGGTGTCAAGGAACACCGAGGGGATGGAATGGAGGTGCTGGAGGCGGTCGCCAAGGTTCAGCCCAAGTGCAATGGCAGTGACAATCCCGCCAAAGTAGAATGGCTTCGAGCCACGGTTGCAGTTGGCCTGAATGTGAGCCAGCAGAAACGGAGCGGCATTGACAGGTTCGTTGTTGAAGACGCAATGGAGGAAGAAGAGCTCTTTCGAGTTCACCTTGTGGTTGCTATCTCTGGCGAAAATTGTGTTTCTCAAAGCTCTGTGAAAGTACCTGATGGTCGGGTTATGAATATGCGTGGCGTGCAGAGAGTCCCAACCATCGGCATTGATGCCGGTCAACTGGTACCACAGCGCAAAAGCTTCATACTGGAACTGATCGGTGATGCGGCGGTGGGCATTGTCACCTCGAGGTAGCTGTAGGATGCTGGCAATCTGATTTTGGTTCACCTGATAGTTGGTGCTGAACATCCGGAAGCATGCGGCACCGGAATGTTGGTTTAGGTCGCCGCTGGATGTGACGTAGGTAAACGAACTCAAGAACTCGAGAGTGAGTTGTTCGTATGTTGGCAGTGGGTTGGTGCAGAGGTTTCAGATGCCTGCTCTTTGAAGCATCCAGGTTACGCCTTCAAGGAGTCCGAGCTCCGTAAGCGACGGAATGTGTGGATAATGAGTCGGCTGGAGCGACCTCTGATGAAATGCGATGTAGTTTGCTCGTTGTCTTTCGCCTAAGTCACCTTCACTGAAGATAATGTTGCTGATATCTGGGGTTTCTACATTTCTTGCCATTGTTGGGAGATTGAGAGGTTTCTGAAGATTGGGGTTTTTCTGCAGAGTGGGAAGAACTGACAGAAGTGTGGTTGGAAGTTGAGATTGGAGTTGAAATATATGGTGCAATGTGGGGAGAACGAAAATTCGTAGTGGGGTAGGAGTTTTGATGATTGGAAGTTGAAATGAGGGTTGTGGGAGAGAACACGCACCCTGTTATATCAGATAGCAGTTTTTGAATTCGTGACGGTCGTCACGTATGTGTGACGGTCGTCACCCGCGTGACGCTCGTCAGGGTCCTGTGACGGTCGTCACAGCAGCAAAATCTGCAGAACGCAGAATTTTGCTCTGAGGGCGTTCTTGCAGTGACTTTTAGGCTTAGTATTGATACGGCAATGTAATATAGCAGCCGACAAACAACGAATAATGCAAAAACAGAATAATTGAATAAAAACTAGAATTGAAATAACATAAAATTGAAATGATTGTATGTAGTACATAAAGAAAACTAACAATGCGAAAAGTTCCAAATGGTTAAACGAAACTAAACTAAACTGAACTAAACTGAATCTACTGCTAAAAACTAGTATCTAGTCTTTTCGTGTCTTCAACTCATCGAATTTCCGTGCGTAGTAGTCGAGTTGGTCGCAGACTAAATCCATGAAGCCTACCAGTTCGCTGTGCATGCCTGCGATGTCAGCTTTTACATTAGTCAGAGCTGCATCAACGTCGTCCAATCGGAGTAAAACGGTATCCATTTTGTCGATGGTCTCCTCAGGGATAGGCTCAGGATAGGTGTTGTATTGCGGAGGAGTCGTAGGGTCTACTTCAGCTTCGGACACAGCATCCTCATAATACATATAGTCGTGTGCCTCAGAGATGTGGTCACTGTCATACATATAGTTCTGTGGTGTTGACTGTGGTGAAGAAGGTCCCATAGGCTCATCCAATTCATAGAGCCAGTTGTCCTTGTTGTGGATACTTGTCATCAGATGATCAGGCAGTGTGAATAGTTGTACTGGTTTTTCGTTAATGAGGTACTCATGCGGTCCAGGTCCCATAGTTCCTAAAATGCGTCTGTTAAAGCAGAATTGTATATTCATGGGTCGGATGGTGCCAAAACGAATGCTGGCATTTAAGTGGAATCTAAGGCCAAGCTCGTGGGCAATCATTGTCACGAGGCCTCCTATAAGGATAGGTGTCTGTGGTTCCTGCGTGAGGCGTTTGAAAGATCTCATCATGAAAGGCACTGCATTTACTGTACGTCCCTGAGAAGCACAGAACATGATGAATAACTCCTCTTTAGATACTGTAGTAATATTTTCTTCTTTCCCAAACAAGGTGTGAGCTAGTATCTTATGGAAGTATCTGAAGGCTGGGTTATGAATATCATCATTGTACATTCTGTCTGGTTCAGGGTGATAGTCGCCTGTGATTCTACCCCAGAATTGATCGAGTTGAAAATCAATATCGTCATCTTCTGCACTGATGAACACATGTGGTCCGCTAGGAAATCCTAGGAGGTTAGCTAGTGACATTCGGCTATGGGTTTGGTCCATTCCAAACATTCGGAAGGTAATCAACTATGTGTTGGATCCAAAACCATAGTTGGGTATGTATCTGAAAGAACTAAGGAATTCATAGGTAAGATCCTTATAGGTAGCAAAACGTGTTTTCAGAGCAGTGTTCTCCCAACCCAGTTGATTGAATAGGTATTGAATGCTATCTGTGATTCCTAGTTTATCCATGATAGCCTTATCATAATACAGCGTTAAGGCGAATTCTCTTTCGGTTAGTGCTGCAAATCTTGCCTTTTGAGCTAGTCCTCGAAAATGAACCTTTGTGAAGTCGTACTCGGCCATACTCGCAGGTAATTCGGAGAAAACAGAAGGAATGTTTTGAAGACTTTAAAAATCCTGAAAAGTTTAAAATAGGAGTTTGAAGTCAGGATTTTTGAAAACAAAAAGCGGTAGAAACAAAAGACAAAAGAAAAAAATAAAATAAAAATAAAAATATGAAAACAAACGAAAGTAGAAAGTAGTAGTAATTATAAGTTTAGAATTTTTGTTGGATTTTCAAAGTAAAATTTTAAAGAAAAATGAAATACAATAACGAGGGAAATTGGGTTGCCTCCCAGTAAGCGCTGTTTTTAACGTCTAAAGCCTGACGATAGCTTGGTGAGAAGCTATTCGGGTGTTTGAGCTGGAAGCTCAAGCAATGCTATACTGCTGACTTGAGGACTGTTGTCGTTCTTATTATAATGTTTTAGACGTTGCCCGTTTACGATAAACGGTGCATTCATCTCATCGGTAATTTCTACAGCTCCACTCTGGAGTACTTTAGTCACTTCATAAGGTCCAGACCACCTAGATTTTAGTTTACCTGGGAAGAGTTTTAATCTTGAATTAAATAGTAATATGATGTCTTCCACACTGAATTGTTTCCCGACTGAACGTTTATCATGCTACTTTTTAGTTTGTTCTTTGTAGATACAAGCATTTTCGTAAGCGTCTAATCGAAGTTCTTCCAATTCGTGTAAGTTCAGGATTCGCTTTTCTCCTGCCTCGGTGTAGTTGAAATTGAGTGTCTTAATGGCCCAGAAGGCCTTATGCTCTAAGTCTACAGGGAGATGGCAGGATTTACCGTAAACTAATTTGTAGGGGGTAGTACCTATTGGTGTCTTAAAAGCGGTCCTATAAGCCCATAAAGCTTCTTGTAGCTTTGACGAACAATCTTTCCTTGAGGTAGCGACAGTCTTTTCCAATATTTTTTTTATTTCTCTATTCGAGACCTCTACTTGTCCGCTAGTTTGCGGATGATAAGGTGTAGCT
The DNA here is from genome assembly GCA_963859935.3 of Lathyrus sativus. Classification (NCBI taxonomy): domain Eukaryota; kingdom Viridiplantae; phylum Streptophyta; class Magnoliopsida; order Fabales; family Fabaceae; genus Lathyrus; species Lathyrus sativus. The sequence continues at coordinate 127,406,411 of OZ012741.1, forward strand.
ACTCGGTGTCAGACTCCATATTTAGAGAGAAGTTTATCAAATATTCGCGATATGAAGTGAGATCCACCGTCACTAATGACGAGTCTTGGTACACCGAATCTAGGAAAGATTGTGTTTTTGAAGAGTTTGATTACTACTCGTGCGTCGTTTGTTGGAGCAGTTATGGCTTCTATCCATTTAGACACGTAGTCTACAGCGACGAGTATGTAGTTATTACCAAAAGAAGATGGGAATGGTCCCATGAAATCTATTCCCCATACGTCAAAGATTTCTACCTCTAAGATTCCTTTCTGAGGCATTTCATCGTGTCGTGAGTGTCGCTACTGCGAAAATCGGCGCCGGCTGACAGAAGAGTCGCCACCGTGTGTTATTTATCCCAACGGGGGGAAAGGAAACGCTCGAAGTAAACCTCGCAAAAAAAAAAAGGGAAAAGGTATGGTCATCGCAACCAAAACCTGGATTCGGGAGTCGGTTACGCAAGGGGAAGGTATTAGCACCCCTCACGTCCGTCGTACTCGACGGGATCCACGCTTGGTGTTTATAAGGAAAAGGGTGTGTTTATCTATCTACGCTAATGGTCAGTCTGAAAAGAAAAGAAAAGGACAGGACTCGACAGAACATACGGTGTTCTGGGCCTACGTACTCCCTCGTGCAATGGGAAAGTCAGAGTCAACGTAGTTCGACTACCTACGTCTAGACGGGGGGAAGGTTGCTCGCCAGGATATCGCGTCCTGTGCCTACGTACTTCCACACAGCATGGAAGATCAGAGCAAACGTAGTTCGACTGACTACGGCTAATCTGGGCGCTCTCACACAGCAATGAGAAAATTAAACTGGTTTTAAGGGTACGGGAACCTAGAAACTACGGTCTGGTTTCAAATGCACTCGGGCAAGAGAAAGGGATAACAATCAGTCGTCAGCGGGAAAGTCTCGATCGCACAGCCGCGAGAGAACAAAAGGTTAGTTGTTAGTGCTCGCTAGGATATCGCATCCTATGCCTACATATTCTCGTCTGGGACGAGAAATCAGAGCAGCTGTAGTTCGTCTAACTACGACACAAGCTACTCAAGGTTTTTCTATTGAAAGGAAAGAGACACCCTAAAACTATGGTTGAAAAGGGGAATCTACCTAATGTTATCATGCCTGGTTGACCATCCTAATGTCTATCATAACTCCTCCGCAGCGGAGAAGTTAGAGCTCCTAAGGGATCATGGCAACAGGACTAAACAGCAAACAACTGCAAAGTAAAGAAATACTGGAAATATGCATGAATGCAACAACCAAACAAACAGGGCGCAAAGGCCGTAAACCATAGAGGTAAGGGAGCTCAGCTCTACCAAATACCAGCAAGCAAAGCCACTCAATAACAAACAAGCAGAAGGAGGACCACCTCAACTTCTCGTGCACACAAATCCTACTTCTAAGATGCACCTACCTCAGAAATATCTAGATGAACCCCTAAGTCTAATGCAGCACAGCACCACACAAGTCAAACAACACAAAGAGAAGACAAACCCCTATCCAAAACTTAAACCAAAACCTTGAGCAGGACCCCTAAACAACCCTGAAACAAACCCCTGATCTACCCCTGAACAAAGCCCTATGCAAAACCCTAATCAAATCTCTAATCAAAACCCTAAGCAAAACCCTACACAAGAGAAATCAATCCCAGTCTTCAAGCTTCAAAACAAGCTTACCAAAGAAAGGGAGCTAAGCAGACAAACCCATAGTGCCTTCCTCAGGAAAGTACCAGGAGGTTACCACTCAGGAATCATATCCTATGCGGCTCAACAACTGTGAACGGTTTACATTCCTCCTCAGGAGAAACTAAACTCACATGAAGGCTCCAACATCATTGGATACTTGAGAAATCCTAGATGAACTAAGGGAACTAAGTGAACAGGCCCATAGTGCCTTCCTCGGGAAAGTACTAGGAGGCTTCCACTTAGGAATCATATCCCATGTGGCTCAACAACTGTGATCAGTTTACATTCCTCCTCAGGAGAAACTAAACTCACATGAAGGCTCCGACATCATTGGATACTTAAGAAAGAGGTGAGAAGAAAGGATGAAAGCCATCTACAGTGCCTTCCTCAGGAAAGTACCATAAACTCCTTTCAAACTTCATGATCTCAAACCTCACAAACAGAGAACAAGCTCCTAGACTAGGTCTTCAATCTTCTCCTCATCATGCTCCTTGCAAGCTCTTCAAAACAAGCTAAGCCCCCAAAGCAATTCCCCAAAGATAAACCCCAAAGATAGACAATCAACACAAAACATGCCACACAAACAGTCATTCAATTCAAAAATCAAACAAAAATAGCACATTATTCTATTAAATCCTAATATAAGTGCTAGGGGACCCTACATAACTACCCTTAAGTCCCATATATCCCTTAACCCAAATTCTATCTAGAAAGTCAAATTCAATGTCATCTAATGAACATGTCCTACATTTTAACATAATTTTGATCACTCTAGTGCTTATCATTCAAACTACTCAAGATAAATCCTAAAAATTGTGAATTAAATTCTATGGGAATGTTAATGTCCTAACCTAATTACCCTAAAAAGAATGGGGCAAAAATCTTAAAAGAAATACCTAAACAAAATTGTACAAAATCAAGTATCTACTTAAAACCATTAAAACCTTATTAAAAGAAAAATGTACTAAAAATATTAAAGGAAAATAAAATGCTAATTTTATTTATTCATATTTTTCTAGCCAGAAGTAGAAAATGATATCAAAAACAACCAATTAAAAATATTCATTTTCCAATTTATTATGCATTTTTTAATATGTGAAGAAATTAAAAGAATTAAAAACAAGAAATGGAAAGGAGGTGCAGATAGTAGACATTTCAGTTCATTATGGCGCGTGGGCTCAACTGGGGGGTGCTACTAGCAAATAGGGCAAAGCCCAATCTAATAATCACTCAGCAATCTCACACGCATGGGGGGTGCAGCGCTAGCAACTCTCTAGTTGCTATTCCAAATGGGCTCATACACAAGCCCAACTAAACACACAACAAAACCAATCTTCTTCTCCAACCTTCTGACCACTGTTCACCCAAACCCTAGCCGTTTCCCCAACCTCTCTCCCCTCTGAAACCCCTCTCCAGAAAACACACTCACTCAGATCGATCTCCACAAATTAACACTAAACCTCAACTCTCAAAACAAGAAACCCTACATCAGTGCATGAACAACAATGGAGATTGTGAAAAGGGAACGAACCTGGAGTGAAGTAATTGATACAATGAAGTTCCTGGAATTTCTTGAAGATTCGCTTGAAGAAGTATGAAAAAATTCTGGGGATCTTGAGTGGATGAGTGCACGGTTGAAGATCTTTGGAGAAGACGAAGGCAAACTGAGTGTTCTCACGATCTGGAAACGGAGGAAGATTGAAGGTGACGAACACGAGCGCTCTTGCTCGTTGAAGTTGGTTGAAGATCTATGAACGAAGATGAAGACGCTCTGGGAATTTTCTGGAGAGTGATGAATCGCTGGGAAGGTTGAAGGAGACCTGGAGACTGATCGAAGGTTCTTGGACAAGAAATGAAGAACACGTCTAGTTCTATGAAGATCTGGAAAAAAAACTCAAGAACAGATGAAGATGATGATTCTGGAAAATAGACGGATCTTGAAGATTGCTGGGCAACGCGAAGAATAATGACGTTCTTTGAAGATTTTTCTGGGAAATTTCTGAGGTTTCTGATGAAGGATCTGGAGATTCTTTGAATTTTCTGGTCACGGATGAAGTTTCCGGTGACCGTTGTCGCTTGCGCGAAAATAAGGTGCCGGCATGACAGAAGAGTCGCCACCTTTCGTTATTTATCCCTCAGAGCGGGAAAGGAAACGATCGGAAAAACCTGACGAATAAGGGTAAGACAAGGTCGTCGCAACCATTGTCTGGGTTCGGGAGTCGGTTACGCAAGGGGAAGGTATTAGCACCCCTCACGTCCGTCGTACTCGACGGGATCCTCGCTTGTTTGTTTACTTGGACGGGTTGGTTATAATCTATCTACCTATCAAGGCTGGCTGAAAAAGAAAAGAAAAATGACTCGGCAAAGCGTCGCACTTTATGCCTACGTATTCTCATCAGAGAATGAGAAATCAGAGTCAACGTAGTTCGGCCTACGAAGGATTATGGGGGAAGGTTGCTCGCTAGGACGTCGCATCCTATGCCTACGTACTTTCATCTGGTATGAAAGATCAGAGCAAACGTAGTTCGGGAAACTACGGGTTATCTCCTGAAAGAAGTGTTTTTTATGGTATTTGCAATCTCAACCGCACTAGAGACTATGACCTGAGAGTGAATGCGTCGCATGTCACCCAAAGGGTACCATACTAAACATCCATCCTCAGATGGCCTAAGGCTCGTAACGTACGAAAGAAATCATTCATGATTACTGTATCTTAAACTGTTTTGAGATGAGAAGAGAACAGGCCCAACTAGGAGGGAGACTATCAAGTCCTACTGTTGTCATGCCATGGATTCATCCTATGGTTGAGGTTTGAACAGGGAACTCCTAGATGTTGTCATGCATAGGTTTCAACCTAAAAGTCTATCATCAAATCCTCATCAGAGGAAATGAGAGCCCTAAGGGATCATGTCAATGATACACCAAAACAGACAAAAGCATCAGCTTTAATAGTAAAATGCATGCAATGCAAGTGAGGGAGGAAATGTGTGTGGGGCTTCAGCCTCTACAAGCTCGTCTCAACCTCAAGCCAGTCATGAAATAACAGTAATCATACTGAAACGTAAACAACATGCTATCAAGCAATAACAGATAAAAGAAATGAAGTGCCATCAGGCCAACAAAACACATACTTGAGAAAGAATCATCTATTCTCTAATCCTAACCCTAACACAGAATCTGATCAAATCTAAGCAAAGCCCTAAAGCAAAACTCAACCAAAAGAAATCAATCCCAGTCTTCAAGCTTCAGAACAAGCTTACCAAAGAAAGGGAGCTAAGTAAGCAGACTCATAGTGTCTTCCTCAGGAAAGCACTATGAGGTGTATACTCAGGAGTCATACCCTATATGGCTCAACCACTGTGATCAGTTTACATTCCTCCTCAGGAGAAACTAAACTCACAAGCAGGCTCCAACATCACTGGATATTTAGGAAATCCTATTTGAACTAGTGGAACTAAGTGAATAGACTCATAGGACCTTCCTCAGGAAAGTACTAGGAGGCTTCCACTTAGGAGTTGTATCCTATGTGGCTCAACAACTGTGATCAGTTTACATTCCTCCTCAGGAGAAATTAAACTCACAAGTTGGCTCCTACATCATTGGATACTTAAGAAATCCTAGATAAACTAATGGAACTAAGTGCATAGACCCATAGGACCTTCCTCAGGAAAGTACTAGGAGGCTCCCACTTAGGAATTGTATCCCATGTGGCTCAACAACATGTGATCAGTTTACATTCCTCCTCAGGAGAAACTAAACTCACAAGTTGGCTCCAACATCATTGGATACTTAAGAAAGAGGTGAGAAGAAAGAATGAGAGTCATTCATAGTGCCTTCCTCAGGAAAGTACCATGAACTTCCTTCAAACTTCGGGATCTCAAACCTCACAGACAGGGAATAATCCCCAAGCTCTGGGTCTCTGAGCCTTGATCTACAATCTTCTCCTCCATCATGCTCCTCAACTAGATCTTCATAACAAACTAAGCCCCACAACAAATTCCCCAAAATAAACCCCAGAGATAAACAGATAACCACAGGACAGACAAAATCATCAGTCACTTTTAGAAAATGCCTAAAAATACTAAAACAAGGGGGAAAATTCTAACAATTACTCACAAGGGTCTACAACATCTACCCATAACATCCCTATATGCCCCTACCCAAAAATCAAGACAAAACTATCTAAAGAACATGAATTTCCTTACCTATGCACAACCTAAACCCTAATTAGGATACCCTAATGCTAACCTAATTAATCTAATCAAATTTTAATCTAAAAATCAAGAATTAAATCCTATGGGGAACTATGATTCAATATCTAATCACACCAAAAAGAATGAATTAAAAAGACTAAGGGAAGGTTCTAAAAGAAATTCTACAAAATTGGATATCAAGCTAAACATATTAAAAAGCTATTAAAATGAAAAATATACTAAAAATATGAAAAGAAAATAAAATGGAAATTTTATTTATTTATATTTTTCTAGACAAATTCACTAACCTATAGAAAAAACAAGAATTAAAAAAATATTTAATTTTCTATTTTTTATGAATTTATTAAAAACAAGAAAATATTAAAGGAATTAAAAAATAAAAGAAATCAATTAAAGGGGAGGGGGTGAGAAAAGCAAGACGCCTCAGTTGATCATTTGATGGGCCAGATATGGTGGGGTGCGGATAGAAACTGGGATAAAGCCCATTATCAATCAGAAATAAAAGAAAACAAAAAAACGCGCGAGGGGGTGAGGATAGTAAGGATATCATGCGTTATTTCCTAATGGGCCTAACGAGGGGTGTGTGGAAAGCAATTCATTGCTGAGCCCATGGTCTTCCACTTATCTAAACGGCAGCGTTTGGCTTCTTTTAAAATTCCCTCCGTTTTTGTTTAAACAAGGACCGCACGATTGAATGATTAAGTCAAATTTTAGGGACGATCTGACGGTTGTGGTTCATCGTCCCCACACGATTTCTAGGGTTTTCAGTTTTCTCCTCCCATGCACGAAACTTCCATCATCTCTTGCTCTCTCATCTCTTGATGATTTTCGAAAATTCCAAAACCAAAATCACACTACTAAATCCCAGGAATCCAACCATGCTCATATTTCCCCTTGAATCCTCTTAAAACGCGCAAACAGAATGCTCGAAACCTTGGTGCCACCATGATTGCACTGAGATCAACCTTATCAAAAACTCTCAATTAATGACCCAATCTTGTTCTACATGTTATCCTGATCACCATAAACCCTAACACGCTAACTAATACTCACTAAACAGCCTATTCTTGAACTTCAAAGATTCATGCACCTGCCATGAAATCTCATACAGAGCTCTCAAACTCACGGGGTAAGATCAACTAGCCTAGTACACTAATTCTACACCTAAAGGACTAATAGAAACTACATAATTAAAGAGATTCGTGGAAAGAAAGAAACCTGTCAAAGTTCAATGGTGTGTGTAGCTAGGGCTTGATTCAGAGCTTGCAAGGGCTTCAATGTGGTCCTTTGAAGATGAATAAACTTCTGTTTGCACTGGTTTTGAAGGAGAGGTCTTGTGATGGAAGAAATCTCAAGTTGCTTGATCTTGAAGGAAGCTCTTCAATGGCAATTTCTCTCTCTCTTTCTCCTCTGAATTCTTCAACCTTGACCAACCTTCAATACCTTGTGGATCACTCTTCTTATAGTGATGGATGGAAACAACTAGATCCTTCTAGAATGAGCTAGAAAGTGCTTGAAAATCTCATGTGATGATAAGTGGTATATCTCATGTATCATGCCTTATGCCTTGCAAATTGGCTTTAAAATATCATCATAAGAGATATTGAGAAGATATGAGCAATTACAAGCCTTTTTCTTGCCTTGTGTTAAGATTTCCAAAGGTGCCTTATAATGCAAGTAACAATATTACAAAGCATGTCCCATTTTAAAGCCTCAAATGAAAATTGTGCTTAAACCAATGTTCTCAAAATGATGTTTCCAATCAAAATGATATATTGGATGACCTATTTTGGATTCATAGATCTTCCAAACCAATTTTCAAATCCACTTGAATTAACTTATATGCCTTTTTTAGTTCATTTTTAACCAATCATGAAAATCCATGCTCTAAGCTTTTACAAACTTTCACACCCTCTTTTCTAGGCTTAAAATGCCATTTTAAACAACTTTCATGTTTTGAGTTTTTCCATTTGAGGCTTGGAAATAGGAGATATGGCCTTTGCTTAAAATGACCTATAACTGCCAAATGACCAAAATACCCCTGTCTTGTTCAAACCATAAGTTGAGTTCCACAAATCCTATCAAGGACTTCTACCACTCAAATTAAAGCTAAGAATATTCCCTTCAACATTCATGTTGACCAAGAGATCATAGGAATCATCCTACTAGGGAAAAAGTTGTCTGCAAGTTGGGTGACTTTCAAGGACCCAGATTCACACACCTCAGCTGACCTGTAATTTGTCAAAACCATAACTTGAGCTCTGCAACTCCTATCAAGGACTTCCACCACTCAAATTAAAGCTAAGAACAAGCTCTACAACATTCATTTTGTGGGGAAGATGAGATATCAATCACATCTAGAGCTAAAACTGCCTGGAAGATAGGGATCAAATTAGGGTTTTTTCACTGACAATCCTTGGAAACCCTAACTTGAAACTTCTCAACCTCCTCAATCCTGATGAGTTGGTCTAGGAATCATATTTATAACATCTCTATGCATCATTCCATGATCTCATGGCCCTTGGATTAGGTCTCAGCCTTCTCCAAATTTTCAGTTATCCTAGGGTTGACCCAGTCAAAACCCTAATTCTACCATTCATGGTTGAATCTTCTGAACTCTTGCACAATGACTTCTCTGGGCTTCATGAGGGCTATCAAGACATCTCATAAACTTTCTCAAAGCATCAAGTTCATTCTCAAGGTCTTAGAATCATCTGAGGAGCTCCCACAACTCTCAAGCTATGAGGCACACAACCCTGGTTTCAATCAGTTCTTCTGAGGATCTCCTGAACTTTCTGATGAATATATCAACTTTCAAACACTCAATGAATAAATAATTGTTGGTCAAATTTTGGGGTGCAACAGCTGCCCCTATTCAAACGGCTTGAACCTGACTGGGTGAGAAGCGAACGGCTCTCAACCAATCAAGGTGCGAGACGATTGAATACCGGTAAACCCGAAAATTTGCCAACTGCACGAGCACACGATACTCTGCGGGGAACAAATCTTCGGATACTGCAATACTAGCTGCACGGCAACTAACTGGAGAAATATTGATCTCACATCACCGCCAGTTATCCACGTTAACTTCTTCTGACATTGCCTTCAGACACCCAACCTCGCCGCTGGAGAACTGAATCTGACATCGCCGTCGATCAACCAAAATACCCCGCATCGCCGCTGGAGAAAATACAATACTGAACAAAATACCCCGCATCGCCGCTGGAGAACTAAAGGATCTGCATCACCTAACATCGCCGTCAGAAGACTGGATCAACTTGACATGCCCAACATCGCCGCTGGGAAACTGAATCTGACATCGCCGTCGGAAACAAACATCGCTCTGAGAGACACTCGACATCGCCGTCGTACAAACATCACCTCTACTGGGGATTTACAAAGTCTGACATCGCCGTCGAACATAATCTTCAACCTCGCCGTCAAACAAATCCAACATCGCCGTCGAACCAACATCCAACCTCGCCGCCGGACAAACATGATCTGACCTCGCCGTCAAATCCAAACGTTCAACCTTGCCGTCGAACAAACATCCAACCTCGCCGTCGGACAATACATGATCTGACCTCGCCGTCAAATCCAAACGTTCAACCTCGCCGTCGAACAAACATCCAACCTCGCCGTCGGACAATACATGATCTGACCTCGCCGTCAAATCCAAACGTTTAACCTCGCTGTCGAACAAACATCCAACCTCGCCGTCGGACAGTACATGATCTGACCTCGCCGTCAAATCCAAACGTTCAACCTCGCCGTCGAACAAACATCCAACCTCGCCGTCGAACAAAACATGATCTGACCTCGCCGTCAAATCCAAACGTTCAACCTCGCCGTCGAACAAACATCCAACCTCGCCGCTGGAATCAAACATGATCTGACCTCGCCGTCAAATCCAAACGTTCAACCTCGCCGTCGAACAAACATCCAACCTCGCCGCTGGAGAAAATACAACACTGAACAACTCTGACCTGGGGTTCACCCCTGGTAAATGGAACAAAAAAAAGTACACTTGCGTATTTGAAACCACTCCGCTGGGAGTGAGAGACCTAACCGAGCACACTCTGATCTGGGGTTCACCCTCAGAACCATAACGAACATCGGAATACTACTGCCCACTGCCCACCGTAGAACTTCAACATTAAAGATACATGAAACCCTGGCCCCTGGCCACTCCAGATCCGCTGGAGAATCCTCAAGTTTTTTCTGAAGATAGATGAAACCCTGCCCGTCGGCGATTCCAGCTTCAGCTAGAAAAGAAAATCTTCAAGTACTTCTGAAGATAGACATCCTTGACCTTCAAGGATGTAAATTTTGCCCGTCGGCAACTCTGCAAGAGGTATCTTCGACTTCAGTCTGAAGAAATGGTCCTTGGCCTTCAAGGATACATGGATCTGCCTTCAGGCAACTCCACCTCTGCTATAGAGCATCCGTGACCTTAGTCAGGGATATACTTCGGCCTTCAGTCCAAAAAAATGAATCCTAGGTCATTCATGACCTTGGGGATAACCTTGGCCTTAGGCACCTTCGCTTCAGCTTAGGAAATCTGTGACTTCAGTCAGAGAAATGGTACCCTGAGCCATTCATGACTCTACGGGGATTCAAACACCTTGCCTTCAGGCAAAACTCCGCTTCAGTTGGAGAAACATCTTCGACTTCAGTCAGAAGGGAAACTATTCACTTGATCGCGATCAATCATCACCTCAGGACAACTGACTTGGTCTTCAGACCAACACGGATCACTTGAATACACTTTGGAACCTTGTCTTCAGCCACACGTTGATTCATCAACAAGGAAGTCTGAATTCACAGGAACCTTCTGATACCGCCTTCAGGCGCTTACGAAATCCATCCTCAGATTAGACATCGTTGTTGGAGCAGACATATCACGCTGCTAGGGGTTTCAAGAATCATCTTGAGCAAACAACTCCGTCGGGCACCTTCAAGAATCATCCTGAACCGATAACCATTCTGGAGACTTTATTCTGCTAGGCATTCCAGGAATCTTCCTGGGCAAACCTTGCTGGGGGACGCTACCGGGGAGCTCAAGAATCATCCTAAGCAAACAACTCGGGAAGCTGTACTGAGGTCTTAAGAAACATCTTAAGCAAACGGCCCTGCTGAGGAATTCAAGAGTCGTCTTGAACTGAAGACTTCGCTGGGGATCTCAAAAATCATCTTGAGCGCGCGACTGTGAGAGTTACACCGGGGTCTTAAGAATCATCTTAAGAAAGCGACCTCGTTGGGGAGAATATCAGGAATCGTCCCGAGCAACTGGTCCTTTGGTGGAACACCTGTAAAACAAGAATGATAATAACCCAGATCATGTTTATGATGCATATGCTTCGGTGCCATGCTCCACATGGTGGGAATGCCATGCGTTTACGCTAAATGCCATGCAATCATGTACAATACTATGCGATGTTAAATGCTATGCAGTGTTAAATGCCATGCAGTCATGCACAATGATGCGATCCCGTCAGCAAAATAAATGCCGAGGGGGAAATTCTCCTGTCAAGGAGAAAGAGCTACTCAGATAGAGGAATCATCCTGCTGAGGAGAACGTGGACATGCCAACATCAATTGGACTCTGTCTGGGGAATTGATCTTTTGCGGACTGCTGCATGGAAAACAACTTCCATTGATTACTGCAGGGGACGAGGCTCTACGAGGAACCAGACTTGCTGATATCAATCGCGAGAGTGAACTGCGCGGCCGTCTTGGCTACTCTTCTGGGTATGACCACTCTGTGGGGAAACGACTTTAGCTGCTCCACACTCCACTGGGGGAATAACTAAACATGATCTGATCACCTTCCAAGGATTCGGCTCTCTTGGTCATCTGCAAACTCGGCTGAGGAAGGAGACTTCATCCTGCTTCGCTGGAGAGAGTGCGACTCTGGAGAGATACCGCATCGGCTGTTCAATACTCTGCTAGGGAAAATCCACTCAAGGTCCCAACTGCTTCCAGGGATTCGGCCCTCCTGGGGGTTTGCGAACCCAGCCGGGGAGAGAAATCATTCTGCTTCACTGGAGAGTACGACTTTGATGAGGAATTTCAATTCTGCTGGGGAAGAAGGAGTCATCTGACTTCGGGGATATCAATCCTGGTCTGCTGAGGGTAATCTTGACCCTGATCTGATAAGGGATAAACGCCATCTCAATCTGCTGCAGTCTCAAACTGTACAGTGGGAACAACCTCAAACCGTACATCTCTGCTGAGAAACAATCCTGGTTCAACAACGTCAACACAGGGAATACAGACTACCAATCATGGAGCGAGTAACAGGTTAGGTTGTAGGATAACAACCCAATGCCAGCAAGGCTTCTTCAGAAGGCTCAGGTTTTGGGCAGGGTAAGGACACGATTCCCCGATACTCAATTCTTGCTAGGGTGAACAAACTCATTTGAACAACTTGCCCCAACGCAATTTAACTTGCCCTAATCCGACCTTTGGGAATAATTCATTCTGAGCCGAAAACAACTGGCAACAAGACAATCTTCAGAGGGCTTGCCCCAGCATCTGCACAACGGGAGGATTCATCCTCAACTAATCAACTCTCAGCATGGTCGGCTTCAATACCTCTGAAGTAGTTTGCCCCTGAACGAGCGATGAGCGACTCAACATGCTCTGATCGAACACTGGAGGGATCTGCCCTTAAATCGCAAGAATTCTGGATAACTGCCCCTGATTGGGTCTCGAGAAGATTCACTTTCGATCAACCACTTCTTGCATAAACTGCCCCATAATCAACTGATGCTCCGGGACTTGTCCTCAGACAAACTGGTTCTATCCTTACAGGGAGTCATTGCCCCAAATTCACCGGGCTTCGCAGCATACCGTTCTGATCCAGACTTCTGACGATTCAGTCCTGATTGACTATTCCCTGTTGAAGTCCCTTCATGTCAGCTACCGACCTGCAATTGAAATTGTTTATTCACGAATGGTAATTTTAATGCAGTGTTCATGCAAATTTCGAAAAAATGTTGTACTGTCACTCATTTATGTGTCATGCTAGTGAGTGACGAATGAACCAAAGAGTTCAAACGTAGTGCTGACGTGATCAGTGAAAAATACAATAAGGATATGATTAGCAAATCATGAAGGAGTCAGGTTATTCAACCTTATCGTAATGCGCTCTCAGAATAAACCCTGCCTCAATTAGGTCTTTTAAGGGTTGTATCGTGGTCGGGTTCACGGTTCGTGAAACAAAGGATATTTGGCTCAAATTATGATTTGTACCCACCCCTTCTACGTGATGTTCTTCGATCCTAAAGTTCAGTTAACTTAGCTCGAGCGCTCGCCTCTTCGAGAGGTATGTTGAACATTGGGAACAACTGGTTAAAGAATTCACAAGGTGTTTCGGAGTGACAGTTACTCCTTTTCGTTTTCGGTGTCTGTATCTACACGACTTTGTCCTTGTTTGAGGATTTTTCTCTTTTATAATCCTTTCTTTTTCATTCATCATTTTTTTATTCCCTAATTTTTGCCTGGACTGACTCCTTTTGATTTCTTTTCGATTTTTCTTTTTGAAGTCCAGCGGGATGCCCTGATTTTTGCCTAAGTATTTGCTTTCTAGCTTTTCTTTTTTACTTAGCGGGCTTTCTTATTTCTTTTTTTCTTTTGGAACAAGTCGTGCGACACTGGCTGTCTGGATTTATTCGAGAGGTTTGTAACTGTCTCACTCCCGGTTGGTGAGGTTTAACCATTGTGGTTGATGAGGTACGACCTCTGGAGAGGAATATGATGTGATTGGTCCTCGAAGGACAACACTCCTCTATAAGACTTGAACGCTCGATCAAGCTAACTAACAACTACCCTGCCTCGGGTTAAGATGTGCGGGTTAAAAAGTCCGAAAGGAACTCCTACTTCTCGGCTCGAAGTGGTTAACAAGGGATTTTCTTCCTTATCTCTCCGGTGTTTAGGGATTTGAAGCAATGCCTTGTACGTCATCGGCTAGGTTTTATCTGAAAGCAATACGATCATCGGTTATGAGTATTCAGTTTCATCATCCTCCCTCCGCTCATTGCTAATCATAGTGATAAAGTGGAGTGAATAAAATGCAAGTGTCAGTGTAATGCAGTAAATGAGTGACAACGACATAATTAGTTCAGAAAAAATGCATAGTCACTTTATTAACATTACCATTCGAAACATACAATGTTTAACAGCAAGTAGTAACTAACAGAAAAGAAACTACAAATGCAAATGGTAAAAAAATTCGAGGACTGCCAATGCTGAGGACGTCTGCCTGTCTGGATCACTGGCTTCTGGAAATAACCCTCTGATTCTGCAAGCTCAAACAGCTGAGAGGTTGTCACGCACAACCAAAACTCCATCTGGAAAGGAAATACACCTTTGGTCGATCAATTGTTGCACTTTCGCCTGGAAAGCCTTGCAATCTTCAGTTGAATGCCCCGGAGATCCACCATGGTAACCGCACTGAACATGAGGATTGTACCCTGGAGGGTAAGGCTCTGGCACGGGCTTGAGAGCTCTCGATTCCACCAAGGAATTCTGAATCAACAGTGGAAGAATCTGGCTATAAGGCACAGGCACTGGATGGGAAGAAGCATTCCTTTGTTCTAAATGGTTGTGAGGTCTCTTGTGATCTCGGTGTTGGTATTCCTTCCGCCCAGGAGCAAGAGGTCGTCGTTTCTGAGTGGCAATGGTCCCTTGTTTAGGCGCTTGCGTCCTTGAACTTGATCCAGGTAGAAACTGCGAGCGAGGCGATCCAGTCACCAAAGGTCGCGAGACATATTCAAGATCTTTCTCAGCTTCAGGCAAAGGAGTGGAATCATTCACCTCTTCTGCAGGGTACGGGATAAACTTTCCCGATGCTCTCATGCCGCCCGACACAAGCCTAATTGTCCTTGAGTCAATAAGGTCTTGAATCTTATTCTTGAGAGCCTTACATGTTTCAACATGGTGCCCCGGTGCTCCTGAGTGGAAATCACAATGTATGTTGAGATCAACGTCTGGTGACACGTCACCTGGTGGATCCGAGGTCCGAAGCTTGAGAATACGGTTCTGAACCAACAGTGGCAACAGTTGGGCATAACTCACAGGTATTGGGTCCACAGCTCTATCAAGCAACTTCCTCTTTTGATTATAACCTTCCGGGTTATTCTGAGATGCCCGGCGCGGCTGCTGACGAGACAGGTCTCGAGCTTCATGCTGTGTAGAGGATCTATGAAGTCCACTTGGCTTCGGCACATGTGGCACTGACGGCAATGGGGGAAGCACTCCTCCTTGGGTGCTTGACCACTCTCCTTATTTAGCATACTTCTCACCACTCCCATGAGAAAGCTCAACTGATTCTGCAGCTGCTGATTCTCCTCTCTGAGTACTTGCTGGTCCAGGCGCACTGCCTGTATGTCATTCATGACCTGCCCCAGCTGGCTTTGGATTTTCCCCAGTTCAGCTTGTACCTGCTCCATTAGTCTGAGTTGCTCGATTCTGAGTCAAACCTGCAAACACAAGGGTTAGAAGACAAGCCCCGACTTCTGTCATGCAAGATGAATTATGCTAATGCCATGAGTGTCTGTACGTTTAGGAGATCACCCCTAATTCTGGTCTCAACGGCTAATATAGTGTCAATGCAGTGATAAGACTGGATCCATTCATGGAAGAAAATATCTCATATTGCTCGGGACACCAGAATCAGGGTACGAAACGCGCCTGCAGCACAGACACATGCTAATGGAATGCAAACATGAATATGCGATCTAATGCAAAATGCAGTCATGCAATAATATATCCAGGTAACTGCTGTGGAGGTTCGGTATCAACAGTCACTGATGAGAAGGAAACCCCGGTGTAAAACCACTGATCTGATCTGCTGAGAATAACCATCTGATAGGATCGAGATCAAAATTCTGCTCTGGTCAAGAGCAAGTGCCTGATAATAAGGACCCCGGGTTCAAGGTCAAGAAATATCTGTTGCTGAAGTCTTCAGACCCCAAATCAAAAATCTGCCCTCTCAAGAACAAACGTACAGCTGCTGACGAGATCTTCAGACCCCACTCAAAATCTGCCCTATCAAGAACAAGCAACAACTGCTGACGAGATCTTCAGACCCCACTCAAAAATCTGCTCCATCCAGAACAAACCTCTGAAGACAATACTCTGATCGAAACCTGCTCTATCAGGAATAGACATACACCCGATGATAAAATCCTCTGATCAAAACTCGCTCTGTCAAGAACGGTCAAATCTGCCACCGAGAACCCTGATACCAACATAACTGATTCACTGTCAAGAAAACCAGGTGGTCTGAAGGTATAAGTTTCCTGCAATATCCCAATCCCACTCACAGGTATGGACCTAATCCACGGACAAAGGTACGGCATCCTATGCAGTCATCAACGTCACAGACTTTCACGAGTGACGATACGATTCCCAGAAGGAGTGGCATCATCAAGTCATGAAGAGGCCTTACTTAGCTGACTTCCAAATGATCGGTCCCCAGAGTCGACAATCCTCACGTCTGGACTCCCCTCAGATCCTCAGGACCGGAAAGGAGCACCTCTGTAAGAATCTCGTCTGAGCGCAGATTTTCGTAGGGAACTGTGCCTGCTCAGCAGACAGGTTCGTCTACTACTTCTCCGCAACTATATCTAGGTGTACCCTCAAGCCCAGGTCCGGCTTCTCACTCATAGTAACATCCCTCTCCCACAGCAGCACAGATAATCATATCAAACTGGAAATAAAATGCGGGAAATAAAATGCGGGAAGTAAAAATGCGATAAATAAGCGCAACCCAACAAGCAAACACACAAACGATAGGATTGACTCTCATAGGGAACCGGAGAACCAGAGATTCTGGGTTCGGTCCCCAGCAGAGTCGCCAGCTGTCGCTTGCGCGAAAATAAGGTGCCGGCATGACAGAAGAGTCGCCACCTTTCGTTATTTATCCCTCAGAGCGGGAAAGGAAACGATCGGAAAAACCTGACGAATAAGGGTAAGACAAGGTCGTCGCAACCATTGTCTGGGTTCGGGAGTCGGTTACGCAAGGGGAAGGTATTAGCACCCCTCACGTCCATCGTACTCGACGGGATCCTCGCTTGTTTGTTTACTTGGACGGGTTGGTTATAATCTATCTACCTATCAAGGCTGGCTGAAAAAGAAAAGAAAAATGACTCGGCAAAGCGTCGCACTTTATGCCTACGTATTCTCATCAGAGAATGAGAAATCAGAGTCAACGTAGTTCGGCCTACGAAGGATTATGGGGGAAGGTTGCTCGCTAGGACGTCGCATCCTATGCCTACGTACTTTCATCTGGTATGAAAGATCAGAGCAAACGTAGTTCGGGAAACTACGGGTTATCTCCTGAAAGAAATGTTTTTTATGGTATTTGCAATCTCAACCGCACTAGAGACTATGACCTGAGAGTGAATGCGTCGCATGTCACCCAAAGGGTATCATACTAAACATCCATCCTCAGATGGCCTAAGGCTCGTAACGTACGAAAGAAATCATTCATGATTACTGTATCTTAAACTGTTTTGAGATGAGAAGAGAACAGACCCAACTAGGAGGGAGACTATCAAGTCCTACTGTTGTCATGCCATGGATTCATCCTATGGTTGAGGTTTAAACAGGGAACTCCTAGATGTTGTCATGCATAGGTTTCAACCTAAAAGTCTATCATCAAATCCTCATCAGAGGAAATGAGAGCCCTAAGGGATCATGTCAATGATACACCAAAACAGACAAAAGCATCAGCTTTAACAGTAAAATGCATGCAATGCAAGTGAGGGAGGAAATGTGTGTGGGGCTTCAGCCTCCACAAGCTCGTCTCGACCTCAAGCCAGTCATGAAATAACAGTAATCATACTGAAACGTAAACAACATGCTATCAAGCAATAACAGATAAAAGAAATGAAGTGCCATCAGGCCAACAAAACACATACTTGAGAAAGAATCATCTATTCTCTAATCCTAACCCTAACATAGAATCTGATTAAATCTAAGCAAAGCCCTAAAGCAAAACTCAACCAAAAGAAATTAATCCCAGTCTTCAAGCTTCAGAACAAGCTTACCAAAGAAAGGGAGCTAAGTAAGCAGACTCATAGTGTCTTCCTCAGGAAAGCACTATGAGGTGTATACTCAGGAGTCATACCCTATATGGCTCAACCACTGTGATCAGTTTACATTCCTCCTCAGGAGAAACTAAACTCACAAGCAGGCTCCAACATCACTGGATATTTAGGAAATCCTATCTGAACTAGTGGAACTAAGTGAATAGACCCATAGGACCTTCCTCAGGAAAGTACTAGGAGGCTTCCACTTAGGAGTTGTATCCTATGTGGCTCAACAACTGTGATCAGTTTACATTCCTCCTCAGGAGAAATTAAACTCACAAGTTGGCTCCTACATCATTGGATACTTAAGAAATCCTAGATAAACTAATGGAACTAAGTGCATAGACCCATAGGACCTTCCTCAGGAAAGTACTAGGAGGCTCCTACTTAGGAATTGTATCCCATGTGGCTCAACAACATGTGATCAGTTTACATTCCTCCTCAGGAGAAACTAAACTCACAAGTTGGCTCCAACATCATTGGATACTTAAGAAAGAGGTGAGAAGAAAGAATGAGAGTCATTCATAGTGCCTTCCTCAGGAAAGTACCATGAACTTCCTTCAAACTTCGGGATCTCAAACCTCACAGACAGGGAATAATCCCCAAGCTCTGGGTCTCTGAGCCTTGATCTACAATCTTCTCCTCCATCATGCTCCTCAACTAGATCTTCATAACAAACTAAGCCCCACAACAAATTCCCCAAAATAAACCCCAGAGATAAACAGATAACCACAGGACAGACAAAATCATCAGTCACTTTTAGAAAATGCCTAAAAATACTAAAACAAGGGGGAAAATTCTAACAATTACTCACAAGGGTCTACAACATCTACCCATAACATCCCTATATGCCCCTACCCAAAAATCAAGACAAAACTATCTAAAGAACATGAATTTCCTTACCTATGCACAACCTAAACCCTAATTAGGATACCCTAATGCTAACCTAATTAATCTAATCAAATTTTAATCTAAAAATCAAGAATTAAATCCTATGGGGAACTATGATTCAATATCTAATCACACCAAAAAGAATGAATTAAAAAGACTAAGGGAAGGTTCTAAAAGAAATTCTACAAAATTGGATATCAAGCTAAACATATTAAAAAGCTATTAAAATGAAAAATATACTAAAAATATGAAAAGAAAATAAAATGGAAATTTTATTTATTTATATTTTTCTAGACAAATTCACTAACCTATAGAAAAAACAAGAATTAAAAAAAAAATTAATTTTCTATTATTTATGAATTTATTAAAAACAAGAAAATATTAAAGGAATTAAAAAATAAAAGAAATCAATTAAAGGGGAGGGGGTGAGAAAAGCAAGACGCCTCAGTTGATCATTTGATGGGCCAGATATGGTGGGGTGCGGATAGAAACTGGGATAAAGCCCATTATCAATCAGAAATAAAAGAAAACAAAAAAACGCGCGAGGGGGTGAGGATAGTAAGGATATCATGCGTTATTTCCTAATGGGCCTAACGAGGGGTGTGTGGAAAGCAATTCATTGTTGAGCCCATGGTCTTCCACTTATCTAAACGGTAGTGTTTGGCTTCTTTTAAAATTCCCTCCGTTTTTGTTTAAACAAGGACCGCACGATTGAATGATTAAGTCAAATTTTAGGGACGATCTGACGGTTGTAGTTCATCGTCCCCACACGATTTCTAGGATTTTCAGTTTTCTCCTCCCATGCACGAAACTTCCATCATCTCTTGCTCTCTCATCTCTTGATGATTTTCGAAAATTCCAAAACCAAAATCACACTACTAAATCCCAGGAATCCAACCATGCTCATATTTCCCCTTGAATCCTCTTAAAACGCGCAAACAGAATGCTCGAAACCTTGGTGCCACCATGATTGCACTGAGATCAACCTTATCAAAAACTCTCAATTAATGACCCAATCTTGTTCTACATGTTATCCTGATCACCATAAACCCTAACACGCTAACTAATACTCACTAAACAGCCTATTCTTGAACTTCAAAGATTCATGCACCTGCCATGAAATCTCATACAGAGCTCTCAAACTCACGGGGTAAGATCAACTAGCCTAGTACACTAATTCTACACCTAAAGGACTAATAGAAACTACATAATTAAAGAGATTCGTGGAAAGAAAGAAACCTGTCAAAGTTCAATGGTGTGTGTAGCTAGGGCTTGATTCAGAGCTTGCAAGGGCTTCAATGTGGTCCTTTGAAGATGAATAAACTTCTGTTTGCACTGGTTTTGAAGGAGAGGTCTTGTGATGGAAGAAATCTCAAGTTGCTTGATCTTGAAGGAAGCTCTTCAATGGCAATTTCTCTCTCTCTTTCTCCTCTGAATTCTTCAACCTTGACCAACCTTCAATACCTTGTGGATCACTCTTCTTATAGTGATGGATGGAAACAACTAGATCCTTCTAGAATGAGCTAGAAAGTGCTTGAAAATCTCATGTGATGATAAGTGGTATATCTCATGTATCATGCCTTATGCCTTGCAAATTGGCTTTAAAATATCATCATAAGAGATATTGAGAAGATATGAGCAATTACAAGCCTTTTTCTTGCCTTGTGTTAAGATTTCCAAAGGTGCCTTATAATGCAAGTAACAATATTACAAAGCATGTCCCATTTTAAAGCCTCAAATGAAAATTGTGCTTAAACCAATGTTCTCAAAATGATGTTTCCAATCAAAATGATATATTGGATGACCTATTTTGGATTCATAGATCTTCCAAACCAATTTTCAAATCCACTTGAATTAACTTATATGCCTTTTTTAGTTCATTTTTAACCAATCATGAAAATCCATGCTCTAAGCTTTTACAAACTTTCACACCCTCTTTTCTAGGCTTAAAATGCCATTTTAAACAACTTTCATGTTTTGAGTTTTTCCATTTGAGGCTTGGAAATAGGAGATATGGCCTTTGCTTAAAATGACCTATAACTGCCAAATGACCAAAATACCCCTGTCTTGTTCAAACCATAAGTTGAGTTCCACAAATCCTATCAAGGACTTCTACCACTCAAATTAAATCTAAGAATATGCCCTTCAACATTCATGTTGACCAAGAGATCATAGGAATCATCCTACTAGGGAAAAAGTTGTCTGCAAGTTGGGTGACTTTCAAGGACCCAGATTCACACACCTCAGCTGACCTGTAATTTGTCAAAACCATAACTTGAGCTCTGCAACTCCTATCAAGGACTTCCACCACTCAAATTAAAGCTAAGAACAAGCTCTACAACATTCATTTTGTGGGGAAGATGAGATATCAATTACATCTAGAGCTAAAACTGCCTGGAAGATAGGGATCAAATTAGGGTTTTTTCACTGACAATCCTTGGAAACCCTAACTTGAAACTTCTCAACCTCCTCAATCCTGATGAGTTGGTCTAGGAATCATCTTTATAACATCTCTATGCATCATTCCATGATCTCATGGCCCTTGGATTAGGTCTCAGCCTTCTCCAAATTTTCAGTTATCCTAGGGTTGACCCAGTCAAAACCCTAATTCTACCATTCATGGTTGAATCTTCTGAACTCTTGCACAATGACTTCTCTGGGCTTCATGAGGGCTATCAAGACATCTCATAAACTTTCTCAAAGCATCAAGTTCATTCTCAAGGTCTCAGAATCATCTGAGGAGCTCCCACAACTCTCAAGCTATGAGGCACACAACCCTGGTTTCAATCAGTTCTTCTGAGGATCTCCTGAACTTTCTGATGAATGTATCAACTTTCAAACACTCAATGAATAAATAATTGTTGGTCAAATTTTGGGGTGCAACAACCGTTGATGAAGGTGGACGGAGGAGGAAGGGGGAGAAAGAGGGAGATCGGAGGGTTCTGGGTAAAAATTAGTTCTGGTGTGTTGTTACGATGGCCGGAGGGTGTTAGGGTGGCCGGCGGTGGGAGTTCACCGGATTTGCATGGCCGGCGGTAACTTCTCGGTGAGGGAGTGGTGAGGTGACACGCAGGCCAGGGAGAGGGGTTGCATGCAACACACGTGGCCCTGAGTGGGAGTGAGTGGGGCGCGTGGCAGCAGAAGGGAGAGAGATAGTGGGTGAGGTGTCAGTGAGAGAGGGAGGAGTCAGAAATGAGGTGGGTCCTCCTCAGTTACACGTGTGGCGCGCCATATATAGTGACAAGTGTCACTCTCTGGACAAAAACTGAACAAAAACTGGACTGAATACATTCTGGGCCTCCAAAAAAATTCTGCTTCTGGGCCCACACGAAAATGATGGACAAAAAACCCAAACAACTGGAAAAAAACTGATTAATATGAAAATGGATTAAAAAACCTGATTAAGTCTAATTAAAACTAATTAAATCTACACTAACCTAATTAACTAAAAATGATCAAACTACAATTAACTCTAACTAAAATTAATCTATCCTAATTAACCTAATTAAACCCTAATTAAATCTAACAAATTCAATTAAAATCTAAAAAGATTAAATCCTAATTAACCTAATTAAACCCTAATTAAATCTAAAAGATGATTAATATCTACTTAAACCTATATTAAACTAAAACTAATAAAATTCTAATAATCTCTATTTAAAAAATCTATTAAATTTCTATTAAATCTCCTATTAAAATCTACATTATTTATAATATCTATTAAAAGAAAAACTATATTCTTTCTATATTATTCAAAAAATATTTAAAAGCTATTTAAAATCTATTATATTCTAAAAATGATTAAAAAACTATTAAACCTATAAAAAATTCTATAAAGCTCTAGAAAAAGATTTAAACTATTAAAAAAATGTTAAAAAATCTATTTAAATCCTAAAAAATCTAAAAAGCCTATTTAAAATCCACAAAAGGCTATTAAATCCTAAAAAAATGCAGACAAATGCAAATGACCGGCATAAAAGAGAGCGCGAGCCCAGATCGAAAACAGTAAACCCCCGGGCATCAGAATATCTCAAAATCACTATGCAAGCTGAAAATCACCGAGAAGCGCATAATTTCCCGAGAATAAAACCCTGATGATCTGGACTGGATCTGAAATATCTGGTAAATGAAACCCAAGCTGTAACTCTGATATCCTCTGTCTGTGCACAAATGTCATGCATCTGATATGCGAATACGAATTGAACCATGAACCAGATAGGAGAACCGGTTGGTCAAATTTTAGGGTGCAACAGCTGCCCCTATTCAAGCGACTTGGACCTGAAGGGTTGAAGAGCGCTCAGCCTTCAAACACTCAGAGGTACGAGACGGTTGAATACCAATAAAACCCAAAAATTTGCCAACCGTGAGACTATACTGTAAAACTACTTGGGGAATAAAATCCAGAAAACCGAGTCTAGTCATTACGGCAACAAACTGATCAATCATCTGGTAAGGAACTCCTGATTTTAACACCTGTTACCTGTGATATCCCATATAACAACCCGAGGGTTGCAACAAAACACCTGATCCTTTCACCTCGTCTACTGATAGATAGGAAGAGAAGTATACTCACATCGTCTGAAGATAGACGGAAAGACACCCATCCCGAAGGAAACCTTCAATACTCACATCGTCTAAAGATAGACGGAAAGACACCCATCCCGAAGGAAAAAATTCAATACTCACATCGTCTAAAGATAGACGGAAAGACACCCATCCCAAAGGAAAAAATTCAATACTCACATCGTCTAATGATAGACGGGAAGACACCCATAATCCCGAAGGAAAATATTCAATACTCACATCGTCTAATGATAGACGGGAAGGCACCCATAATCCCGAAGGAAAATATTCAATACTCACATCGTCTAAGGATAGACGGAAAGACAACCATAATCCCGAAGGAAAATATTCAATACTCACATCGTCTAAGGATAGACGGAAAGACAACCATAATCCCGAAGGAAAATATTCAATACTCACATCGTCTAATGATAGACGGGAAGACACCCATAATCCCGAAGGAAAATATTCAATACTCACATCGTCTAATGATAGACGGGAAGACACCCATAATCCATCAATACTCACATCGTCTAAAGATAGACGGGAAGACACCCAAATCGATACTCACATCGTCTAAAGATAGACGGGAAGACACCCTGATCCATCAATACTCACATCGTCTAAGGATAGACGGGAAGACACCCAAATCGATACTCACATCGTCTAAAGATAGACGGGAAGACACCCTGATCCATCAATACTCACATCGTCTAAGGATAGACGGGAAGACACCCAAATCGATACTCACATCGTCTAATGATAGACGGGAAAAACAGCCACTTAGAGAAACCCATCTTGAAACCCCACTGGAAAATCACCCGAAGCTTCACATCGTCTACTGATAGACGGAAAGAACACCACACTCGAACTCAAGACGTCTACTGATAGACGGAGAAGTCCACTTATTGGAGTAACACATCGTCAATATGAATTGACGGGAAGAAAAGTCTGTCGACCAGATGACGGATTGATCAAAGCATAACTGTTGTATGATCTGAAACACGAATAAACCGCTGAATTGCCTGAACACTGCTGCCGGATGAAAGCCCCTGAACTGATCACAAAGTAGTTCACGCGCCATATGAGGCTGATAGAAAACCTGGCTTATGCTTCGTATGCATATCCATATGCTAGAATCTTTCTATGGCGTAATGCTCCATTCAGGATGGAAATGCTACGCATTTTGAAAATGAAATGCAAGTATGATGCAAATATGATGATGTATACAATATGCTGATGCAGGCTCGAGCTGCTGGAGAAAGTCGGGTACAGAAAACCACTTCAGCAAAATAAATGCTGAAGACGAAGCCAACTCCACTGGGATAACCCGGGTATCACAGAATTATTCCAGCAAAATAAAGGCTGGAAGAGTGAAATCAACTCCGCTGGGGAAATCGGGAATTTAACCACGCACCTCGTTGAAGTAACACCCTGCTGGGGGATATAACTCTGCTGGGGAATAGCAGATGTGCCAAGTATGATTGGACTTCTCTTGGGATAGCTTGCCCGTGCCAATGAAAAATTGGACTTTGCTGGAGAAAATAGTCGGAGTCTTCCTGCGTACTGACGACGATTGGATTTGGAAACTGATGTGCCAACACGGATGGGCCTCACAGTGATCGCCAACATGGATTTGAACTTTTAGGCTAACTGTGATGGGTCAGGTACAACTGACGCTGGAAAACATTCTGTCTGAATACACAACTTTCTAGTTGAAGAGTCAAGGGATAGTGACACGACTTCCCGACATTCGCCTCGCACTCGAAATTGGCTGAATCTGCTCGAATAACTCTGAATGACCCTGCTGATACGGAGAAGATCAATCCTTTCGCTTCTGATATGCCCCAGCCTGCGGGATCTCTGTGGGGATAGTCCTCGAAAGGAAGTCTGAAAATCTGCACCCTGATAGTCTGATATGAAATGCCCCAGCGTTCTGAACTTCGGAGAGATACCTTACATCAGATGCTTCTCGAATAAAGAATAACTTCTGCACTTTTACGATGGCCTGCCCCTAACTGCAATGACCTTGCCCCTGGTTATCCGATTCAGAATAGTCCCCCTGACTACGACATATTTACCGAATCTCAACCTGATTGCCCCAGGATAACTGACTTCAAAAGGCTGACCTGACTGGGGATCACGATAATAGCTTGCCCCTGCTTTCGGAACATTCAGGCGTTCTGTATTCTATCCTGACCATACCTTCCATTGTATGAAACTTTTCTGCTGTCAAGCGCTTACTCGCAGGTAAAACAAGTTGTTCTGCGTAAAAGACATGCTAATGCAACACATATGACAGCTTTGACATCCAATCTGTTCACTGGAAAAAGGAAAAAGCAGTTTATGGCATATAATGCACAAAACATTTATCGAGAATATCAACATCAGTACCAACATGGTATGAAGAACCCTTCCAGGAGTCAGAATCGACGCGATCTTTACCGAAGTATGCTTTCGAACCAACCTGCCTCAATTAGGACTTTTGAAGGTTGTAACGTGGTCAGGTTCACGGCTTTGAAAGAAAGGATAAAGGCTCGAAGTTCATTTTAACCCACCCATTCTCCTTGATGTTCTCCCATCCTACGTTTAGCTAATTTGACCTTAGCGCTCACCTCTCAGAGGCTGAAAGATAGGAGTGATAGTTCGAGAAACTTCTGGATTTTGGAGCGACAGCCACTCACTCTTCGTTTTTTGACACCTAAGGGTCACACGACTCGTACTTGTCCGAGGATTTTTCTTTTTGTCCTCCTTTCATCTTTTTTCTTATCCCTAACTTTTGCCTGGACTGACTCCTTTGAGTTTCTTTTGATTCTTTAAGTCCAACGGGATGCCCTCATTTTTTCCTAAGTCGTTTGTTTTGAAGTTTCGACTTAGCGGGCTTCTGATTCTTTTTGCTTTCTCTTTTTCTGAACAAGTCGTGTGACGCTGGTTGCCTGACTCATTGGAGAATGATGTGAATGTCTCACTCTTGATTTAACCATTGTGGTTTTTTAGGCACGACCTCTAGAGGTGTGATTGATCCTCGAACGGGCACTCCTTTTGCAACTTGAACGCTCGGTCAAATTAGCTAACACCTACCCTGCCCCAGGTTAAAGATGGAGGGTTTTTCGCTTTCCGAAAGAACTCCTACTACTAGGCTCAAAGGGGTTGACAAGGGATTATCTTCCTTATATCACCGGTGTTTAGGGATTTGAAACAATGCCTGTACATCATCAGCAGGTTTTATTTCAAAAGCATACAATATCGGAAGTTGCATGTCGTTCATTCTCGTCATCCTCCCCAGATTCCTCTTAACCAAGCATTGGACATTTGTAAAAACAATTAGTGAACACGACTGGATTTAATCAAAACATGCATATTTATTCCATTATCATCAATTGAATGAAAACAACAAATTTTACAAACAAGATTGCAAGTTAAACAGGAAAGAAACTACAAACGTAAAGAAATGACAAGATCAAATACAAAAAAATGCCAGCTTCCTAGAGCCGGGCTTTCACATCTGTCCTGCTGCTAAACCAGCCATCTTCACAATCAATTATTAGAGGCAACTCGATGCTGTCCTGATCTGCTTTCAGCATCCCAACCAAATTATAGAGCCCTTTCTCCTCATTCAGATGATTTTGGACCCTTCCTGCCCGAAGTTGACTGTTGCACTATCAAGTAGGTCCTGCACTTTGTGCTTGAAGGCCAGACAATCTTCAATGTTGTGCCCCTGTGCTCCTGAATGGAAATCACAGCGCTCCTTGATATCATAACCTGCTGGAGGCGTGCCCGTTAGTGGGGCTAACTTCCTCTTCTCAACCAACTGCAATCGTAGCAACACCTGAAGAAGTTCGGCATATGGCATCAGAGGCACCTTAAATACCCTCAATGGCTTCTGATTTTGAGCTCTTCGCTGATTGGGATGCTGTTGACTCTGCCACTGTTGAGATCGTCGCTGTTGTTGCTGGTATCGGGTTGACTGTTGAACAACTTTTGTAGCAAATACAACATCGGTTTCTTGACTTTCACCGCACTGATTAAGGCGCTCCTTATGCTTAGCCATTTTCTTTCTCAAATCTGCCCCAGGAATAGGCAACAGTTGCGGGCATGGAGATTCTGACACCATGGAGTCCAGGATACGTTTCTGACCTACTGCGGCTTTAGAAGCATCCATCATCTTAACATCAACTGGGATAGGAGCAATACGTACAGCTACACCGCTTGGCGAGAATTCAATATCTTTTGAGTCAATCAGGTCTTGAACATTGTGCTTAAAAGCATGACAACCCTCGATGTCATGTCCGAGTGCCCCAGAATGAAATTCACATTGCTTACTGTTATCGTACCCATAAGGAAGCGCTCCTGTGGGTGGCTCCATTGTTCTCTTTTCAACCATCTTAAACCTCAATAAAGTCTGAAAGAGCTCAGCATACGTGGAAGGTGGTGCCTCAAATGCCCTCTTTGGCTTTCCCTCCTGAATCCTCCGTTGAGTCGGGTGTATCTTTTGTTGCTGCTGCTCAGGTTCCACAGGCATAGTTGGCACAAGATTTTTCACTGCGGCTTCAAATAGCTGATCATCCTCTTTCCTAAGCACGTTCTTGACAACCTCCATGATCAAGCTCATTTGGGTCTTCAGCTGACTGTTCTCCTCCTTGAGGATCTTTTGCTCCAGACGCATCTCTTGCATGTCTCTCATCATCTGCCCCAGCTGGCTTCGGACTTCAATCAATTCAACCTGATTCTGTTCCATATCTCTGAAGGAATTCCTGCAACAAACTGGACGATGAGGAAATAAGACCCACGGTTCTGATGTACCTGTTAAATGATAATGCAAAGCAGAAAGCAAACACATATTCGATACAAGACAAAGAGAAACTCAAGCTATAAGCACCCAGACGAACATCTCCCACACATGTATAACCAACAAAAGCAGCACGTAAGCACAAATGAGTACGAATACAATGACCCCAGCCAACAATCCTGGTGGTGGTCAGCAAACATTAGTGCACAAAAGCTAAACGGGTCAGCAGAGAAACAGATGCGACACCCGGCACAGAAACCTCTAGAAACTTCTCCCATATTCAACTGAGCTCTCCGTTTGACATTCTTCAGAACACACACTTCCCGTGGAGTCTTCCATGATATTAACTGACGAACCCACACAACTCGATGACGGAGAATCGTTAATCTGAACAAAACCCTGGGGCGCGACGAAAATCCGGTTAGAGTCTAACAGATCCTGAACCTGACTTCTAAGCACCTTACAATCATTTGTTGAATGCCCCTGTGCCCCAGCATGGTACTCACAGCGGGCGCTGGCATCAAAACCTGGAGGATATGGTGGAATCACTGGATTAGTCTCTTTCGGCACTATCAATCCACTTCTGACCAGATCTGGCAATAACTGACTGTACGACACCGGTAGCTGAGTAAACTGCCTTTCAGATTTCCTTGGTCTTCGTTGGGCGTGCTGACGCGATCGTCGACAGGATGACCGTCAACTTGAAGTGTCTGAAAACCGATCCTGAGATGCTAGAGATTCTGAGACGATGTCGTTTCCTTCTTCCCACTCTTCTTGAGGACTGACAACTGATTCACTCTTAACAACTGGGGTATAAGGAGCATCTCGAAGCTTCCCACTCTTGAGTCCTCTCTCAACAAGCTCACCCATTCTCATCAGGCCCACAAAGCTTGTACAACCGAACAATTTGTCATAATAATGGCCTTTCAGAGTACCCAAGAATATGTCAACCATTTCTCTTTCCTGAAGCGGTGGTTGAACACTAGCAGCCAATTCTTTTCATCTTTGCACATACCCTCTGAATGATTCGTTCTCCGCCTGAGATAATTCTTGCAGATGTACGAGGCTAGGAGCTAAATCCAGGTTGTACTCGTACTGCCTCATGAAAGCTCTGGCTAAATCCACCCATGATCGAATCAGATTACTCTCTAACTGCACATACCACCTCAAGGATGCCCCAGTCAGGCTATACTAAAAGCAGTGGATCATCAATTTGTCATCTCGCACAAACGAAGTCATTCTTCGACAGAACATCCTCAAATGCAGCTTCGGACAGCTACCTCCCGTGTACTTTTCAAATTCCGGCACTTTGAACTTATAAGGCAACACCAGGTCAGGAACCAAACACATGTCTGCAGCATTCAGGTTAACAGCATCTTTGACCTCCAAAGCTTTAACTCTTTCTTCCAATGCTCGGAACCTTCTAGCGCCTTCAAGAGCTCTTGAGTTTATAGTCCTGGCTACTGGAATATATCTTCATGGATTCCTCTTAGGGAAAACAGCACCTTGATTGTTAACAGGAGGAGGACGTTCATTTCGGGCAACAAACTGCTCATGTCGATCTCGGTTCTCAATAGTAGGCTGTACAACTTGGTCTGCAGTAAGGTTGTTCGCTTGCGGGAAGTCTTCCATAGAATCATACTGAGGGTGGGACGTCATAGTAAACCCTGTCAAGGTGTTAAGAGCCTGGAGATTGCCTTCAGACATAGCTACCAATTACCTGTAACTGACTACACTGCTTGATTCTGCTCAAATCTGCTTCAGCCCCTTGGTCGTCTTCAACTCTCCACACTTGCCTCGAACAATCCCCCGAGAATCACCCTCTGGTGCAAACAAAGGCTGGATAAGTGCTCTGGCCAGCTAGAGAAATGCTATGCAATATGATTTATGCAGACAGAAATACAAAAAATGCTAACGTGCGTGTGTGCATTGGGGATATTTCCCCTCCAATTCCAGTGTCGAGGTAGCAAGACAAGATAAACCATAAAGACAATATTTAGAAAAAACCCTCATATATTTATTGGAATAACAGTCTCGTCAGGGCGTTACACAACTATGTTCCACACAACTGAGATGATAAAGGAGGATCCCAACCAACATGTCTGGTGGTGATCTCAACACACAGAATACAAGAGAGAAATCAAGTGCGGGTACGGTCGCGGAAATCCTCAACCAGCTTCTTCGTCTCTGCGTGATCCGGTCGATAAATCAAGCCTTCTATCAACTGATCCCTTTTTCTGACCGTTCCCTGGATATCTCTGACAAAGTCTTCCCAAGCCTTATCCTGGGCACCATCCCCAGGTTTGGGCCTCTTGATGTCTGCTCTGCGCTCACAATCTTCCAGATTCTTCATGGCATCAATCAGTTTGCGTTCGGCCTCATATCGACGGCATGCTTCTTCTTCGAGCTCTTCAGTCTTTGCTTTAACCTGTTCTCCCAACTGAGCAACCTGTTTCTTTAGCTCTTCTTCCCGTTCTTTGCGTTTGGCCATAGTAAGATCCCAGTGCTCTCTGAACTTAGCTAACTTCGTGTAGGCCCTTTCCAGCTCTTGTTTCTTAGTAGCCAATACACTGCTAACTGAGTCTACATCTAACTCCAGACGCTTCTTGGTTTCAGTCAACTCCAATAAAGTAGTCTTCAGATGTTTCAAAGTTTCGGCCTGTTGCTTGGAAAGATATCCTGTTTCGATCTTTTCATGACGAAGCTGGGCATTCTCTTTCTCTAAAGCTTCTTTAGCCTTTGCTAACTCTTCTTTCTCCGCCATCAGCTGCTTGTATACCTGTATGTCTATAGTGGTGGGCTCCTCCACCGGAGAAGGATACAATGGCTGAACTGCAGGGTAAGGCATAAGGAATTTCGTAGCTCGTTCACGAATCCATCCCACATACGAACCAAGAACTCGAGTACCCCCTTTGCTACCTGAAGGCTTCCCTCTCTTATGCAGGTTCTTCCATGCTTTCTCAAGCTTGATCAACATCTCTCCCTCTATTGCCCCAGTGAGATACAGAGATTCCTGTATCTCCTCGGGCTTCGGCGCTTCCTGAGATGCATACCCAAACTGCCTGATTAATAAGGAAGGGTTGTAATTGACACACCCTTTCCTTCCTATTAAAGGAACATTAGGGAATCCTTCGCATCTGTATATGACCTCAACTCCGAACACCTCCTCATTAACCCACACCACATTCTCAGAAGTCAACCCCATCAAGCGCTCAGGCCATCCTAAAGAATCAATAGAAGTGACAAAAGGCCCTGACTTCGGCATATGACTAGTGAACCACCTGCATAGTAGAGGTACACAGCAAGATACATTCCTTCCTCGCCGCTTTTCATTTTGGTAGTGAGTGGAATGGTGGATATCTCCCAGCAAGGTAGGAACTAGGTTCTTTGCAGCCAGAATATAGAAAGCATCCGCATCAACAAAATCAGGAATGTTTGGGAACAATACGATGCCATAAACACACACGGCAAGGATGGCGTCAAAAACAACCCAGCCACCCTTCTTGGCATACTCCCGAGCCTTCTCCACCAAAACATTCAACGGAAATCCCCACACATCTCCTCTTCTGATCATCTTCCCTGTCAGCTCAAACTCCCTTAAGTGCAGAATATCAGAATGCTCAGCCAGATTAGGCTTAGCGTCCGCGTGATAGAAAGGCATCTGCTCGCGAATCGGTATATCCAAGAGTGTAGAATACTCCTCCAGGGTAGGAGCCAAGACAAAATCAGGAAATACGAAACACCTGAGCTCAGCATCATAAAACTACAACAGGGTGTAAATGCCGCTGATCTCATAAGCCGAGGGCTGGTAAACATAAGTCAGGATCCTCCCATATGTCTTCCTGAAATCTCCCATCACCTTCTTCTTAGCAATAGTAATCAGCTCTGACAACAGACTGATATCTGGAGACGGGAATTTGTAGGGTAACACTCTCTTCATGGCTTCCATGTCTTGCTAGGAAACAAACACCGAAACTGGGAGGGAAAATATGTACCTACAATACACACACGTTAGTTGGATGCAAATGGTAATGCAATAATGCAATATGATAAATGATGCAATCAGTGAACACAGGGGCTATGCTGTAGCCTGAGGAGGAACATCTCTGTGATATCAAGAACAGAAAACCACCACAGTCACCAGAACTTCCTGACACTAACTACCATCTGATACTCAAAATACCAATCCCCTGGTAAGAAATCCATCTGAACCTCTGTATCTGACGAGAAAACCATCTGATAATAGTATCAACCTCAAACAAGAAACCCATCTGGTCCCACAACACACCTGGAGATGAATCAAGAACATCGTTTGATAAATACTGAATCATGGTTTCTGAAGGCCAGTTTTCCTGCAATAACCCAATCCCCCTCACAGGTATGGACCTAATCCACGGACAAAGGTACGGCATCCTATGCGGTCATCAGCGTCACAGACTTTCATGAGTGACGATACGATTCCCAGAAGGAGTGGCATCATCAAGTCATGAAGAGGCCTCACTTAGCTGACTTCCAAATGATCGGTCCCCAGAGTCGACAATCCTCACGTCTGGACTCCCCTCAGATCCTCAGGACCGGAAAGGAGCACCTCTGCGAGAACCTCGTCTGAGCGCAGATTTCGTAGGGAACTGTGCCTGCTCAGCAGACAGGTTCGTCTACTACTCTCCGTAACTATGTCTAGGTGCATACTCAAGCCCAGGTCCGGCTTCTCACTCGTAGTAACCTCCCTCTCCCACAGCAATAATCATAATAATATAGTGTTGAAAGTAAATGCGGAAAGGTAAAGGTGCGGGAAAGTAAAGTGCGGAAAGATAAAACACATATGCACAACACCCAACAGATAAACACCCAAGCGCTAGGATTGACTCGCGTAGGGGATGGAAAACGGTCCCAGCATAAGGGATGGGAAAAGTCCCTAGATGCTATAGAGTCCCCAGCAGAGTCGCCAGCTGTCGCTACTGCGAAAATCGGCGCCGGCTGACAGAAGAGTCGCCGCCGTGAGTTATTTATCCCAACGGGGGGAAAGGAAACGCTCGAAGTAAACCTCGCAAAAAAAACGGGAAAAGGTATGGTCATCGCAACCAAAACCTGGATTCGGGAGTCGGTTACGCAAGGGGAAGGTATTAGCACCCCTCACGTCCGTCGTACTCGACGGGATCCACGCTTGGTGTTTATAAGGAAAAGGGTGTGTTTATCTATCTACGCTAATGGTCAGTCTGAAAAGAAAAGAAAAGGACAGGACTCGACAGAACATACGGTGTTCTGGGCCTACGTACTCCCTCGTGCAATGGGAAAGTCAGAGTCAACGTAGTTCGACTACCTACGTCTAGACGGGGGGAAGGTTGCTCTCCAGGACATCGCGTCCTGTGCCTACGTACTTCCACACAGCATGGAAGATCAGAGCAAACGTAGTTCGACTGACTACGGCTAATCTGGGCGCTCTCACACAGCAATGAGAAAATTAAACTGGTTTTAAGGGTACGGGAACCTAGAAACTACGGTCTGGTTTCAAATGCACTCGGGCAAGAGAAAGGGATAACAATCAGTCGTCAGCGGGAAAGTCTCGATCGCACAGCCGCGAGAGAACAAAAGGTTAGTTGTTAGTGCTCGCTAGGATATCGCATCCTATGCCTACATATTCTCGTCTGGGACGAGAAATCAGAGCAGTTGTAGTTCGGCTAACTACGACACAAGCTACTCAAGGTTTTTCTATTGAAAGGAAAGAGACACCCTAAAACTATGGTTGAAAAGGGGAATCTACCTAATGTTATCATGCCTGGTTGACCATCCTAATGTCTATCATAACTCCTCCGCAGCGGAGAAGTTAGAGCTCCTAAGGGATCATGGCAACAGGACTAAACAGCAAACAACTGCAAAGTAAAGAAATACTGGAAATATGCATGAATGCAACAACCAAACAAACAGGGCGCAAAGGCCGCAAACCACAGAGGTAAGAGAGCTCAGCTCTACCAAATACCAGCAAGCAAAGCCACTCAATAACAAACAAGCAGAAGGAGGACCACCTCAACTTCTCGTGCACACAAATCCTACTTCTAAGATGCACCTACCTCAGAAATATCTAGATGAACCCCTAAGTCTAATGCAGCACAGCACCACACAAGTCAAACAACACAAAGAGAAGACAAACCCTTATCCAAAACTTAAACCAAAACCCTGAGCAGGACCCCTAAACAACCCTGAAACAAACCCCTGATCTACCCCTGAACAAAGCCCTATGCAAAACCCTAATCAAATCTCTAATCAAAACCCTAAGCAAAACCCTACACAAGAGAAATCAATCCCAGTCTTCAAGCTTCAAAACAAGCTTACCAAAGAAAGGGAGCTAAGCAGACAAACCCATAGTGTCTTC
Source organism: Lathyrus sativus (assembly GCA_963859935.3). Taxonomy (NCBI): domain Eukaryota; kingdom Viridiplantae; phylum Streptophyta; class Magnoliopsida; order Fabales; family Fabaceae; genus Lathyrus; species Lathyrus sativus. The sequence continues at coordinate 127,441,045 of OZ012741.1, forward strand.
CTCAGGAAAGTACCAGGAGGTTACCACTCAGGAATCATATCCTATGCGGCTCAACAACTGTGAACGGTTTACATTCCTCCTCAGGAGAAACTAAACTCACATGAAGGCTCCAACATCATTGGATACTTGAGAAATCCTAGATGAACTAAGGGAACTAAGTGAACAGGCCCATAGTGCCTTCCTCGGGAAAGTACTAGGAGGCTTCCACTTAGGAATCATATCCCATGTGGCTCAACAACTGTGATCAGTTTACATTCCTCCTCAGGAGAAACTAAACTCACATGAAGGCTCCGACATCATTGGATACTTAAGAAAGAGGTGAGAAGAAAGGATGAAAGCCATCTACAGTGCCTTCCTCAGGAAAGTACCATAAACTCCTTTCAAACTTCATGATCTCAAACCTCACAAACAGAGAACAAGCTCCTAGACTAGGTCTTCAATCTTCTCCTCATCATGCTCCTTGCAAGCTCTTCAAAACAAGCTAAGCCCCTAAAGCAATTCCCCAAAGATAAACCCCAAAGATAGACAATCAACACAAAACATGCCACACAAACAGTCATTCAATTCAAAAATCAAACAAAAATAGCACATTATTCTATTAAATCCTAATATAAGTGCTAGGGGACCCTACATAACTACCCTTAAGTCCCATATATCCCTTAACCCAAATTCTATCTAGAAAGTCAAATTCAATGTCATCTAATGAACATGTCCTACATTTTAACCTAATTTTGATCACTCTAGTGCTTATCATTCAAACTACTCAAGATAAATCCTAAAAATTGTGAATTAAATTCTATGGGAATGTTAATGTCCTAACCTAATTACCCTAAAAAGAATGGGGCAAAAATCTTAAAAGAAATACCTAAACAAAATTGTACAAAATCAAGTATCTACTTAAAACCATTAAAACCTTATTAAAAGAAAAATGTACTAAAAATATTAAAGGAAAATAAAATGCTAATTTTATTTATTCATGTTTTTCTAGCCAGAAGTAGAAAATGATAGCAAAAACAACCAATTAAAAATATTCATTTTCCAATTTATTATGCATTTTTTAATATGTGAAGAAATTAAAAGAATTAAAAACAAGAAATGGAAAGGAGGTGCAGATAGTAGACATTTCAGTTCATTATGGCGCATGGGCTCAACTGGGGGGGTGCTACTAGCAAATAGGGCAAAGCCCAATCCAATAATCACTCAGCAATCTCACACGCATGGGGGGTGCAGCGCTAGCAACTCTCTAGTTGCTATTCCAAATGGGCTCATACACAGGGGGTGCGTATAGCACTTAGGGCAAAGCCCAACCCAAATCACATTCAGCTTCTCACACGAAGGGGGGGACAACGAGCAAACGGGGTGTGTACTTCAGCAAACTCCCACTTGGGCCTAAACACCGTCCAAACCCTAGCCCAACTAAACACACAACAAAACCAATCTTCTTCTCCAACCTTCTGACCACTGTTCACCCAAACCCTAGCCGTTTCCCCAACCTCTCTCCCCTCTGAAACCCCTCTCCAGAAAACACACTCACTCAGATCGATCTCCACAAATTAACACTAAACCTTAACTCTCAAAACAAGAAACCCTACATCAGTGCATGAACAACAATGGAGATTGTGAAAAGGGAACGAACCTGGAGTGAAGTAATTGATACGATGAAGTTCCTGGAATTTCTTGAAGATTCGCTTGAAGAAGTATGAAAAAATTCTGGGGATCTTGAGTGGATGAGTGCACGGTTGAAGATCTTTGGAGAAGACGAGGGCAAACTGAGTGTTCTCACGATCTGGAAACGGAGGAAGATTGAAGGTGACGAACACGAGCGCTCTTGCTCGTTGAAGTTGGTTGAAGATCTATGAACGACGATGAAGATGCTCTGGGAATTTTCTGGAGAGTGATGAATCGCTGGGAAGGTTGAAGGAGACCTGGAGACTGATCGAAGGTTCTTGGACAAGAAATGAAGAACACGTCCAGTTCTATGAAGATCTGGAAAAAAAACTCAAGAACAAATGAAGATGATGATTCTGGAAAATAGACGGATCTTGAAGATTGCTGGGCAACGCGAAGAATAATGACGTTCTTTGAAGATTTTTTTGGGAAATTTCTGAGGTTTCTGATGAAGGATCTGGAGATTCTTTGAATTTTCTAGTCACGGATGAAGTTTCCGGTGACCGTTGATGAAGGTGGATGAAGGAGGAAGGGGGAGAAAGAGGGAGATCGGAGGGTTCTGGGTAAAAAATTAGTTCCGGTGGGTTGTTACGGTGGCCGGAGGGTGTTAGGGCGGCCGGCGGTGGGAGTTCACCGGATTTGCATGGCCGGCGGTAACTTCTCGGTGAGGGAGTGGTGAGGTGACACGCAGGCCAGGGAGAGGGGCTGCATGCAACACACGTGGCCCTGAGTGGGAGTGAGTGGGGCGCGTGGCAGCAGAAGGGAGAGAGATAGTGGGTGAGGTGTCAGTGAGAGAGGGAGGAGTCAGAAATGAGGTGGGTCCTCCTCAGTTACACGTGTGGCGCACCATATATAGTGACAAGTGTCACTCTCTGGACAAAAACTGAACAAAAACTGGACTGAATACATTCTGGGTCTCCAAAAAAATTCTGCTTCTGGGCCCACACGAAAATGATGGACAAAAAACCCAAACAACTGGAAAAAAACTGATTAATATGAAAATGGATTAAAAAACCTGATTAAGTCTAATTAAAACTAATTAAATCTACACTAACCTAATTAACTAAAAATGATCAAACTACAATTAACTCTAACTAAAATTAATCTATCCTAATTAACCTAATTAAACCCTAATTAAATCTAACAAATTCAATTAAAATCTAAAAAGATTAAATCCTAATTAACCTAATTAAACCCTAATTAAATCTAAAAGATGATTAATATCTACTTAAACCTATATTAAACTAAAACTAATAAAATTCTAATAATCTCTATTTAAAAAATCTATTAAATTTCTATTAAATCTCCTATTAAAATCTACATTATTTATAATATCTATTAAAAGAAAAACTATATTCTTTCTATATTATTCAAAAAACATTTAAAAGCTATTTAAAATCTATTATATTCTAAAAATGATTAAAAAACTATTAAACCTATAAAAAATTCTATAAAGCTCTAGAAAAAGATTTAAACTATTAAAAAAATGTTAAAAAATCTATTTAAATCCTAAAAAATCTAAAAAGCCTATTTAAAATCCACAAAAGGCTATTAAATCCTAAAAAAATGCAGACAAATGCAAATGACCGGCATAAAAGAGAGCGCGAGCCCAGATCGAAAACAGTAAACCCCCGGACATCAGAATATCCCAAAATCACTATGCAAGCTGAAAATCGTCGAGAAGCGCATAATTTCCCGAGAATAAAACCCTGATGATCTGGACTGGATCTGAAATATCTGGTAAATGAAACCCAAGCTATAACTCTGATATCCTCTGTCTGTGCACAAATGTCATGCATCTGATATGCGAATACGAATTGAACCATGAACCAGATAGGAGAACCGGTTGGTCAAATTTTAGGGTGCAACAGTGAGATGTTGCCAGTTCGTTGGCATCGATCACATTTTAGCACAGCGATGTGAACGTCTTTCCAGAGGTTAGGCCAGAATAAGCCGGCTTGAAGAATCTTAGCGCACGTCTTGGATGTACTAGCATGACCACCGTATGGTGCTGAATGGCATTGGGAAATGATATTTTCTATTTCTTCCTCTAGGACACAGCGACGGTATATGTTGTCGGCCCCTCTCTTGAAGAGTAGAGGTTCGTCCCAATAATAGTATTTCAGATCGTGGAAGAATTTCATCTTTTACTGATAAGTGAGATCCGGTGGAAGCACGCCCGCAGCGAGATAATTAACGATGTCAGCATACCAAGGTAATGTGACTTGGGCATAGACGGCTTCTACAGCTTTTTCGAATTCTGGATCTTCCGAGATTGAGTTGGGTATGTCACTTTCTAATTTGGCTATCAGACGTTCGTACGCGAAATCGTCATTTATCGGTACTGGTTCATGTCTGATGCCTTCTATTCGAGATAAGTGATCTGCAACAACATTCTCGGTTCCTTTCTTATCTTTGATTTCTAAGTCAAACTCTTGTAATAACATGATCCATCTCAATAGTCTTGGTTTGGCATCCTTTTTGCTTATTAGGTACCTTATGGCAGCATGGTCTGTGTATATGATGATTTTTGCTCCTACTAAGTAAGAACGGAATTTGTCAAGCGCAAATATAACTGCTAGAAGTTCCTTTTCTGTGGTAGCGTAGTTCATTTGGGCAGGATCTAAGGTTCTACTGGCATAGTAGATGGCATGGAGTTTCTTGTCCTTTCTTTGTCCTAGAACTGCGCCTACGGCATAATCACTCGTATCGCACATGATTTCGAACGGTAGTTGCCAATCGGGTGGTTGCATGATTGGTGCGGTGATAAGGGCTGATTTTAATGTTTCGAATGCTTTTAGACAGTCGTCGTCGAAGACGAACTCAGCATCTTTCATCAACAGGCCGGTCAAAGGTTTTGTGATTTTCGAAAAATCTTTTATAAATCTTCTGTAGAAACCGGCATGTCCTAGAAAACTCCGTATTTCTCGTACGAATTTTGGAGGTTGGAGATCTTTTATAATCTCTATTTTAGCTTTGTCTACCTCAATTCCTTTATCTGATATGACATGTCCTAGAACTATTCCTTGTCGGACCATAAAATGGCATTTTTCCCAATTTAGGACGAGGTTTACTTTTACGCAACGTTCTAATACCATTTCTAAGTTTTGTAGGCATCCTTCGAAACTTTGTCCACATACCGAGAAATCGTCCATAAATACTTCCATGATGTTGTCTATGAAATTTGCAAAGATTGCCATCATGCATCTTTGGAAGGTTGTTGGAGCATCACAGAGTCCGAACGGAATTCGGCGGTAAGCAAAAGTACCATAAGGACAGGTGAATGTAGTCTTTTCTTGGTCATCAGGATGGATGGGAATTTGGAAAAATCCTGAGTAACCATCTAGATAGCAGAAATATGAATGTTTGGCTAATCTTTCCAACATTTAGTCTATGAAGGGTAACGGGAAGTGATCTTTGCGCGTAGCCTTGTTAAGCTTTCTATAATCAATGCACATCCTGCTTCCAGTCACGACTCTTTTTGTTATTGATTCGCCTTTTTCGTTTTTAACTACTGTGACTCCTCCTTTCTTCGGTACGACATGAACTGGGCTGACCCATTCACTATTGGAGATCGAATAGATGATTCTTGCATCTAGCAATTTCTTTACTTCATCTCTGACTACAGTGCTCAGAATGGGGTTCAGTCTCCTCTGATGCTCTCGAGAGGTTTTAGAGTCTTCCTCTATTGTAATTCGATGCATACAGATCGAAGGGCTTATACCTTTTAGATCACTTATGTTATAGCCTAACGCGGTGGGGTACTTCTTTAGGACTTCTAATAGCTTTTCGGTTTCTGGTTGTCCTAAGTCAGCGTTGACTATCACTGGTCTTTTTAGTTCACCGTCTAGAAATTCATATCTAAGGTTTTTGGGTAGTGTTTTAAGTTCTAAAGATGGGTTTTTCGGACCTGGCATATGGTTTGGGGTCAGTGCTAAGCTTTCGCTTAGGCTGTCGTCTTTATACGGTTTACGCCAATCATCGTCTTCAGAAATATCGGGTATTTGAATCTTTATTATTTCTGAATACGTGGTCTCTTCATTTTCAAGTTCTCTTATGCATTCGTCAATTTCGTCTACTAAATAGCAGGTATCGTCTATGGCTGGTGCTTGTAAGAACTTGGTGAGAATGAACTCTATCTTTTCTTCTCCTACTTCGAATGTTAGCCTTCCTTTCTTCACGTCTATAATAGCTCCGGCTGTAGCTAGGAATGGTCTTCCTAGGATAATTGGGGTTACAGTGTCCTCCTTGATGTCCATGATTATGAAGTCGGTTGGAATGTAGAATTGTCCTATGCGCACTGGAACGTTTTCCAGTATTCCGACGGGGTATTTTACTGATCGGTCAGCTAATTGTACGGACATTTTGGTTGGTCTGAGGTCTCCCATATTCAGCTTTTTGCATATAGATAAGGGCATAACACTGATACTGGCTCCTAAATCGCATAGAGCTTTGTCTATTACAAACTTTCCTATGACGCAGGGTATGGAGAAACTACCTGGGTCTTTTAATTTAGGAGGCATGCGGTTTTGAATAATAGCGCTACACTCTGCAGTAAGTGTAACTGTTTCATTATCCTCGATCTTTCTCTTATTCGACAGGATTTCTTTGAGAAATTTAGTGTATGACGGCATTTGAGTTATCGCTTATGTAAAAGGAATAGTAATATTCAGTTGTTTAAGGAGCTCTACAAATTTCTTAAACTGTCCTGAAGTTTTGGAGTTTATTAGTCTTTGAGGGTAACGAATAGGTGGTTTATATGGCGCTGGAGGTGCTTGAGTTTTTTCACTTGCGGTATCCTCCTTCTCGTTGTCTTCCTTCTTCTCTAACTCGGATTTCTTTTCTGCTTGTTCAGTTGGTTTTTGTTGCATGGCTGAGTTTTCGGTCCTTGGATCGATCGGTTCGTCCAATTCTTTTCCACTTCTTAGTATTACAACATTTGCTTGGCCTTTGGGATTCTGTTCGGGTTGTCCAGGAAATGTGCCAGCAGGTGCGGCAGCAGAGGCTTGCTGTTGAGCCACTTGTGATATCTGTGTTTCTAACATTTTGTTGTGGGTGGCTAAAGCGTCTACTTTTCCTGTCAACTATTTAATTTGCTCGCTAGTGTGTATGTTTTGATTCAGGAATTCTTTGTTTGTTTGAGCTTGAGTAGCTATGATTTTTTCCATCATCAATTCGAGGTTTGGTTTCCTAGGTGCATTCTGAGCAGTTGGTTTTTGATATCCTAGTGGAGCAGTAGGCATTTGCAATGCGTTTTCGCTTTTGTAAGAAAAGTTTGGATGATTTCGCCAACCTGGGTTATAGGTATTTGCGTAGGGATTTCCTTGAGCATATTTTACCTGGTCTAGTGGGATTCCGGCTAGCAATGGGCATTCGGGTGCGTTATGAGTGGTGCTTCCGCATAACTCGCAATTTGGAGTTACTGCAGCGACAGTTGCAGTGGGGTTAACGGTCAGACTATCTATCTTCTGTGCTAGAGCATCTACTTTAGCGTTGAACTTTTCAAGGCTGCTGATCTCGTACATCCCACCTTTCGCTGTGGTTTTCTCTGTTGGAGTGCGTTCACCTCCCCATTGGCAATGGTTTTGTGACATGTTTTCGATTAATTGATAGGCTTCATCGTATGGCTTATCCATAAGTGCACCGCCCACGGCAGCGTCTATTGTCAATCTAGTATTGTATAGAAGCCCATTATAGAAAGTATGGATTGTCACCCAGTCTTCTAGACCGTGGTGAGGACATGTTCTCATCATATCTTTGAATTGTTCCCATGCTTCGTAAAGAGATTCAGTATCTTTTTGTCGAAATCCGTTGATTTGAGCTCTAAGCATAGCAGTTTTGCTTGGCGGAAAATATCTCGCTAAGAAGACATTCTTCAATTGCTCCCACGTCGTAACGGAGTTGGATGGTAACAATTGCAACCATGTCCATGCTCTGTCTCTAAGAGAGAATGGGAAAAGACGAAGTCTTATCGCGTCTGGAGTTACTCCATTTGCTTTCACTGTGTCCGCGTATTGTACAAACTTCGTTAGATGTTCGTTCGGATCCTCAGTTGCGTTTCCTGAGAATTGGTTTTGTTGTACAGCTGACAGCAATGATGGTTTCAGCTCAAAATCATTTCGGGTAATAGCTGGGGTAGCAATGCTACTTCTAGGCTCCATCTGAGAGGGTGTAGCGTATGCCTTCAGCGGTTTGTTTGGAGGTTCTTCAGCCATCGTTGGTTCTTCTTCGGATTTGGGAATGGGAGTGAGAGGTTCGGGAGTGTTATGTTTGAGTTGTTTTAGTTGGTACTCAATGATTCGACTTCTTAAATGTAAGAAGCGCTCTAGTTCTGCGACTGAAGGTTTTATGATATCGCCTTGCGGGCGATTACTTGGCATACAATCGACAGAACTAGTAAAGGAAAAATGAAAATTGTTAACCTAGTCTATACGGCGTAACAGAAGGTTACACTATTGACTAAACGGGTCCCCAGCAACGGCGCCAAAAACTTGATCGCGACTTTCTATGTCTAATACAACCTAACTGCAAGTGCACAGTTTATCGCGTAGTAATAATAGATATCGATCCCACAGGGACTCGTAATCAAACTAGTGTTCTCGGGAGTTACTATGTTTAGCTAGGTAGAATATGTTTAAGAGAAAAAGATTGTCACTAATAGGGAACTAAGAATGCTACTTAGATTATAAATGATTGAATCGATATGCAGTAGTTGTGTTTTTCAGGGATTTGACAAGTTACTGGTGTATGAAATAATTTTCAAAGTTTATTTAAGCAGAAAATGGTGATTTGAAGACTCTCGCCTCACGATGGTTATTGACGCTAATCATAATTCTAAGGGCCAAACGTACACTTTCGTATCCCATTCAGGGTTTAAATTATTTTTTGGAAATCTCTAAGTTCTAATTCATTTTAAAGTGCTTTCGCTGTTATTAAAATGAATGACTAGTGTTTACTATCTGACCTTACCGCAAATTTCGCTTGTTGGTTCGTATCTTAATTAATTTCCCACTTTCGTGGCAAAACTACTTTTAAATAAGTTCTCGCTTTCGCGACGAAGTTTATTCAGTAAATCACTTTTAAACACTCAGACCATAAATTACTTTTGAAAAGAAAGTTTTTCAACCAGTTGTTATCAAATCCCATTCAAATTATTACTACATATCGATTACCTAAGTTTAGCTAGACATGGATTTGGGAAAGATAAAACATAAATAAAAACAATAAATAATAATTTGCATTATAATAAAACTGGAATTACGATTGAAATGAGAAACCTGTAAATATTCCAATTGGCCTTTGGGCAGATCCTCCACAGATGTTGGCAGGATTCTGGTCTTTGTGCCAAATTGATCGTACAATAAAGTAGAAATTACAGAAGAATGAAAATGGAATACAGAAGAAGTAAAGAGAAACAAATAAGAATATAAAACTGGAAAGTATGCTCTGGAAATAAATTTGGCAGCACTTCGTTGTATCAATGCGGCTCTCTTTCTGAGGTCCCCTTCTTCCCCTTTTATAGAAGTGGAATTCTAACGGTTATCATTGAAGATGATGGACTTTGAGGCAGATAATTCAGGGAGTAGTGGTCCACTTTGTGGGAATTGGAACTGCTTCTGTTACGTGAAATTGAAGTGGGGCGTTTTTGCCTGCATGACGGTCGTCACAAGGTGTGACGGTCGTCACCCGTGTGACGCTCGTCATGGAGTTGTGACGATCGTCACATCAGCAAAAACAGCCTTCTACGCTTTTCATGATGTTTTCACTCTTTTTTCGTCCATATTTCGTCTGAGATTGCTTCTTTTCTTCATGTTACCTTGTTTAGACGTGATCGTTGAATACCTGCAAAACATCAGACAAATAACACGGTAGTAACCCGAAATCGGATCGAAAATGGTTAAACTTTAGTTGAATTGTGCATCAAAATATATGTACGATTTCGTGTTATCAGGAGGATATGGAGAAAACAACTTTCATTACCCCGTGGGAAACGATCTGCTACAAAGTGATGCCCTTTGGTTTGAAGAACGCTGGGGCAACATATCAGCGTGCTATTACAAAGCTCTTTCATGACATGATGCATAAAGAGATTGAGGTCTATGTTGACGATATGATTGCCAAATCCCAGATTGAGGAAGAGCATCTGGTGAATCTTCTGAAATTGTTTGAAAGGCTTAGGAAATTCAGGCTGAGGCTGAATCCTAATAAGTGCACCTTTGGGGTGAGATCTAGAAAGCTATTGGGGTTTATTGTTAGTGAAAAAGGAATTGAGGTTGATCCTGCAAAGATAAGAGCTATACAAGAAATGCCAGCACCAAAAACAGAGAAAGAGGTTTGTGGCTTTTTGGGGAGATTGAACTACATTTCTCGGTTCATATCTCATCTCACAGCCACGTGTGAACCAATGTTTAAATTGTTGAAAAAAGATCAGGCGATTGTCTGGAATGAAAATTGTCAAAAGGCGTTTGAGAAAATAAAAGAATACTTGCAGGAACCTCCGATATTGATGCCCCCAGTAGCCGGAAGGCCACTAATCATGTACTTGACGGTTCTTGAGAACAACATGGGCTTTGTTCTTGGTCAACATGACGAGACTGGAAGAAAAGAGAATGTGATCTATTATTTGAGTAAAAAGTTCACAGATTGTGAGTCCCATTACTCAATGCTCAAAAAGACGTGTTGTGCACTTGCTTGGGCTGCCAAACGTTTGAGACAACACATGCTAAATCATACAACCATGCTGATTTTGAAGATGGATCCAATCAAATATGTCTTCGAAAAGCAGGCGCTTTCAGGAAGGATTGCCCGATGCCAGATGGTACTGACAGAGTACGACATTCAGTATGTTTCGCAAAAGGCTATCAAAGGTAGCCTTCTGTCAGAGTATCTGGCCGAGCAGCCAATCGATGATTACCAGCCAATGAAGTTTGATTTTCTTGACGAGGATATTATGTACCTAAATATGAAAGACTGCGAGGAGCCATTGCATGGTGAAGGTCCTAAACGGAGTTCCTAATGGCAATTAATATTTGACGGTGTTGTTAATTCATACGAAAGTGGAATTGGGGCAATCATTACTACTCCCTATGGGACTCACATCCCGTTCACTGCCAAATTGACATTTCCAGTTACCAACAATGAGGTTGAATATGAGGCGTGTATCATGGGTCTCGGGAGGCTATTGATTTGAGAATTAAAAATCTTGATGTGTACGGAGACTCCGCGCTAGTCGTGAACCAGATCAAGGGAGAATGGGAGACTCGTCAGCCTAATCTGATACCGTACATGAATTATGCAAGGAGGTTGTTGCCTTTCTTTGACAGAGTAGAATTTCACCATGTGCCGCGGGCAGAAAATCAGATGGCAGACGCCCTTGCAACATTGTCTTCGATGTACAAAGTTAACTTCTGGAATGAGGCTCCCCGAATAGTTATCTCTTGCCTTGATAGGCCCACTTTCATATTCTCCATTGAGGAAGCTTTTGATGGCAAGCCGTGGTATTTTGATATCCAGAATTTCCTAAAGAACCAAGAGTATCCGACTGGGGCATCCAGCCGCGATAAGAAGACTCTTAGGAGATTAGTTGGCAACTTCTACTTGAATCCAGATGGTGTTCTGTACAGGAGAAACCATGACTTGGTGATATTGCGATGTGTGGATGAGAAAGAAGCTAATCTGCTTATGGAAGAGGTCCACGAAGGTACTTTCGGCACGCATGCCGGCGGACATGCTATGTCTCGAAAGTTATTACGAGCAGGGTATTATTGGCTGACGATGGAAACAGATTGTTTCAAGTTTGCGAAGAAATGTCATAAATGCCAGATTTATGCAGACAAGATTCATGTGCCGCCAAGCCCTTTGAATGTTATGGCATCCCCGTGGCCTTTCTCCATGTGGGGCATTGATATGATTGGCAAGATTGAGCCCATTGCCTCCAACGGACACCGGTTCATCTTGGTAGCTATCGATTACTTCACCAAGTGGGTCGAAGCAGCGTCATACGCTAATGTCACCAAACAAGTAGTAGCCCGGTTTATCAAAAAGGACATCATCTGCAGATACGAAATTCCCGAAAGAATCATTACTGACAATGGTTCGAACCTGAATAATAAGATGATGAAGGAATTGTGCCAAAATTTCAAGATTGAGCATCAAAAATCATCCCCTTATCGGCCCAAGATGAATGGCGCTGTCGAAGCGGCCAATAAAAACATCAAGAAGATAGTTCAAAAGATGGTTGTAACATACAAAGACTGGCACGAGATGTTGCCCTTTGCTTTACACGGTTATCATACGACGGTACGCACATCAACTGGGGCAACACCTTTCTCACTAGTGTATGGTATGGAAGTTGTCCTACCATTGGAAGTTGAGATTCCTTCTTTGAGAGTTTTGCTCGATGTCAAACTTGATGAGGCAGAGTGGATAAAGAACATACTGAATCAGCTCAGCTTGATGGACGAGAAGAGACTTGCATCTATCGCATATGGTCGGTTATATCAGAGCCGGATGAAGAAAGCTTTTGACAAGAAGGTGCGCCCTTGAAGCTTTCAGACGGGCGATCTTGTGCTGAAGAAGATTCTCCCACCACAATCAGATCACAGGGGCAAATGGACTCCCAACTATGAAGGTCCATATGTCGTTCGAAAGGTCTTCTCTGGAGGAGCCTTATTGTTATCCACCATGGATGGCGAGGATTTTATATCCCCTGTGAACTCGGACGCAGTTAAAAAATACTTTGCTTAAAGAGACCCGCTGGACAGGAAAAAAGGAAGTCCAGGCAAAAATGGGGAATCCCAGAGAACCAAGAAAAAAAAAGAGAAAAAGGTTCGGGAAAAAATTAGGGATAAAAATTGAAAAGATGTACACCCGTGAAGTTGAAAACCTGAAAAGGCGACTTCGACAAAAAAGGGTATCCCGGTAAATTGAAAACCCGAAAGGGCGATTCAGGCAAAAGTTGGGGATTGAAAAAGTAAATGACTGCGGTCCGAGTGAATACTACATCACTCAGTGGTTTGGGGGTACCTGAGGGTCGATTATCCAAGTCAATCTCTTCCGAAGACGGAGCATCGGGAAAGCATCGGAGTTAGGCGAGTCATAGGAGGATCAGCTCATGGTGTTTGTCTGCACCATGTTGCTGACATGTATACAAATTTCTTTGTACCTATGTACATATCTGTATTTGTTATTGTAACTTCCTCTTTTCAGGAGTTGCATCCACTGTAAAAACTTTGCCTATTTACAGGCTCGTTATCAATAAACACATACTATTCAGTACTTGATGGTTGTTTCTTGTTTTAACTTTTATTGTTTTGTTTGTGAAAAACGCCGATGTTTTGATAAACTTGTACGTGCATAAACTTGCAGGACTCGGCCAATAATTGTTAAAACTTTGAATTAACTGAACAATTGTCACGGATAATGACCAAGATAGTTCCTTTTGTGTAGGATGTCTTGTTTTCGTTCATGTTTGCAGGGTCGTTACCGTTGAAGCAAATAGCTGAAGGATCGTGTTTCCTCAGCCAGAGTCCCTTAACGTAGGAGCAGACTCTATGTGAAGCTTATTCCTCCCCAACAAATGGAGTTTGCATTTTATCCCCAGAAGAGTTAGATGCATGCTAGTAAGCAGTCAGGAAGATATGTGCATTTCTAGAAGGTGGTCATGTGCGCATTTAATTCCCGGTAAAGTCCTCACAGAGTACAAGCAGGTTGTCGGTGGTTTGAAAGGCTCACCCCCGCGCAGGATTGTTCTTTCTATTCTCCAGCAGGTTGTCTTTCCTCCAATAGGTTGATCATCCTCAGCAGAGTTCGTAACTCCGGATATTTTGGGCTGTCCCCAGCAGGATTGTTTCTTCCCCCAGCGGAATTTTGGCTTCGTTCCTCCAGCATTTATTTTGCGGGAACGCCTCTTTGCATTTGCATCGTGCATAGCATATACCCCAAACGCGTAGCATTTCCATTCCGTATGGAGCATTACGCCATTTTTCAAACATATGCATTATGAAACTTAAGCCAGGTTGGTTACCTCGTTGTTTTCAGGTGTTTTTCCTGCAGGTGATTGGAATTCTTGTTCAGGATGGATCGGATATTCAAAATTTTGACAGGAGATATGTGATGATAACGTTCGTCCTATCATGTGTCCCTCATCAGAGTTGCTTGATTGAGTTTCTCTTCTCCCCCAGCGAATTTTTCCTCAGATTGTTATTGTGTCAGCATTAAAAGATTTCTTGGATTAGACCTTTGAAGTCGTTACCCGTTGTCATTTTAAATAAGGTGTCTGGCAGTTGACGTCAGAACTTCCCCGCAAAGTTGCTTGTTCAAGTCTTCGGATTCCCGGTCCGCGCTTTACGTAGTGCTTTGCTCGTTTCTTCGGAAATGGAAGATCAAGGATAGTATATTGATGACGCGCTTTACGTAGTGCTTTGCTCGTTTCTTTGAAAATGGAAGATCAAGGATAGTATATTGATGACGCGCTTTACGTAGTGCTTTGCTCGTTTCTTTGGAAATGGAAGATCAAGGATAGTATATTGATGACGCGCTTTACGTAGTGCTTTGCTTGTTTCTTCGGAAATGGAAGATCAAGGATAGTATATTGATGACGCGCTTTACGTAGTGCTTTGCTCGTTTCTTCGGAAATGGAAGATCAAGGATAGTATATTGATGACGCGCTTTACGTAGTGCTTTGCTCGTTTCTTCGGAAATGGAAGATCAAGGATAGTACATTGATGACGCACTTTACGTAGTGCTTTGCTCGTTTCTTTGGAAATGGAAGATCAAGGATAGTATATTGATGACGTGTTTTACGTAGTGCTTTGCTCATTTCTTCGGAAATGGAAGATCAAGGATAGTATATTGATGATGCGCTTTACGTAGTGCATGCTCGTTTCTTCAGAAATGGAAGGTCAAGGATAATATTTTGATATGGTCATGTGGCTCGGTGCCCGCTTATTGTAGCGTATATTTGAAGATTGATTATTGTTGATCTAATGTGTGGAGTCAATGCTTGTGGTGTCACACAGGATTTTGATGTTGAAATTAGGTGTTCTTTATCAGATGATTGATCAGTTTGTTGTTGTGACAACCAGGTTCAATCTTCTGGATATTTTTCCCCCGAGCTGTTTTCGCAGATTATTTCATTGGTTAGCAAATTTTCGGGTTCTTTGGTATTCAACTGTCTTTTACCTTGATTGTCTGAAATCCGTTCGCTTTTCATCCAGTCAGGTCCAAGTCGCTTGAATAGGGCCAGCCGTTGCACCCTAAAATTTTCCTAACCTTTTTCTTACTTGGTTTATGTTTCATTGCATTAGCATATCATTGTTCTAGCATTCACATTGCATAATCATGTTGCATTTTACAGGGGATCAAGAAAGGTGTACTTAGCCAATTGAGGTTATCAAAGGTTCAAGTCCTAATCAAGATATTATGTTCAAGTCATCAAGTGGTTATCATCATCAGAAACAAGCCAAAGTCCTTGAAGAAAGGCAAGCAAGTGAAGGTGGTTCATCTCTTGTCTAGGAGCCTATCTGAGGATCATCTAGGGAGCATAAGCCCATGGTAAGGGGTGGAGATAGTCATTGAAGCTCATAGGAGGCCTTGAGGGTCATGGTAGAGTTCATTCAAATGTTTATGCCAAGTGTGGAAAGTCACAGTTGAAGGTGTTGCAATTAGGGTTTTCATCTGGTCAACCTTGAGTCAACTGTGCAATTGAAGGAGATTAAGACTCATTTCTAAGTCCTTGTGATCATGTAAGGTTGTGTTGAGATACATGAGGTGATATTCCAAGATCAATTCAAGAAGAACTCAAAGTGTGAGGAGTTGCTAAACTAGGGTTCTCAGGGTAAAATCCCCTATTTAGTGCCTGACTTCAAGACCACTTATCTCAAGATACAAGTTTCATCTCAACTTTTGACCAACATGGAACTTGTAGATCATGTTCTTAGCTTTAATTTGAGTACTAGAAGTCCTTGATTGGATTTATAGAGCTCAAGTTATGATCCTGACAAGTTACATGTCATCAAATGAATGTGAATTTTATCTGTGAAAGTCCACCAACTTCCAAGGCACTTTTGACCTAGAAGGATGTTTCTCCTCAACTTTTAGCCAACATTAAAGTTGTAGGTCTTGGACTTAGCTTTCCAAAATGTAATAGAAGTCTTTCATATGATCTGTAGAACTCAAGTTATGAGGTTTACAAGTGAAGGGTATTTTGGGAAAGTGAGATTACAGGCCATTTTGGATTATGGGTCATTTTCACTATCTTGTGAGCTTCAAATGAAGTTTTGTCCAACACAAAACTTTCTCAAAATGGGATTTTAACTTCAATCAAGTATCCATGAGGTATTGGTTTGGCTTAGAGCAAGAGTTGGTTGGAAGGAATTTGACAAAAGGCATTTTTAAAAGGATTAAAAGAGAAAAAATCCAAAATAATTCACAAGTGTCCAAAAAATGGCAAATGAGTGCATATTTTGATTGGAAATAATATCTTGAGCACAATGGCAATATTACAAAATCAGTTTGATGCACATTTCATGGACTTTCACTTTGTTACTTCATGGTGAAGTTACACATCCAAGATCCACCATGGGATGAAATTGAGGACTCAATCCTGTCCATTCATACTCAACAAGTCATGAGCAAGACATATGAATCATTTTTGAGGCTGAGACAGAGTAAATTTGTGGATTCCATGTTTGCAACTTTGATGGAAAATTGAAAATTGGATATCTCAAATTGGGCTTGCTTTGGGCCTGGAAACTATCCAAACTCATCATATATAAGCTCAAGGTCCATTCCAGATCATTTTTGGAGGCATTTTGGTGAAGAATTCAGTTGTGGCAGTTAGAGCTTCAAGCACCAAAAGTGGAAATCGTGTTTTGGATTCAAGAGCTTCTCAAGAAGAATTAAGCATTTCAATAGCACCAGGGGTCATCAAGGAAGGAATCTGCATAGTTTGGCATAAAGAATCACACTGCAACTACCTCAATTGCAAGCTTCAGTTCAGGTTGGTAAATTTCAACATTGCTCTAATTCTAGGTTGTTTCAGCATGATTTAGACTGTGGTTAAGGCTTAGGGAAGAATATAGATGGATTTAGGTTAATAATTTTGAAGTTTAGAGACAATTTAGGTCATGATCCAATTTCTGTTTGAGATCGAAACTACTTGATCTCTAGGTGTTAGCATGAACTGAATAACTTAGGATGATCCCTGAGAGATGAGGAAGAGGTCCGTGGCATTAATTTGGAGTTTGATGATGATCAATGTTTTGGTGAATTTTCTGTTCATCTTCGTGTTTCAAGATTCATGGAGAATTAGGGAAAATGGAATGGAGATTCGTGATCAGTGAGAAATTTCAAGAAGAATGGTACAAGTTTCTTTCATTTTGGAGAGGATTTGGTGATGGACCACGGTTTGCCTCGCCGGAGAAGACGACCGGAGGTCTTCTCCGGCCACCACGCTTGTTCCCTCCTAGTTGCAGGTTTGAAATGAGGACGATGACTGTGAGCCATTAGATCTAGGTTTTCGCTTGACTAAGTCCTAAGATCGGGCGCGTGAGATTTGCCCTGAGACTTGGACCATTGACCAGCCAAAACGATGAAGTTTCATTAATGCGCTGGCACGCGCTGAGATCATTAGATTGGTAGACTAGTAATCAGATCCTAGGGCTCTAATATTTTCTTGGCTTTTTGATTTTCTTTAATTGTTTTTATCTTCTTTAATTTATAATAAATAGAATAATGATCAGAAAAATATGGAAAAAAATATGAGAATGCTCCTGATTTAATTTCTGATTTTTTGATGCCCTTGGATTTTATTTTTGTGCAATTTCCAATTTATTCTCCTTTTTTTCCATTTTTTTGATTTCTTTTAATTTGGCATTTTATCCTTATTGCTTGCTGATTTTTGTATGTTTTTTTGGTATTGAATTAGGACTTGATATTTTGCTGGCTGGTATTAGATATCTTGATGAGATTGTAGGATTTTTATCCTAATTTTTAGATAATTCTAAGCTCTGTTTTGGAGTAAGTTTTTAGAGGCTTCCCCTTTTGGCCCTTCATTTGGAACCTCTTGGTTTAGAATTTCTTAAGTGACCTTAAATGTTGATTTAGGCTCTGATCCTTTTACCCTAGGTTCCCAATACCTTTAGGATCCCTTAGAAAAATTCATAGATTTTTAGGAGTTGATTTAGTATTTTAATTAGATTTAATACTTAGGCTATTTTTTTAGGGTGCTTCTAACTTAGTGCTTCCTCTAGTTGAACCTCAATAATGACCATTAGATGATTCTAAGTATCATATCCTTTCTTGATAGCATAGTAATTAGGTAGACACCTCATTAGAACCTTGTTGAAGCCTTGATAAATCTTTAGATTCCCCTAGTCTAGGTGATCCTTGTGGCTAGTCTGTAGGGTTCCTTAGAAGTTGTTGTGTTGCCTTCTGTCCCATATATGTTTCTTCTTTGGGCTTTGCCCTACCCTCTTTCTCCAAGTCTTGAAGAGGAGCCCTCTTGGGAGAGCCTGATCCTTCCTTTGGTTGGATTTTGTGCATTCCTCAAGAGGTCGAGCCTTGAATTGACATTCCCTAGTATAGTACATTCCTTTGGTTTGTACTATCTTTCTCTTTCAAAGTCTTGATAAGGAGCCCTCCTAGGAGAGCCTAATCCTTCCTTTGGTTGGATTATATGCATTCCTCAGGAGGTTGAGCCTTGGATTGACATTCTTGGCATGGTATATTCCCTTGGTTTATATACTGTCATCCATCTTCAAGTCCTTTTCTTAGGATCCCTCTTGGGAGAGCCTAATCCTTCCCTTGGTTGGATTTGATGACGAGAAAACGCATCGGTTATATCGCTAGATTTCATTGACTTTTACCGCGCATTCACCGTTTTAACGCTCGATTCCTCGAGTTTTTCTTACTATTTTGCAGGTACATCGATATGTGAGACCAAATCAAGAATTAAGAAGAAAAGAACAAAGAAACCACAAGAAATGAAGCAAGACAGAAGCCTGCATAAACTCTGCATAATTTGTTACGACCACGGTCGTTACAAGGGTGTCACGACCGTGACACCTTACTTTGGGCCATCACGACCGTGAGGAAGTAGTCACGACCGTGACACTTGAAAACATAAAACAACGAGCGTGAAGACCTTGTCACGCCCGTGACAAGGATATAACTTGATTCTTTTGACTCAGACTACGTCAAAGCCACCAGTGAAGCCCACTCCTCCTAGTAATTCTCACGTGAGGGAGACTTCTCCCACTTTCTGCTGCCACTTTCCAACATTTTCTCAACCACTTCAGCAAAACCCAAGAAGCAAAAGACCAAGGACCAGCCCATTGGAAGCTCTATAAATAGGACCAGCTCAGGAGGATTCAGGGACAGACTTCAGTATCCAAATTTCCTGCGGAAGCTCTGCCGAATTACCTTACCATCAGAATTATTATTCCAGCATTTTATTTTCTGCCTTATTTTATTTGTATCCAAACCAACCGTGTAACAATTTCCAACATTAGGGAATTGTTATACTTTTATTTGTTTCCAGCCTTCAGCATTCGTTTTAATTTTTATTTCCGCCTACTCCAAGCCTTCCGGTCTGTGGAAGAAGGAGTCTACTCAGATATTTGTTAATCAGGTTTTTCAGTTATTGCTATTTAATTTATTTATAATGTCTATTTATTTTTCTGCCATTAGTAAGCTAATAATTAACTCTGAGTCTGATTTAACCTCGATGAGTAGCTAAATACCTTAGGGCGGTATGTAGTTATAACTAACTTAACCGGTAAAATATAACCATGGGCTAAAATAATTAATCGCTTAACATTCTGGCCGATACTTTTTAATTAAATTCGACCTTTTCGTTACGAGAGTAAGAAAAGGGTATTAGGTTGGGTCAAGACCACGAGAGTGTGAGATTTTAACCAGATAGCTAAAGTTAGGCATTTAAATTAAATACAGCGAGAGCGCTTTAAGATAAATTAGAATTATTTAGTTTCCAAAAATTACCTCTAAACACTTATGGGCTAGCGAGAGCAGGCATAGGGCTTTAGGGATAAGATCTGATTCAAGACCACGAGAGTGTGAGTTGAGGGTATTCAAACTAGTAATCTCTACCGAATAGATTAAGTGAACATCTTTATAAGCCTAGGTTAGATTGACCCACCTAAGTTAGTATAATTACATACCGACCGTTTTAGTATTATTTTATTAAAAACTTGAATTTAACTCCGCCTTCAATAGTCTTAGAAAACCAACAACAATCGTGACAACTATTCGCCTTAGCTAAACTAGAAGTTCATCTAGCACTAAGTAACGATAGAATCCCTGTGGATCGATAATCTTAAATATTACTTCGATAGGCTGTGCACTTGCAGTAAGATACCGCTAGACGCATAAGTAGACACGTCTTTAGCCCATCAAGTTTTTGGCGCCGTTGCCGGGGATTCCTTAATTTAGTTACTAGTGCACTTAGGTAGCATTGTCTAGACTAAGGTATCAACTATTTAATTTAATCTAATCTCCGGGTGTATGCCACGTACTCGCTCCAAAAGCGAAGACTTGCAACCTCTAATCCCTGAATCGGAACGCTTCTTACACGTAAGAAGACGTATACTCGATTTCGAAAATAATTCCAACATTCCAGATCTTCAATTAGATCCGCCTGAACCAGTCGTAAAATCAGAAAACGCAGGAATGGCTGAAGAACAAACTCATCCACTCAAGTATTACGCTAATCCTTCGCAAGGTGAACCGCATTCAAGCATTGCAGCACCGGCTATCAACCGAAACGATTTCGAACTAAAACCATCATTGATATCAGCCGTGCAACAAAACCAATTCGCCGGAAATCCTACCGAGGATCCGAATCTTCATCTTTCGATCTTTGTGCAATATGCGGATACCGTAAAAGCCAATGGAGTTACCCAAGAAGCTATTAGACTACGTTTATTTCCTTTCTCGCTTCGAGACAGAGCAAGAGCATGGCTTCAATCTCTGCCTTCAAACTCGGTAACTACGTGGGAACAGCTTAAGAAAGTTTTCTTGAACAGGTATTTTCCACCTAGCAAGACAGCTATGCTGGGAGCTCAGATCAACGGATTTAAGCAAAGAGAAAGTGAATCATTATTCGAAGCTTGGGAACGCTATAAGGATCTACTTAGGCTTTGTCCACATCACGGGTTAGTATAATGGATGGTCATCCATACCTTCTATAATGGACTCTTGTACAATACAAGAATGACGATTGACGCTGCCGCGGGTGGTGCATTGATGGACAAAGAATATAGTGATGCCTATGCACTTATCGAAAGTATGGCTCAAAATCATTACCTTTGGGGAAGCGAGAGAGTCGCAACTGAGAAACCAACAAAGGGAGGTATGTACGAAGTAAGTAGCATGGACCAAGTCAATGCGAAGTTTGACCAACTAAGCCAAAAGATCGACAACTTGGCCATAACACCTGCAGCCACCGTGGCTGCAGTAACACCTAACTGTGAGTTATGAGGAGTCCCAGGACACGAAGTCTCTGATTGTCAACTATTGGCAGGAACTCCCACTGATCAAGTGAATTATGCTCAAGGAAACCCTTACTCAAACACATACAACCCAGGTTGGAAAAATCATCCAAATTTCTCCTATAAGAGTAACAATGCTTATTACGCACCAGGTCAAGCACCAGCTACATCACCAGGATATCAAAAGACTGCTCCTAATATCCCTAGAAAGTCGAACCTTGAATTGATGATGGAAAGCTTTATAGCTAGCCAATCCCAGACAAACAAGGACTTCCTAAACCAAAACATTCACACTAGCGAGCAGATTAAACAA
Organism: Lathyrus sativus; assembly: GCA_963859935.3. Taxonomy (NCBI): domain Eukaryota; kingdom Viridiplantae; phylum Streptophyta; class Magnoliopsida; order Fabales; family Fabaceae; genus Lathyrus; species Lathyrus sativus. Next base: position 127,462,537 of record OZ012741.1, read on the forward strand.
TTAGTGAGCAAAGTAGATGCATTAGCTACACATAACAAAATGCTTGAAACTCAGATTTCACAAGTAGCTCAACAACAAGCGCCTACTGCTGCACCAGCTGGAGTGTTCCCTGGACAACCTCAACCTAATCCGAAAGGACATGCTAACGCTGTAATATTAAGAAGTGGCAAGGAACTTGACGGACCTACCGATCCAAGACTTGTCAATCCAGCCATGTACCAAAAACCGGATAAACCGACTGAAGTGGTGAATGATCCAAAAGAAAAGGAAGATGAGAGTCGAGAGGTAGTGGAGAAAGAACAACCTTATGTGCCTCCACCACCCTATAAACCACCAATTCCGTACCCTCAAAGACTAATAAGTTCCAAGACGACGGGTCAATTTAAGAAATTTGTCGAACTTCTGAAACAGTTGAATATTACTATTCCGTTTACAGAAGCAATTACCCAAATACCCTCGTATGCCAAGTTTTTAAAAGAAATCTTATCCAATAAGAAAAAGATAGAGGATAACGGAACAGTTACACTTACTGCCGAGTGTAGCGCCATAATTCAAAATAATATGCCTCCTAAGCTAAAAGATCCAGGAAGTTTCTCTATACCCTGTGTAATAGGAAAATTCGTCATTGACAAAGCTCTATGCGATTTAGGAGCCAGTATCAGTGTTATGCCCTTAACGATTTGCAAAAGGCTAGACATGGGAGACCTAAGACCAACTAAAATGTCCGTTCAACTAGCCGATCGCTCTGTTAAATATCCTGTAGGCATACTAGAAAACGTCCCAGTACGTATAGGACAATTCTACATTCCTACTGATTTTATAATCATGGACATCTCTGAAGACTCCACTACACCTATCATACTAGGAAGACCATTCTTAGCTACCGCCGGAGCCATAATAGACGTAAAAAGAGGAAAGCTAACCTTTGAAGTAGGTGAAGAGAAAGTTGAATTTGTTTTAACACAATTCTTACAATCACCAGCTATAGAGGATACATGCTATCTAATGGACGTAATTGACGAATGTGTAAGAGAAATGGAACTGGAGGAGACCACTTATTCTGAAATAATGAAAATTCAAATCCCTCCAATTCTCGAAGATGATAATTGGCAAAAACCGTATCAGGATAATAGTCTGAGCGAAAGCTTAGCACTTACACCGGATCCCATGCCAAGTAAAGATAAACCTACATTAGGATTAAAAACTTTACCTAAAACCCTAAGGTACGAATTCTTAGACGTTGAATGTAAAAGACCAGTTATAGTGAATTCCAGTTTAGGAACTATAGAGACAAAGAAACTTTTGGATGTCTTGAAGAAATATCCAACTGCATTAGGATATAACATATCTGATCTCAAAGGAATATGTCCTTCAGTTTGCATGCATCGCATTCTGCTAGAAGAAGATTGCAGAACCTCCAGAGAGGCTCAAAGAAGAATAAACCCAACCCTTAGCACTGTAGTAAAGGAAGAAGTCAAGAAATTATTAGATGCCGGGATAATATATCCAATCTCTGATAGTGAATGGGTTAGTCCAATACATGTAGTGCCAAAGAAAGGAGGTATCACTGTTGTGAAAAACGCTCAAGGCGAATCGATATCGCAAAGAGTAGTGACGGGATATAGAGTGTGCATAGATTATCGTAAACTAAACAAAGCCACTCGAAAGGATCATTTCCCACTACCTTTCATAGATCAAATGTTAGAACGATTAGCCAAGCATTCTTACTTCTGTTACCTTGATGGTTACTCAGGGTTTTTCCAAATCCCTATCCATCCTGATGATCAAGAGAAGACTACATTCACATGTCCTTATGGAACGTTCGCTTATAGGCGAATGCCCTTTGGATTGTGCAACGCCCCTGCAACCTTTCAAAGATGTATGATGTCGATCTTCGCAGATTTTATAGACAACATCATGGAAGTGTTCATGGACGACTTCTCTGTATGCGGGCAAAGCTTTGAAGGATATCTATCAAACTTAGAAATGGTGTTAGAAAGATGTGTAAAAGTGAACCTCGTGCTTAACTGGGAGAAATGTCATTTTATGGTCAACGAAGGAATAGTATTAGGGCATGTGATATCAGATAAGGGAATTGAAGTCGATAAAGCCAAGATTGAAGTAATAAAAGATCTTCAACCTCCTAAAACCGTTCGAGAAATACGAAGCTTTTTAGGACACGCCGGTTTTTACCGACGATTCATCAAAGATTTCTCGAAAATTACTAAACCTCTTACTGGTTTACTGATGAAAGACGCTGAGTTCACATTCAATGAAGATTGTCTTAAGGCGTTCGAAACTCTAAAAACAGCCCTCATCACCGCACCAATCATGCAACCCCCTGACTGGAGATTACCTTTTGAAATCATGTGCGATGCGAGTGACTACGCTGTGGGCGCAGTCCTGGGTCAGAGAAAAGAAAAGAAACTCCATGCGATTTACTATGCGAGTAGAACCTTGGATTCTGCCCAGATGAACTACGCCACTACAGAAAAAGAATTGCTAGCAGTTGTCTTTGCGCTTGACAAATTCCGCTCTTACCTAGTTGGAGCGAAAATAATCATTTACACAGACCACGCTGCTATCCGATATCTATTAACTAAGAAGGATGTTAAGCCAAGACTATTAAGATGGATTTTACTCTTACAAGAGTTTGATCTAGAAATAAAAGACAAAAAAGGTACTGAAAACGTCGTAGCGGACCATTTATCTAGAATAGAAGGTATTAAACCCGAACAAGTGCCGATTAACGATGACTTTCCGTATGAACAGCTGATAGCACAAATAGGAAGCGACCTAGCGCAGTTAGATATAAATGAACCAGAACCCGTGGAAATAATACAGACAACTGTAGGACTGCCATGGTACGCTGGCATTGTCAATTACCTAGCCGCAGGAGCCCTTCCACCCGACCTAACCTATCAGCAGAAAAAGAAGTTCTTTCATAACCTAAAACAGTACTATTGGGATGAACCATTATTGTTCAAACGAGGACCGGATGGAATCTTTCGCCGATGTATTCCCGAAGAAGAAATAGAAGATGTCATTGCCCAATGTCATTCATCTCCTTATGGTGGACATGCGAGCACTTCCAAGACTTGTGCAAAAATCTTGCAAGCCGGCTTATACTGGCCTAATCTATGGAAGGATGTCCACATCGCTGTTATAAGTTGCGATCGGTGTCAACGCACCGGCAATATTTCAAGAAGAGATGAAATGCCCCAAAAGGGAATTTTGGAAGTAGAAATCTTCGACGTCTGGGGAATAGATTTCATGGGACCATTCCCATCATCTTTCGGTAATAATTACATACTCGTAGCTGTTGATTATGTCTCGAAATGGATTGAAGCCATAGCTTCTCCTACAAACGATGCACGAGTAGTAATAAAGCTTTTCAAAAACATAATCTTTCCCAGATTTGGTGTACCTCGACTCGTCATAAGTGACGGTGGCTCACACTTCATTTCAAAAATCTTTGACAAATTACTATCTAAGTATGGAGTGAGACACCGTGTGGCTACACCATATCACCCACAAACAAGTGGACAGGTCGAAGTCTCAAACCGAGAGATTAAACAAATCCTAGAAAAGACTGTCGCCATATCTCGGAAAGATTGGTCATCTAAACTTAATGAAGCTCTATGGGCTTATAGGACCGCTTACAAGACTCCCATAGGTACTACACCTTTCAAACTAGTTTATGGAAAATCTTGTCACCTCCCAGTAGAACTAGAACACAAAGCTTATTGGGCGATCAAAACTCTCAATATGAACTATAGTGCTGCAGGAGAAAAGCGAATCCTAGACATTAACGAATTAGAAGAATTAAGATTAGATGCATATGAAAATGCTAAGCTATATAAGGAAAGAACCAAGCGATGGCATGATAAACGCCTATCTAAGAAAGAATTCAGTGTGGGAGACGTTGTACTCCTCTTTAATTCAAGACTTAGGCTCTTTCCTGGAAAATTAAAGTCTAGATGGTCGGGACCCTTTGATATAACTAAAGTATTCCCAAGTGGAGCAATAGAAATCAAGGGTAGGAACAATGAACCCTTCATTGTAAACGGACAACGCCTAAAACATTATCATAAAGTTGAAAATAGAGACTATACGAATGATCTAAAACTTTTGAAATTGTCCGCTAATTCCCCTGATTAGTCTAAACCTCAGCGTTACGTCAGGCTTTTGACAATAAAAACAGCGCTTAGTGGGAGGCAACCCATTTTCTTAGTTACCTATTTTAAACTATTCTTTTCTTTTTGAGCATTTCTTAAATTATCGTTACTACTATTTGTTTAAATTGTTTTGTTAGTTTTATTTTACATTACTATTATAGCCATTACATTTTAGCATTTCATTTTCTTATTTTTATCCTAAATCACTTTTTACAGATTTTCTAAAGTCTTTTCCACTGAATTGTTTCCACCGTATTTTCACTGACTATGGCTAACCAACCTATTAACTATATGGAAACCCAATTTAGAGGTAGGAACCAAAGAATAAAGTTCGAAGAGTTATCACAAAGGCAAATGGATTTGACCCTGTACCCAAATGAAAAGACTATGGAAACCTTAGGCATACATGAGAGCATGATATACCTGTTCAACCGACTCGGATGGGAGAATGCAATGATCCAACACAAGTTTGCGACTTACCGAGAGCTCACCCTTGAGTTCCTTAGTTCCCTACTTTACCTACCTGAGCGCGGTTTTGGTTCTAGGAAAGGATTCATTAGTTTCCGCCTATTCGGAATAGAATACGACTTTAACCACAAAGAACTAGCTGACCTATTAGGATTCCCTAGTGGACCTTTTGCCTTTACTACCACACAGGTAGAATTGATGGATGTGGAGCTAGATTTCTTTTGGGGAACTCTGACCGGAAACTACCACCCTGAACCAAATGACATGAACAATGATGAGATCCATAACCCTGCTCTTCGTTACTTCCACAAATTCCTCGCCCATACCTTCTTTGGAAAAGAAGAAAACATTACCGGAGTCTCTAAGGATGAATTATTTATTATGTCATGTTTCAATACTGGACAGTGTGTTAATGGTGTCCCTTTCATGATGCAAACCTTCACCCGCATCCAAGATGAACCTGAATTACCTATAGTGGTAGGAGGTCTTGTAACCATGATTGCTGATGCCTTAGGACTTAGGTACCAACTGGACAGGTGCACCCGTCTGGGAACCGTACGCCTGATGAACCTTAAATTCTGCTTCAATAGACATATTATAAGGAATTTAGGACGCCCACCTTTTGAGTACCTGATCCGGAACACAGTAGTCACCCTGTTCACATTGCCCAATCATGCAAAAGTAAGTGTTCATAATAAGGATAATTGGCTTTATGAGTTAAACCCACCTGATTATCCAGCCACTCCTGAAACACCTCAGTCTCACAGGATAACAGATGATGTAATGACCGCTGTTGAAACTGACCCCGAGACACCTCCTGGATACCATGACATTGACCCAACTGATAAAGTTCATGAAACCCCTGGAGCGAATCACGGAGAGTACGCTAACAACTTGCAGAACATCATGCACACTCTCAATGCCTATCAAGCTGACATTAATCTATTCAGAGAAGACATTAAGAGTATGCGATTGGACATCGTGGGATTGACTGACATGGCCTGCGAACAATTTTATCATCTGGACTCCGCCATCGAAGACCTGAAGAAACGCCTTTGAACCGGCTATCAGTGATTTAGTTTATTAATTCTTTTCTCATTATTTTTTATCATTATTTTCATTTCCAGTTAAATTTATCTTTCGCAACGATTTCATAACATAATTTGAGTTTATGTAATTCCAGTTTTTTTTTATGCCATGCACTTTTTATTTCAATTGATTCTTCATTTTAGCAGCTTAAATAATTTTTCTATTTCTTTTCTATACACTGTGTGACCATATACTGTATGACTGCACTATTTTGTCTTAGGCTCGTATACTACTGTGTTGAAATTGCTATATATTATGGTGTGTGTTACTATAGTGCTACTAAATAAAATACATTATTATTAAATTAAAAATAACGTGAGACAATGTGCTTTTCTGAAAATTATTCAGCACCACACAGCCTCACGGTCGTCACGCCCACTTACGATCGTGACATGCTCATTTAGCGCGTCACGACCGTCACGATCATGTCACGACCGTGACGATCTCTATTACAGAGATTGTGAGAAACAGAACTGTTTCTCATCGTGTCCACTCTTCTTCTCCCTCCATAACCTATCTAAAACTTCCCCCACTCATTCCCAAACCGCCAAAACCTTTCCACTACCCCATTAATCCACCATTACCAGTAACCATTTCAATTCCACTGTCCCGTATTTAACCCGAACACCAACCTCCCTCATTCTACCACTCTTCTTCCAAAAACTTCACAAAAAATCCTTCCACCCTCTCTCTTCACATTTGCATGTTATGGATTCTATCATTTTCAGAGAAGGAGAAGCCGGAGAAACCCAGCGAGACCGTTTCGTCCGCTTCCAGAACCGCGGTCTGCAACCCACCCGGTACATTTCCACCGACTGTCTGCAAGAACTCGGTATGCTGTCCAGCGTTCAAAACCTATTGCAGAAGGTTGGCCTGTGGGACCTCTGTCACCAACCACAGCCTACTTTCGAACTTCTGACGCTGGAGTTCCTCAGCTCCTACAGCTACATCACCCCTCATGGTTCTCAGAGTCAGCTTACCGGCATCGTAACATTCAGACTGCTTGGCCGGGAGTTCAACCTCACACAAACCAGGATTGCCGAGCTGTTAGGTTTCGACCACGGCACCGAAGCCCACCGTCGCATGCCCGACAACTTCAGTGAACAAGCATTCACACTGTGGCACGACCTTACCAACACCCGTGCGACCACCTTCCAGAGCCTCAACGCCACACACATCCACAATCCGGCTATCCGCTACTTTCACCGGGTCCTCTGCAACACCATCTTTGCTAGAGAGAGCAACCACAAGCTCAACTCAAAGGAGCTCCTGTTTTTGTACTGTGCCCTTCATGACGAGCCAATCGACGCTGCCCCCTTTATGCTCTACCACATCCAGGCCATCGCGCACCGAGGCTCATCCCCGTTCTTCATTGGAGGCATTGTCACCACCCTCGCCATTCAGCTGGGGCTTGGTGACGCGCTCGTTGATCTGCCGCACCTCGCCGCCGATTTCCTGACCATGAGCTACTGCCGGTCCGCCCACCTGATCGCGCAGCGAGAGGATGGCAGGTACAGCCCTGTCGTCAATGGCACCGTCTTCCACCACATCACTCTGCCGTCCCGCACACGCATCGACCCAGCCAACCGAGCCAACTGGCTCTTTGCCTTACCAGCTGCTGCGAATCACGCCCCGGTACATGATGATCAGCCAAACGCCCCAGTGGACGAGATGCAGGACGCCATGGATGCAGCTGAGCATACCCAGGACATCCCCGAGACTTCCACCCGACAGCAGGCGGCCCCCGCTGCCACACTTGAGGACGTCCTATTTGCGATCCACCAGCAGAACCTGATGAACGCAGCACTAGAGCGTCAGCAGAAGGCACAGTACGACGCTCTGCTCGGCACCATTGCTGCCAACCATGCGGCCACCAATGAGCGGTTTGGAGAACTTTTCGGCGAGCTCGAGGCGCTCCGCATCAGCATTACTGCTACCTCCGGCACCGGCTCTGATCCCGACGCGACTCCCTCCAGACGCCGCTCTCGCACCAGAGGCCGAGCCCGCGATCACCAGCAGCAGTAGTTTGCTTTTATGTTGTTTTTCAGTTTTAGTCTTGTACTGTATTTTTACCGCTATTATATCACAACATTGTGGACAATGTCTGATATAGTGTGGGAGAGGTACTTTTCATTTCAATGTACTTTCAATTCTGTTGTATTCCTTTTAGAAAAATCAATGAAATGAGCAATTCTGTGCGTTATTTTCTTTAATATCGAGTTTTCCCCGATTATTAAGCCATACTAGAAAAATCCTTAAATTACTCGCATTACCCGACTTACCACTGAATGGTTCGTAATTACGAAGCCGGGAACGATTAAACAAGACCAATACAATCTTGACATCTTCGACCCCCTGCTTAAGAAATTCCATCCCGATCACCATTGCGAGTGCACCTTTAGTTTCAGTTCAAAAGTAACCCCCAGTAGTTTATACTAGCAGTCAGCACCGTCTGAACACAAACCACGCGGGGAGCCGATGAATATAAGCGTTTGATGCCTAATCAATAATGATCCTTCGTATCTCAATGCAAAATGAAAAGAAATTGCACCAAAGTACACGGTCGCAGATAAGAAACGAGAGATATGAGAAGGACTCCGTTTCGGGTTGGTTCAGAGGTACTGGTTCTGAACTCGGTAGGGCGTGCTACGGCTCGATCCCCCACAACCTCCGCATCGGATAAAACATGAAGGGGTTACCACACTCGTGTACCAGACCCCGTGCTAAAAAAGGATCAAAATCGCTAACCGGCTACTCCACTACGTGCGTGCGAAGGCAAAGGGCTTAATGTGACTGCGCTAGAACGAACCGGGTGAAATAAGATCGAAAAACTCTAGGTGAAATCGCAATGTGATTGTCGATTGTTTCGCTTGACGGGAAGTCGACGACATAGCCTGTTGCTTATGTCATTAGTGTATCGGTAGTGTTCTATCAAAGTACCGGACTATCCGACAGAACGATCCACCAGACAGTTTGCTATGAGTATGCGCGAATAAAATCTTGTCCGCCGATTTTCAACCGACTATTTGCTTGAGGACAAGCAAAGGTTTAAGTTTGGGGAAGTTTGATGACGAGAAAACGCATCGGTTATATCGCTAGATTTCATTGACTTTTACCGCGCATTCACCGTTTTAACGCTCGATTCCTCGAGTTTTTCTTACTATTTTGCAGGTACATCGATATGTGAGACCAAATCAAGAATTAAGAAGAAAAGAACAAAGAAACCACAAGAAATGAAGCAAGACAGAAGCCTGCATAAACTCTGCATAATTTGTTACGACCACGGTCGTTACAAGGGTGTCACGACCGTGACACCTTACTTTGGGCCATCACGACCGTGAGGAAGTAGTCACGACCGTGACACTTGAAAACATAAAACAACGAGCGTGAAGACCTTGTCACGCCCGTGACAAGGATATAACTTGATTCTTTTGACTCAGACTACGTCAAAGCCACCAGTGAAGCCCACTCCTCCTAGTAATTCTCACGTGAGGGAGACTTCTCCCACTTTCTGCTGCCACTTTCCAACATTTTCTCAACCACTTCAGCAAAACCCAAGAAGCAAAAGACCAAGGACCAGCCCATTGGAAGCTCTATAAATAGGACCAGCTCAGGAGGATTCAGGGACAGACTTCAGTATCCAAATTTCCTGCGGAAGCTCTGCCGAATTACCTTACCATCAGAATTATTATTCCAGCATTTTATTTTCTGCCTTATTTTATTTGTATCCAAACCAACCGTGTAACAATTTCCAACATTAGGGAATTGTTATACTTTTATTTGTTTCCAGCCTTCAGCATTCGTTTTAATTTTTATTTCCGCCTACTCCAAGCCTTCCGGTCTGTGGAAGAAGGAGTCTACTCAGATATTTGTTAATCAGGTTTTTCAGTTATTGCTATTTAATTTATTTATAATGTCTATTTATTTTTCTGCCATTAGTAAGCTAATAATTAACTCTGAGTCTGATTTAACCTCGATGAGTAGCTAAATACCTTAGGGCGGTATGTAGTTATAACTAACTTAACCGGTAAAATATAACCATGGGCTAAAATAATTAATCGCTTAACATTCTGGCCGATACTTTTTAATTAAATTCGACCTTTTCGTTACGAGAGTAAGAAAAGGGTATTAGGTTGGGTCAAGACCACGAGAGTGTGAGATTTTAACCAGATAGCTAAAGTTAGGCATTTAAATTAAATACAGCGAGAGCGCTTTAAGATAAATTAGAATTATTTAGTTTCCAAAAATTACCTCTAAACACTTATGGGCTAGCGAGAGCAGGCATAGGGCTTTAGGGATAAGATCTGATTCAAGACCACGAGAGTGTGAGTTGAGGGTATTCAAACTAGTAATCTCTACCGAATAGATTAAGTGAACATCTTTATAAGCCTAGGTTAGATTGACCCACCTAAGTTAGTATAATTACATACCGACCGTTTTAGTATTATTTTATTAAAAACTTGAATTTAACTCCGCCTTCAATAGTCTTAGAAAACCAACAACAATCGTGACAACTATTCGCCTTAGCTAAACTAGAAGTTCATCTAGCACTAAGTAACGATAGAATCCCTGTGGATCGATAATCTTAAATATTACTTCGATAGGCTATGCACTTGCAGTAAGATACCGCTAGACGCATAAGTAGACACGTCTTTAGCCCATCAGGATTCTGTGCATTCCTCAACAGGTTGAGCCTGAGATGGACATTCTGTGTTGATACACTTTAAACCAGAAACCTTAGATTTATATCTAGGACTAATACCCAGCCTTTTCTATCCTATTGACATAGGATCCCTCTTAGGAGAGCCTAATCCTTCCCTTGGTTGGATTTTGTGCATTCCTCAAAAGGTTGAGCCCATGATGGACTCTGGTGTTGATACACCTCCCACCTGATGTAGCCTAGGATGATTTCCCTGTTGCTCATTTTGGTTTCTCTCCCTTGCTTGACATTGTTTAATGCATTAGGATAAGTTCATATATAGGATATTTTAGGCTAGGAGCATGATTGCTCAGAGGTTGAGTATGTCTCCCTCTGCTTGTTTGCATTAAGGGTTGAGGTGTTCCTCCCCTTTGCTTGTGTGTTGTTTTTCTTTTTATCTGTGTGTTTGCATTAGATGTTGAGTCTGTCTCCCTCTGCTTGTCTGTTTTGATTGTTTTCTTTTTGCTTAATTGCTTAGAGGTTGAGTGGGTCTCCCTCTGCTTGTATTGCTGCATTGCATGTGCATCTTTAATGTTTTCTTATGTTTATTCGTTTAGCTGATGCTTTGTCTGTTTCTGTTTCCCATTAGCATGATCCCCTAGGAGTCTCACTTCCTTTGATAAGGAAGTGATGATAGAACTTTAGGTTGAAACCCTTTCATGATAACGTCTAGGAGTTCCCTATTTCAAACCTCAACCATAGGATGAATCCTTGGCATGACAACATTAGGACTTGGCAGTTCCCCCGTAGAGTTCGTTCTCTTCTCATCTCAAAACAACAGTAAAAAACGTAATAAAGGCAAGTTAGTACAAGCGCGTTACGAGCCTTAAGCTACTTGGGAAATGAGAATTGAGCGGCCTCCTCTCAATCGTCTAGAGTGTTTAGTATACGTCCTTTGGGCGATATGCGACGCATTCGCTCCTAAGTCATAGTCTCTAGAGCTGCACTAACTACAAACACTCATAAAAAACACTTCTTCCGTAAAAGACTTCAAAAACAAAGATCAAACTTCTTTTGTCCTTTGGGACCTTTAATCCTCGGAAACCATTTTCATAAGGAGAGTTTTGTTAACTCTCGGTTCTACCGCAAATGGTAAATGCCTAAGTCTCCAAAGGTCGAGCTGCATACACCAACTGCTGGAACCGTTTGTTAACCCTACTCGAATAAAACTTTTGAACCAGCCTATGGTCTTGATAGCCCGAACTATGTTTGCTCTGATCTTTCACGTCGTGTGAAAGTACGTAGGCACGAGATGCGATATCTCGGCGAGCAACCTTCCCCTTTCACCCGTAGTAAGCCGAACTACATTGACTCTAATTTCTCGTTCTAGACGGGAATACGTAGGCATAGAACTACTGTGTTCTGCCGAGTTAATTTTATTTTCTTTTCAGACCAACCTTTTAGCGTAGATAGATAAACCAACCCGTCAGATAAACGCAACAAGCGTGGATCCCGTTGAGTACAACGGACGTGAGGGGTGCTAATACCTTCCCCTTGCGTAACCGACTCCCGAACCCAAACATGGTTGCGATGACCTTGTCTTATACCTTTTCGTCAGGTTTTTCCGATCGTTTCCTTTCCCTTTCTGTGGAATAAATAACGAAAGGTGGCGACTCTTCTATTTTGTCGGCACCTTATTTTCGCAGTAGCGACACCATGCCAAACGGACACTCAATTTGTGAGTTATGGCGGAAACACAACCCACACTTCCCGTACTTACTACAACATCCAAACTTACTCCATCAAGAAATAACTTAATTCCATGTTACTACTTCACTATCACATAGAGCATTGTAGTAACTTCCAACGCTTCTAATCCTGCGTCATTCCGAGTTATGGTTCTCCCATTACGACAAAATATGAAAACAACATTTCCACACTTAGAAGGCCATTACACACATCTTACTTCCTTTAATAATCACCAGAAGTCACTATCCACCCTTTACATACTCGACCTCATAATCTGTTGCCGTATCACACACCAGACACAAGTCTCAAAATTACTCCATCAACTTAATTCATTGCCTATCCAATTAGACATATAACATGGATCTCTCAATATCGAACTAGTCTCCATAACTAAGTTGATCACAACTCCACTTCACGTCCTGGCTGTGTATCACTACTTTGTCAGGACAACTTCCAGACAACCACAACTAATCGGCAAACCGCCAACTTTCCACTTTCGTTAATACACAAAATTCCCAAGTACTTAGCCTTACCCCAAACAATTCACTGCTCACGCCATTTAAGCTTGCAAGACACGTCTATCCCATCCAACACAATCCCAACTACTATCAACAAGAGATTAAGGGTGATCAGTTCCTCAATTTGTCAATAGACAGCCGAAATCATGATAGGGTACAAACCATCTCTACCAAACTATAAGAGCGTTTAATCATACACTGAGCTACAACTCCATACTTGTAGCATCCTAGGGAAGCACAACTTTCTCCCCCACTTGGATCATTTCCACTTCTGCAGACAAAGGTTAGACAACAAACGCGTATCGACAGTGTTTTCACACACGTGTCGCATACAAGGGAAACAACCAACATTAGACAACTTGGCCGGATGGACCGACCTGCTCTGATACCACTAATGTAACACCCTTCTAAACCCCACGGAAAATATAAGCATGATCAGAGTAAAATTAACATGCATTCACAAAGGGCGTCACACATACACTTCCAAATTACTAAAAACCATCTGTCATGCTCATTAACACTGAAATAAATAATCATACTTTACAAAATTTCATTTGCATGTAGCAGCAGATTCATTTATATCACAATTTTTCATAAAAGAAATATTTGTGTTTATCACATAAATCAACATCACTTAGGCACTGAGGCCAACATCACAATATACATCTGAAAGATAACCCAAACGATCCCATTGTTACATGACCAGAGCATGACTCGACCCAATACGATTAAATCACTAAACAGCTACACCAATAGCGACCTCGCAACTACGAGCAGTACTACACCTTGGTACCTGCGCGATGTCATGGATGACATCATTCCAGCAGAAGGGTGAGAAATATTATCATAATAACAATGCATATAATCATATATAAATGCACAAGTACATAATATATATATTCCACATTTTCTCACCACAATTCATTATAATCGTCATATATGTCACAATATATGTTTACCTAATTAAGCACATTCATCAATCATGCTTTTACAAGTCATGTCCTTTCCACATAAACATTTACAATGATATTTACTTCACCAATTCACATAAACATACGCCACATGTTTATTTCACCAATTCACATAAACATACACAACATGTTTATTTCACCAATTCACATAAACATACACAACATGTTTATTTAACCAATTCACATATAAGGATGATAAATGCAACTCATAGAGACCGACTCACGACTCTATGCAGATGCAAATGCGGTACCGACTCATTCAGTAGGTTCAATTGAAGAACCAAATGGAACCATTGCTTGTTACCAAAGTAACTCCCCGTCGGGCCTACGATGTTCACCCATCGCTCACACCCCACATGGGCACATGATGTTTCAGAATTGCTCACACCCCACATGGGCACACAATCCGATTGCTCACACCCTACAAGGGCACACAATCATTCTGAAGATTCTCCATGGAATCAAATATAAACCATCGCTCACACCCCACAAGGGCACACGATCGTTTCTACAGATCCTCCTAGGGATCAAAAATAAACCATCGCTCACACCCCACAAGGGCACACGAGGTTTCTGCAGATCCTACGCGGGATCAAGACACAAGAATGCAATCATGATGCTTCACATGCAAAACGACTCCATACAATCTTGAAATGCATACATATTCACAAATATATATAATTACGCATTTCACCTCATACAAGTATATACAATTATGCACATAATTGTCAAACGGCCACATCTCACACTTTCATACAACAATCACAATATATACCATGTCACTCATATAAACTCATCAACTCTCACAAATACTCATTTGGGATTATGGTTACATCGCTTATACCCCACCAGGAACAACATCTCAGTTATTCTACCCCTGTGATTACTACACTATGAACGACACCTTGTCATTCTACCCCAATGACTAAGAATCTCGCACGTTTACATATTCTCAACATCATTATCACATTACCAAGCAATGCACATATATATTCTCATGCATTCTTCACACACTATCACATAAAATCAATATGCACTCACAAGGTCGTGCAAACTGCAACGAACTCAATTACACTTATCATGCACTTTTAATTCAATTAAACAATGCATATATTGTCAAAAGACCATGTTTCATAATCGATTCATAATCTAGGATTCACGCCATAAGGCTACCCACAACACATCACATCACAACAACACACAAACTATCCATTCAGATAAGGATTAAACATAATTAAACCAAACAATCGACAATTGGATGGAAAGCACAGGAAATAAAAGAAAATGTTGTCACATTCGCCGACCTTCGCTTGGCGAAGCATTTGGCAAATGCTCGCCACCACACTCGCTTGGCGAACTCGCTGGCGAATACAGTCAGTAGCTACTGGAATGTGTTCGCTAACACTCGTTGGTTCACTCGCCTAGCGAACCTTCGCCTGGTGTACACGCCAGCGAAGACTAACTTTGGCTACTGACTTGGTTCACTACCCACTCGCTGGGCTTCGCCTGGCGAACCTGCGAACTCAAAAATCCCTAACTGTCCAAAATCACTCAATCACCCCAAAAACCGACCGATTCTCACCAACCTGGTTCCATAGCCTTAGTATAACATCCCTCGACTAAACTTTACCACTTATTCTCATTTTTAACCGTTAAAAACTCGGTTCTATTGATTAAACTCATTTATGCCCTAGAATGGAAAATGAGGAAAAATAACCAAACAATCCAAACAATCCATACATAATCACATACGTTGGTAAGATAACAATATTTCACACCCTTACCTTGATTAAATCGGAAGCTAAAAGTCGATTCTTGATGATTCCGAGCTTTTCCCCTTTTCCTCCTCTTTTCTCCTCTTTCTCTTTCTTTCTCCTCTCTTTCTCTTATGTTTCCATTCTCTTTCTTTTCTCTCTACTTTTCCTTTATATCTCTTTCTATCATATTTCTTTCCATCATAATTCTTCTCAAATATCTACCAATTCATTTTCTCATAAGATATCTCATCATTAAATAGAGAATATATGATAAATCCACATTATTCTACCAAGTAGAATAAATCAGTTAAATCCAATAATTCACTTAAATCAGATAAATCACACAAACCAATTAATTAGTACCATTAATCAGTTATTGAAAATTGGGCTGTTACAATGAGCCCCATATCTGTCATCTCAAATTCATTTGACATGTCTTTCTTGAACTCTTTGAACATGCTTAGATTGTTCCCAGTGAAGATCAAGTCATCAACATATAAGCACACGACCAAAATATCTCCACTTTGCGCTTTAATATAGAGTGCATGCTCATATGGACATTTGATAAAGTTCTTGTCTTGAAAGTACTTGTTGATTCGAACATTCCAAGCTCTCGGTGCTTGCTTGAGTCCGTACAACGCCTTTTTCAACTTGAGGACTTTTTCTTCTTGCCCTTTTACTTCATATCCTTGTGGTTACTCGATATAAACTTCTTCTTCGAGAAAAATATTCAAGAAGGCCGAGTTCACATCCATTTGATAGATCTTCCATTCATTCTGGGCTGCCAAAAAAATGATCAGTCTAATAGTTTCAAGACGAGCAACGGGGGCAAATACCTCATCATAGTCAATTCCTTGTCTTTGACTATAGTCTTTTGCCACCAGTCTTGCTTTGTATCTCTCCACGTCTCCTTTTGCATTCTTCTTCGCCTTGTACACCCATCTTACTCCGATTGCTTTGCGTCCTCGTGGAGGTGTAGTAACTTCCCACGTATCATTCTTCGTGATTGACTTTATTTCTTCATCCATGGCGTCTCTCCACTTTACATTTTCAACAGCTTCTTGATAGCTTAAAGGCTCGTAATCACCAAAAAGAAAAAAGAGGTTAATGTCATTTTGGTTTTTGGTTACCTCATAAAGCTCTTCAATGCTCCTTAATCGTGGTGTCTTCTCACTTGAGCTTGTTTTATCCAACCTTGGTGTCGGTGAGGCAGGTGGTGTAATATGTTCATCTATCATTGGTTGTTCCATTTCATCATCTTCTTCTTCAAAATAAGGAAGAAAATCATACCTGTCTTCTTGAACACTCCAACCCCAACAATCTTCTTCATCGAACTCCACGTCACGGCTTATGACAATCTTTCCACTATTTGGATTATAGAGCTTGTACCCTTTGGAGCTTGAGTCGTAACCCACGAATACCTACTTCTCACTTTTATCATCGAGCTTTGTTCTCCTTTCATCTAGAACGTGGGTATATGCAATGCTTCCAAACACCTTAAGGTGAGAGATCTCTGGCTTCCTTCCACTCCATCCTTCTTATGGTGTCTTCTCATGCACACTTCTTGTTGGAGAACGGTTTGTCAAGTAAACCGCACATGCCACTGCTTCGGCCCAAAACTCTTTCGACATCTTCTTACTCTTAAGCATGCTTCGCACCATATTAAGTATGGTCCGGTTCTTTCTCTCCACTACTCCATTTTGTTGTGGAGATCTTGGAACTGTTAGTGAGCGACGTATTTCATGGTTTGTTGAACTCATTTGAAGTAAACTCTCCTCCCCGGTCAGATCTCACGGCCTTAATAGAAAGACCACTTTCTTTCTCCCCAAGAGCTTTGAACTTCTTAAAATTTTCAAACACTTCTGACTTCTCCTTCAAGAAATAAACCCATGTTTTTCTAGAATAATCAT
Source organism: Lathyrus sativus (assembly GCA_963859935.3). NCBI lineage: Eukaryota > Viridiplantae > Streptophyta > Magnoliopsida > Fabales > Fabaceae > Lathyrus > Lathyrus sativus. The sequence continues at coordinate 127,479,816 of OZ012741.1, forward strand.
CAATAAATAGGAGAAAGTATTTATTCTTACCAAACGAGTTTAGATTGATTGGTCCACAGACATCAGTGTGTATGAGCTATAGTGGTTTTGTCGCTCTTGATGTTGATTCCTTTGGAAAGCTTTTTCGAAATTGCTTCCCAATTAGACATCCTTCACATAGTTGGTCTGGGTGGTTTATACTAGGCAATCCTCTCACCATCTACTTCTTTGACAAACATTCTAGACTACCGAAGTTGAGGTGTCCAAATCGTAGATGCCATAGCCACGAAGAGTCGGTATAGCAGGCCTTGAGACACTTTGCCACATCATTTTGAATGTTAAAGAGGAACATTCTATTCTTTGACATAGGCACCTTAGCGATCAAGTTATGCCCACAATCTCTTAAGAAAATACTATGTTCTTTCAAGTGGATGTCATATCCTTTCTCCAATAATTGTCCCAAGCTCAAAATATTATTTTTCATGTTAGGAACATAGTAGACATTGGATATGAATTGATGACTCCCATTCTTTAAGCGTATGGGAATTTTACCTTTTCCTTTGACCGGTATCTTTGAGTCATCTCCAAATGAGACATTTTCAGTTGTCGCTTCATTGATCTCTATGAACATGCTTCGATCGCCGCACATGTGGTTTCTTGCGCCGGTGTCGAGGTACCATTTGTTTCTTTTCTCTTCAAATTGGTTTTGGCACGCGAGCAGCAAAGTTTCTTCTTCTCCACCTTTTTCTTCTACAAAGTTAGCTTTCTCCACAACTTTCTTTGAGAATCTACACTCAGATGCATAGTGACCGATTTTGTTGCAACTGAAGCACTTGATTTGTAACTTGTTGCACCTTAACCATGAATTTCCATTTCCACGACCTCTTGTTGCTTGTGGATTCCAACTTCTTTCTCCATTGTTGAAGTTGTTGGAGTAGTTGTTGTAACTGCCTCTTCTTTCTCCTTCATGTCCTCGTCCACGTCCACGTCCAAGGTCTTGGCCACGACCTCGTCCTCTTTGACTCTTGTAATTCTCATAGTTTGCTTCCTTTGCATTGAGTTGTAGTAGTTGCTCCATAGTCTCCTTTTGTTTAGTTTTTCTCTTTTGTTTTTCTTCTTATGCTTGTAAGGAACCCATAAGTTGCTCAATAGTCATGGTGTTTAAATCCTTGTTTTCTTCAATGTTGGTAACAATGAAGTCAAAACTTGGATTTAAAGTGCGAAGTATTTTTTCCATGACTTTCACCTCATCAACATCTTCACCATTTCTTTTAAGTTGATTGACTACGGACAATACTCAAGAAAAATAATCAGAAATTGACTCATACTCTTCCATAAATAAGCGTTCAAACTCATCTCTAAGAGTTTGAAGACGAATCTTTTTCACCTGCTTCACTCCTTTGTTGCAAGTTTGAAGCTTGTCCCATGCTTCTTTGGTCGTCGTTGCATTGGAGATCTTCTCAAATGCATCTTCATCCACCGATTGATAAATGAGGAAGAGAGCTTTCTTGTCTCTCTTTCTTGACTCCTTTAATGTCTCCTTTACACCTTGGCTTAAAGAGGCTTCATCTTTCTCCTTGAAGCCTTTCTCAATGATATCCCACACATCTTGAGCTCCTAGTAGCATCTTCATCTTGATACTCCAATTGTCATAGTTGTTCTTTGTGAGCATCGACATTTGAAAAGGGAAACCTCCATTCACCATCTTTTGAGGACCTTCAAGCTCTAATGCCACTTTGTTGGAAATAAGACCTTTTGTGTTTAGGAAAAGTGTGTGGGAATATTAGAGGCTTAAAGAGAAACTTGATAGGTAGAAGAATTATTTATGGAAGAGAGAACTTTGTATTTTGCTTGATACAAAAGTGTAGAATTATATCTCTATTTATAGTACTCTAAGGAAAACTCTAGACACATTAATTCTAGAGAGTTCTCAACTCTAGGAATTCCAAGACCATTCTACAAAATATTACAACCCTAAGAAGTATCTAGACACTTCAAACATTACAAGAGTTTTCTAGAAACATTAATTAAAATTACTTAAGTCCAAAATAACTAAGCCCAAAAATCCAAGTGATATGTTTAGGCCCAAATCAAGTTTAATCTTTCAACATTAACTTGTACCCTTGGGACATAAATTAACATTACCCAAATAATTATTGAATGAGTAATGTTAATTTGTGCCCATGAGACACAAGTTAAGAGATAGGATAATGTTAACTTGTGCCCCAAGGGCACAAGTTAAGAAAGCCACTTATAGTAAATTTGCATTAGAAAAAACGATTTAAAATTTAATTTTATACTTTAATTAAAGTTTGTACACAATTTTCAAGTAGAGGTGACAATGAAATCCATTTAGATAATATTCATCCAATCCATCCAATCCATCCATAAGACAAAAAATAATTTAATGAATTTGATCCAATCCATCCACTAACTCATATGGATGTATTCAATCCATCCATCTCATTTTATAAATCCATTGAATATTATGTTATCACTTATTAAAATAATTTTTAAATTAATTTTTTGGATGGATGGATATCCATCCATTAGAAATATGTTAATGAATGGATTGGATGGATTTTATATTTTAATGGATGGATTGGATTGAATTTTTATTAAGAGAGTTTAGTGGATTGTTAATGGATTAACATATTGTTTTGATCCATTCATTAACAATCCAATTCATGTCCATTCAATCCATCCATTTTGTCATCCCTACTTTCAAGACAATATTTCTTAATTTAGTTCTTAATTTGTGCCCTTGGGGCACAAGTTAACATTACCCTAAGAGATAAATATAGGAAATAATTCTTGGAAATTGTGTAATAAATTTAATACAGTCTTATAATTAATGACTTTATTGTTTTTTTTTTCATACATATTTTTTATTTGTGGGTTTTTTAACATGTGTCCCAAGAGCACAAGTTAGGATTATCTCTATTCAATTATAATTTTTTTGTTAAAAATATATTTCCTCAATTTTTTTAATTGTCTTTATTTTTTTATTTTTTACGTTAGTTAAAAAATTTAATAATTATTGTTACTTTTTAAACAATGAATTTTTTTATGTCTATAATATCTTTAATTTTTAATTATTTTAATATACTTTTACTCTCTCTATAATAAATAATTAAGAGTAATTTTAATAAAACTATAATTATTATTAGCTTGAATTTTAAAAACCACGATTAAAAAGAAACATAATTATTACCTATGTTCTTTTTTATAAGAGACAACTTATTTTTTATATTTATTAAATAATCAATATGTCTAGTCTAAAAACTGATCAAATATGTTGATTATTGAATGAATCTAAAAAGTGAATTGTTTCTATAAAAAAATTGAGATAGTATTTTATAAAATAGACACTTAAAAAGAAATGGAAAAAATATTACTGACATAACTGTAACCTTAATTTTATTTTAGGACATTAAAACTTTGGGAATCACCAAAAGACTAGGTAAAATTCACAAGAAAAAGTGGGTTGGAACTTGGACCCATGCTAAGAATTTATTCATTCACACGCACGCGCACACAGGTACTTATAACCACAATAACAATAATAATAAGGGTCTTGCTAACCGGTGTCCTCATGACACTATTTAAATATTCCATATTAAAAAATTATTTTTTTAAAAATTCAAACACTTCAATTTCCAATTTACATTATTACACATCATTGCACATACTTTTATAAAAATTTACTATTTAAAGTTTTAAAAAGTGTCCTGAGGGCACTGGTTAGCATTTCCCTAATAATAATACTACATCCATTTTAAAATAACACATAAATTAAAATAAAATAAAAAAATAATTAAATAGATAAATATATTAAATTTACAAAATTATAATTAATTATTATTGGCCGTTGTATATTGTCATAAATGTATGGTATAATTTGATATTTTAAAAATAATAAGGACAATATTTATTAATGATAAAGTTGGTAAAAGTTAATTAATTATGAATTGAGAAAATAAAGAAATATTTATTTTGAAATAAATTTTTCAAGTTAAAGAGACATTTATTTTGAAACAGAGAGTATAATAAATATAATCTCGATCTTAAATTATAAGTTATTTTATTAAAAAATTTATCTTAAATTATAAATTATTTTACATTTCCAATAGAATATTAATGATATTTTCCCGATATACCCTTAAATATTTATTATTATTTATTATTTTAACTATTTTAATTTTTCTCTTCTTTGTAATTATGAGGGATATTACTGTAAAGACATATATAATTTGTCTTTTCAATAAAATAATAATAATTTTTTTAATTTGTACGAAATGTTCAAAACGTCTTATAATTTGAGAGAGTATTTACTAAGTTATAAATTATAAGACGTTTTGACAATTACATACGTATTAAAAAATTTAATTATCATTTATTAAAAAAGATAAATTATGTTTAATTTTATAATAATGTCTCTCGTAATTAATAATAATAAGTATTTAAAAGTATATTAAAAAAATATAATTAATATTAAAAGTGTAAGATAAATTATAATTTGGGATAATTTTTTTTTTTACAAATTTATAATTGAGGTGAGAGGAAGTATTAAATAACAAACTTGTTTCGCGGGAAGCTCGTTTAACGAACTATCTTCTCCCTTCCTAAACAGAAAATCAAATCCAGCTTTGTTGTTTCCATTTTCTTACCTCCGCCACCCGAAAAATTTTCTCTTTTTTTTTCTCGATTCAAATCTTCTCTCTCTTCTTTCCACTCTCAAACGCACACACAATGCTATGAAGAATCCCAATCTCATCATCGATCCATGTCGTCGAACCCTCCGCCGCCAGAAAAGGATCCACCTCCAGCCACGCCGTCTCCGGTATCCTCTAGAGCCAACAAACTTCAGAAAACTCCTCACATTCTGAGCCGACTCACCGTGACTTCATCCGACCATGAAGTCGCCGACTTCGCTGAATTCGAAGACCAAGAAGAGAGTAAAATACACGAGGAAGATTGCGCTGTACCTCAACGTCATTTCGAACGGGGCGAATCATCGTCATCTTCTACTTCGTCGTCCATTTTGCTCCCGTCTTCTTTAGGTCTCAATAGCATTCGAACGCGATTATCGCCTCTTCGTCATTCTTCTTCCGCTGGTGCTCCCGCCTTCGCCATAAAAGAAGCTGCTGTTCCTGTCAGCATCAACAATGCCGCCAAATCTAGATCCAAATCTTCACATCCGAGAGACCTAGGTATACAGATTTCTCTAATAATATGAACCAAAACTTGATTTTACGTTGAATTGAATCAATCTCTCATGCATATTTAATTTAATTTTCGTTTATTTTGAAATTAGTTTAATTTTGGAATGAATTGGTTAGTGAATTTTTCAATGTTGTTCTTCGTTAGGGGAAAAATTTAATTGGAATAAATCCAAATCGTTGAAAGCTCATCATACACATCTCCTCCCTGTGCCGGAGGTGATATATTATACTTTTATATATAATTTTATGGAATTTCTGTGTGGGTGCGTGATTTTAATTTAGTAATTTTGCGTGTCTCTGTGTTCAATATTTGGATAAATGTATGTAGATCAGGTTCATGACGTGTTTTTTTGTACAGGGAAATCGTGCAGCTTTTGCGGAAATACAATCCCCACGTTTTCAGGAAATCCTGAGACTGACAAGTCGGAGGCATAGGAGAAACCCTGATATTAAAAGCTTTTCCCATGAGCTCAACTCCAAAGGAGTTAAGCCTTATCCAACCTGGAAACATCGTGCCTCTTGGCACGTGGAGGTACTTTTGTTTTAAATTTCTTTTATTTTCATATTAGGTTTTATGTCGCGGTCGCATTGCAGTCGCGTAAAGGCTTTTGCGATTTCGGTCGGTTAAGGTATTGTGACACTGATAGCGGTTGTCGCGATGTGAATTAACCACAATTTATTCTTTATCACAAAACAGTGAATAATGGTATTAGTATCTACACCTTTCGATACTGTTTTGTCGCAGCCGTTTTCTGGGTAAAGTACCTATTTTAAAACCTGAAAACAATAAGCCCTATTTGGATTAACTATTTAATTAAACGCTTAGAGCATTGTTTCCTTATAAAACTATAAACTGTTTTCCAAAGTTATCTTGGAGAGTCTACGAAAATTAACTGAAAACAACTTATGAACATGTCATAAACTCTTTCAAACTGTCTCACAAGTGTTTATGCGAGGAGATATGCTCAAACAAATAAGTTCTAACAGACCCTAAATTTGTTGAACCCCTTTTTTGGTTTTATATTGAAATGAAATGTTGCAGGAAGTCATGGTGGAGATTAGAAATAAGTTTGAAAAACTAAAGGAAGAAGTCGATTCTGATTTGGGTGGTTTTGCTGGTGATTTGGTGGGTACTCTTGAAAAAATATCTGGGTCTCCTTGTGAATGGAAAGAGGGGCTGGAAGATTTATTGGTTGTTGCTCAACAATGTGCAAAGATGTCCGCTGCTGAGTTTTGGATAAAATGTGAAACTATTGTTCAAAAACTAGATGATAAACGCCAAGAAATACCAGTGGGGATCCTTAAACAAGCTCACACACGCCTGCTGTTTATTCTCTCTAGATGTACTCGTCTTGTGCAATTCCAGAAGGAAAGTGATCAAAAAGAACAAGATCACGTTCTTAGTCTTCACCAACTCAGTGATCTTGGAGTATATTCAGAGCAAATTTTGAAGGCTGCAGAGAATTGCAGTGTTCCACCTAGTGGACATGAGATGGCTGAGAAGCAGTTACCAAAATCACATGGAAAAGAGCAAGAGAAATTGGTAACAAAACAAAGTAAAGATGACCAACATGCAAGTGCTGCGACTGACAGTGCGGAGGTTACCACAGCCGAAAGTGTTGAGTCAACTCCCAGTAGCTATAAAATGGCTTCTTGGAAAAAGCTTCCATCAGCTGCTGAGAAAAAACGTGTATGTCAAGATGCAGTAGTGAAAGATGAACACGCTGAAACCTTGGATACTTCATCATGTCAACCTGAAAATTCACAAACTTCATCTAGAATGCGAAAGGATTCTTGGGGATTCTGGGGAGATCAGCAAAATCTACCATATGATTATTCAATGATCATCTGCAGGATTTGTGAGGTTGAAATACCAATCGTAAGTGTGGAGGAGCATTCTCGAATTTGCACAATTGCTGATAAATGTGATTTGAAAGGCTTAACTGTAAATGAACGGCTTGAAAGAGTTTCAGAAACTATTGAAAGGTTACTTGAATCCTGGACACCAAAAAGCACACCTAAAAGCACTGATACTCATGGAGAAAGCTTTGAGTTTGCGAGAGTGTCAACATCGAGTTTGCATGATGAGTTCAATGAGTTGTCTCTAGAAAGAAATAACTTGTCTTGTAGATGCTCTGAAGACATGCTCGACCCTGCTCCTGAACCTGACATTAGTTTTGTTGCAGATGATCTAAACCATTCACCTGAAATAACATGTGATACTCAAATCTGCTTAAAACCTGATCATAGCGCAAAGGTATCTTCACCAGGAAGCTTGACACCGCGGTCACCATTGATTACACCAAGAACAAGTCAGATAGAAATGTTACTAGGCGGAAGAAGACACATATCTGAACTTGAGAGTTATGACCAGGTATACACTACCTTCTATTTATCCTTCATCATAAATCATTACATGCAGAAAAGCATATTATCAACTTGTATACAGTATAACCCATGCTGTTCATCTGTCGTATTTTTTTCAGATTAATTTTTCTGAATTTGAGACATACTAGTGATACATTCTTTTGAATACACACTTGACTGCATTCTTTGTAATTGGTCTATTTTAAAAAAAATCAAATTAGTTTTCTCAATGGGTTCAAAGAATGAGTGCTAGCATTCCTCCCGGAATAGTTTTATTGATGATTAGAATGTCAAATGACAGATAAACAAGCTAGTTGAAATTGCTCGTGCTGTTGCAAATGTGAACAACTGTGACTACAGTTCTTTGGAGTATCTGCTTGAACGCGTAGAAGAGCTTAAATACGCAATTCAGGACAGAAAAGAAGATGCACTTATTGTGGAGACTTTTGGTCGACGAATAGAGAAACTTTTGCTGTGAGCATTTGTCAATTTTTCGTCTGGTTTCAGGACAACCATATATTTTGGTGATTTTTAAAGTATTTATAAGATTTTTCCAGCATTTCTGTAGAACCACTATTTTCAGTATAAACTGAAAACTGTGTCGTTCCTATTATATTTTTCCTTTATTTCCTTTATGCAATCATAATAATGCTGAAAATCATACCTTGAAATATGCTATACCTTAATAGGGAGAAATATGCTACCCTTTGTGGGCAAATAGAAGATGAAAAGGTAGACTCATCAAATAGCATGGCTGATGAAGAGAGTTCTATAGAAGATGATACAGTCCGTAGCCATCGTGCTAGCCCGATTAACACTTGTTCTAAGGACAGAACCTCTATTGAAGATTTTGAAATAATAAAACCAATAAGCAGGGGTGCATTTGGACGAGTTTTTCTTGCCAGAAAAAGAGCAACTGGTGATTTATTTGCTATTAAGGTAGACTTCGTTAAACTGAAATGAGCCAAATGATTACCTTGCACAAAACAAGTTGAGATCAATTGACTCTATGAACTATGTTATTAAACAGTGTTTGCAAATTGGATATATCTATTCCTGAAGTCTTAAAACAATATTCTCCAGTCCGATATGACTATTCTTCACTCCAGCATTGTCAGTTGGCGATGGCTGGTTATAATATTAATAGCCTATAGAAACCATTTGAAAGTCTTCTTGTCAAACTAACTAACTGAGTAATAATTAGAAAAAGGTTTAAACTATTCTTTTATCTTTTTCCAGGTTCTAAAAAAGGCAGATATGATTCGTAAAAATTCAGTTCAAGATATTTTGGCCGAGCGAGACATCCTTATATCTATTCGAAATCCTTTTGTGGTAAGTAGGCCATACCATGTCGTTCATTGCTTCATTTGTGAAGTTGATGCACATTGTTAACATATCCAATTTTCATGTAATTGTGATGAACAGGTCCGTTTTTTTTATTCTTTCACGTGTAGAGAAAATCTTTATTTGGTTATGGAGTATTTAAATGGTGGAGATCTCTATTCTATGTTGAGAAACTTAGGTTGCTTAGATGAAGATATGGCTCGTGTATATATTGCAGAAGTTGTAAGCATATTGGCTTTTGTAGTTTGTTGGTTAAAAATTTTCTTTTATTTTTTATTTTTTTATCTTATTTTATCTTTTTTCTTTGTTGCTCCACAGGTTCTTGCGTTGGAGTATTTGCATACTCAACATATAATTCACAGAGACTTGAAACCAGATAACTTATTGATTGGTCAAGATGGTCACATTAAGGTCAAAATCATGTATTTAATTATTTTACATATCTCTTTCCTTGTTACTTTTTTATATCAACAACAAAAATATATTTTTAAAATGACAATATTCATAGTGGAGTAGCCTAGATTACTAACATTAGGTATGGACAGTTCCTAACTCAACTCAAAAGGGTAGCTCATGGAAGGAGAAGAGCCATGTTATCCAAGTTATTATAAGAAGCATGTTATCTATATATCTGGCAGGTGAGACAATTTGTTAGGAACTTAAGAATTGGATTCCAAAGAAATAACATTTTTATTAAGAAATATCATAGGAGAGAATTTCTCTTCAAAGATTTCTCTTTCGCGAGAATACTTTATTCATATTTACAAATATTTAAAGATGTTTGGTTAGGATATAGAATAATATATATTAGAAACCTTAAATAGTTATGAGTTGTGAGAAATTAGTTAGTTAGTTGATGTTGTTATTAAAGAGTATGCATATAAATAAGATAATAGAAAGGGTAAAGAACATTTTAAATATTGTAATTGCTAATGGAGTATTCTCTGTTATGAAGGAACCTTTAAGAGAGATTCTCTTCTTTTCTATCCTAATTCTTAATAAAAATTGTTATTTCTTTGGAATCCACGTCTGGGTAATGCATGAGTTCTAGGAGATGGAGGCAGTGCAAATGGTGAATTTACCAACTTTTATGGGGTAGACCCTATTGGATTGATTGCAAGGGCCAAGACCCTTTTTGTTCTTGGAATAAAGTAAACTTCCATCCAACCCGGCAATCTTTTTTAAAGGTCTAGTAGGAAGATTTGGACTACAAAACTGTCGGTGTAAGGCAGAGGGATCAGCAATTGAGGAATACAAAACCTACATACAAATTCTTGATGAAATGGAAAATCAAGAAAAAGAATGTTGCAAAGTGGAAGAAGAGAAAATGATTGAACAAAGAGGTGATCAAGGTGAAAGGTGAAGGTGGAAATGCAGAAATGACTCAACTTTTGACCGACGAGGCCTAAAATGTTCATTATGAAGACTAAAACCACAGCAGTCCAAACTGTCTTGGTACCTATATAAAGGTAAAGAAATAAAAAAAGTTTCTATGCTATGATCAAGAATGAGAGGGAATACCCCGCAATGGCCTAAATAATTTAGATTCTTATGCTCCGATCAACCTTGGACCATAGGCGAACCTACCAATGAAGAGTCACTCGTGGCAGCAGTCGAGATTCAAGTTAAAAATTGTTCAACCATTCAAACCAAACCTATTGGGCTAGGCCTAATCAGAGGTTAGTATGTAGGTTTTCCATCTATTTTCAGATGCATCTCAACCGTAGGATTTATGACCTCCCAAAAAAGAGCACTGCGTCTCAATGGGAGAGATAGGTTGTTAAACCAGAGTATTGGGAAGAAGGCGAGATAGATTTGGTTGCTAAGGCAGGAAAGTGAAAACGTGTAAAATGAAGTGGGCTGAGCCCAGAGACACAAATGGATTATACAATCTCTCAATGTGATTTGAATAGGTTTTGAGGCAAAAAGTAATTAGAATCAGAGAAAGTACAAGACATTACTGTTGGTAACAGAGCAGGTTGATTCACGACCTAACCATTAGCGTCAAGTTGCGAGCGGAATTCTGGAAGAATTGACTATGAGTTTCTACTACCATCACATAAATGTTGAGTCTGATCAACTTAAGATTTATGTGTGGTTAACTGAATCTCATAGTCAGTAAACCAAGAAGGAGTAGTGGAATTGAGAAAACCCCTTGAGTTCAAGAATTTTTGGAGAAGGAAACCTCGAGACTAAGTAAGAGCCATAGCCACCAAGTAACTCAAGTACGGTTGAACTCTCAGAGGATTAAAGGACAAGTCTCTGCAACTAGATTAAAGCGTTTTAGCGCTTGCGAGCGCCCAAATTCTTGAGAATCATGTAGTTGAAGAGAAGAGATGTTCTAACCTATAAACCAAGATGTTCCGTAAGTTGACAAGGAACTAGTGACGACTAGTAAGGTGAGTAAAGTTGGGGATAAAGCATGACTCAATTAATGGTATCCCACTAATAGAGTTTGAGCATCACAGATCTGGTGGCATGATACTACCACGGGATTGCTTGAGTAGGTGTGGAAAGTACCTTGCAGGGGTTTCACAATTGGTATACCTCGTGCATATATGGAGGACAAGGATTCCATTTGAGTATTTGAGTAAAGAGATGGAGTGACCAGCCAACTCATCTATTGCAGTAGAGATTCTCTACAAGGCATATAAGGCAACTAGAAGTCCCTGTAGAACGTTGGAGTTACAAGGAATTCTAGGGTCATTCTATGAGTGACCAGGATTTTGTAACAAATAATTTTTTTTTTTTTTTGGATAACGCTGACTTATGCCTCAGAAGTAAAGGAATAAATATAAAAAATAATTTTTAAAAATTGTGTAATAAATTTAATACAACTTTATAATTAAGGACTTTATTGTTTTTTTTCATACATTTTTTCTGTTTGTAGATTTTTTAACATGGGTCTCAAAGGCACAAATTAACATTATTTTTTGTTTTTAATATAAAATTTATTTTGAGATGAAGGCATTAATAAATATAATTAGGGTACTTTTAAATAAAGGAAATATTTTATAAAAAAAAGACAATTTCCGATCCATTAAATACATTATTTCCAAAACAACTTAACTTTTTAATCTCTTGTTCGATTTTGAAAAATTAATTTAAAGGGTTTTGAAAAAGTAATTTAATATTTAAATTGATTTGAAGGATTTTCATTAATATAGTATCTAATAGTATCATTTTTGTGCAATTTTTTTTTTTTTTAATCTGTTTGCCAGTTTTCATTTGAATTGGTTTGAATTTGATTACCCCTGTTTCCATAGCAAGATCCAGGACTCATGAACTATAATGTTGTGGCCCTTGGGCTTTGATTTTCTACTAATTACCGTATATCACCTTGAGACGCCCTAATGAAAATATTATTTGATACTTCTTCTAAATGTTTGATCTTTTTTTTGGTTACAGTTAACGGACTTTGGACTCTCGAAAGTTGGTCTCATCAACAGCACCGATGATTTATCGGCGCCCTCATCTTTCGCTAATGGCTTTTTAGACGACGATAAACAAAAATCTCGACATGTTTCAAAAAGGGAAGAACGTCAACAACAATCAGTGGTTGGCACTCCAGATTATTTGGCACCCGAAATACTTCTGGGCATGGGACATGGTTTGCACTTTACTGCTGATTAAATAGTACATGTTATCATAGACAAGTGCTTTTAATTAGCCAGTTCATTTTTAAATGAATAAATAACTAGTTTTATTTAATTTTTTCTTTCAAATTCATTTTATTTTAAATACATTCTTATTATGCATTCTTGTACTCATGTAGGTGCAACTGCAGATTGGTGGTCGGTGGGTGTCATACTTTATGAGCTTCTTGTGGGTGTTCCACCTTTTAATGCAGAACATCCACAGGTAGGTGAATATTTAAAGATATAGACGGGACACTCAACACTTGGTGGAACTGGCCGGTCCAGTTTTCAAATCAACATCTTAATGCACTTTCTGTTTTTATTTGATGCTCTTTATTATATGGTTATATTTGCTTTGATTTTTTATTTTCATCATAATTACCCATAGATTTCTTGGATCTAATAGCGGTTACTGAATTTTTATTTTGTTTGATCCACGTCAAATAATTTTTATTTAGACTCGTTGTTTTATTTTGCTTGCAGCAAATTTTTGATAACATAATTAACAGAGAGATACAATGGCCAAAGTATCCTGAGGAGATCAGCTATGAAGCATATGATTTGATGAATAAGTAAGTATAATCAAAGTTGATGTATTTTATAAATCTTTAAAGGAAATTGTTGAATTTAAGTATGAGTTGTTACTTCCGATTTTCCATGTAGATATAAATGGAGAAAATCTCGGATTTATAAGAGAAATGATTCATACATTCAATGTCATGATAATAATTGATATGTAAATCATAAGGACCTGTTTGAGAGTTTGGAAGGGAATGGAAAAAATTGAAGGATTTGTTTTTACTCATAATATAAAAAACCCCTAATTTGAAAAACTCAAAATTTATATTAAATGACGATTTTGTATGCATAAATTTTCTAAATATATATTATGTTCTTAAAATATTTAAAAAATTAAAAATATAATAATGATAAACTATTTTTTATCATTTTATACAAAATCATTTTTTCAAAAAATGTCAAATATTTTTACAAAATTAGTTTTTGAAATCCTTTTTCTCCCCACTCCTCCAAATTCCCAAACAAACCCTAAAGAGTTTGCTGAATATGTTCAAAAGGTTGTTACACCTATATCTTGTTGAGCATTTTTGGCATGAATTCTTTATATTTTTTTACCGGTAAATAAGTCATTTTATAGAAGAGTTTTTTACCTGTAAAATAAGTCATTTTATAGAAGAGAAAATGAGGAGAAACTTTAAAAAAAGACCTTAGAGATTAATGAGTGAGATAGATATATGATATATGGCAAAACATAATGATGTCATTTGAAGCGGATCCGACTAAATGACAAGGTTTGGTGGTTGTTATGGTATATAGGAAAATAGATAGATGTGAGTGGGGAGCTTGTGTGCACACTCACCAGCTTTGCATAACAATAGGCATGTGGATAGGATAGAATGGAAGAATACGATTATGTGAAAAGTCAAACTGATGATTTTCAATAATTTATCCACAGCAATCTTACACACAATAAAGATGTGGTCAGCAGTGACTTACAAAACAAACACTACTGTCGGAACAATTTGAGAAACACGCTGTTATTAAATAGTATAAGCAGCTTCTACAAGTATTTTGTATTTCTATGATACGTCTAAATGGATATTACATGACTTATGTCATTTGTTGGTAAAAGCAGTCCTCCTTTAACGTTATACATTAAGATTCCTGTGATGTTGGTTATGGCTGACAATAAAGTTTTCTTTCAGATTATTAATCGAAAACCCAGTACAAAGGTTAGGTACAACAGGAGCTTCAGAAGTGAGTTATATACTTTTAAAAATGGAACACTCAGCAAATTATGGTATTATATTTACACAAAAGGGAACTATTTTTTTGGCAGGTTAAAACCCATCCTTTCTTCAAGGACATTAATTGGGATACGCTAGCAAGGCAGAAGGTCATCATTTTTAATTTCATTTGAACTTGATATGTTTATGCCATATGTCTTGATTTCTCACACTTGGGATGCACCCAAATCTTTACAGGCTATGTTCATACCATCGACTGAAGCTCTTGATACAAGTTACTTTATGAGCCGCTACATTTGGAATCCAGAGGATGAGCACTGTGCTGGAGGTAGTGATTTTGATGACATTACTGAATCTTACAGCAGTGGTTCAGGAAGCCATTCATCGGATGTAGATGTAAGAATACTTCTGAATTTTAGTACTTTAACACTATCAATTAGATTGAACCATTTAGTTGTTGACATGTTGTCTACTTGTTTAATTTGTGATTATGTGTAGAACATTATTGATAATAGCTATTGACTTGAAAGAGAAGACTCGATACTAATTCCTATTTGTAGGGATACATAGAGTCAATTCTAAATCAAGAACAAATCATAATAATAATAATAACTAATATCTAATATGATATTAAGTGATACTCTAAGATACTCTAAATTAAAATAAACAATATTATAATATATTTATAATATTCTAATACTCCCCGTCAAGTTGTTACAAATTAACCTTAAAAATACAAGATCAAACCAAACAAACTAATTTCATAACCAACGTAGAGAGAAAATAATAAGAAGAATAATCATAGAGAGGAACAACAACTAAAGAGGGATTAAGTTGTTTCGCCGGTAGAGGCAAATCCGGAGATGACATTGGGGATGACACATGAAATGAAGCCGGAGTGATAAACCAACAGGAGAAGCATCCAAAGAGAGACCAAACTAATGGAGAGTAAGAGAGGCAACAAAGAGTATATATGACCAATATCAAAACCAACAGTGAGAGAATCAACTGAAATCATATATGATCCAATCTTAATCTTCAAGCACACAAAGTGGTAGACGACATGCTGTGAACAATTTGTCGATTCAACAAGATTTTTTTCTTCAATAGAACCTATCATTAACAAAATACAATACAACACACATTCTCAAATTTGTGATAACTCAATAAGGGAAGCGATCTGTAGTTCAAGGAGGATCGAAACAAGCTCTAGATACCATGTTAAATTTGTGATTATGTGTAAAAGATGAGCGAAAAATATTATTGATAATAGTTATTGACTTAATACAAAAGACTCAATCTTAATCTCTTTATAGAGATGCATAGACTCAATCATAAATCAAGAACAAATCATGCATGATAATAAAAACTAATATATAATCCGATACTAAAAGATACTCTAAGATGTTGAGTAGTTTTGCTTTTGAATTATTTTGGATTTTATCCATTGTATTAGTCATTTGTCTGTATAAGGCCTTGTATCTTTGTGATGAATAAGAGAATACCATTATGTACCAACAAGTGGTATTAGAAAGCTGTGACCCGGGGCCCAAAATTGAAAACCATTGTTTTCAGTTACAACTATAGAAACTGTTGGCTCCACTGAAGTCGTTGCACGCCATTCTTGAACCTTCTTCCTCCGATTTTCTCATTCAGCTACTATGAAGCTAGAGCTTGTGTAGTAAGTCAGATATACATGGTTCAATTAAGCATGAATCTATTAGAGAACACGTGTACTTTATCATATTTACAAATGATTTTAGTAGGAAAATATGGATTTATTTTTTGAAAGAAAAGTCTCGTGCTTTTTTTTTTTTTATTTTTTTTTTTATGTTTTCAAAAGGTTTTTAAAGCATTGGTTAAAAGGGAATCTAATTGCTTGATTCAATGTCTCAGAACTTAATAGGGCACGGGAATTTACATCCATTGCATTCAATGAATTTTATAGTTCACAAGGTATCAAAAGACAACTAACTGCATCATTTACTCCACAATAAAATCGAGTATCTGAGAGGGAAAAAAAAAGAATACTTATGAATATGGTCAAAAGCATGTTGTCATGCAGAAATGTACTCAAACATTTCTGGTCTGATGAAGTGAAATAGGCCACTTATGTCATCAATACAAGTCCTACTCTTGCAACGAAAAACTTGACTCCTGAAGAAGCTTGGAGTGGATCAAAACCATCGGTGCATCACTTTAAAGTTTTTAGCTGAAAACATTATGAATGAAGAAAGTCCATGAGAAATGAGTAATCAAGGTGATTCTAGTGATGGTGATGATTCTAGTGATGGTGATGGTACAAAAGCTTCCAAGGATTAGAAAACTTCCAAGTTACCTTACTGACTATGCTATTGGTACAAAAGCTGAGAAAGAAGATCAATGGCACAATCTTGGTGTTTTCAGGACAAGTGAAATCCTAGCACTTATGAAGAAGCTATCAAGTCAGAAATTTGGAGAAAATCTATGGACCTTGAGATAGAGTCCATATAGAGAAATGGAACTTGGGAGCTCATTACCCTTCATGCACGCTTGAAGATCGTTGGAGTTAAATGGATCTATAAGACAAAATATAATTAAAGAGGAGAAGTTGATAAGCATAAGATCATATTAGTGGAAAAATGGTACTCACAAAATAACATATGTACAAGATGTACTTTAGGAAACATGTGGAGAAAAATGTTCCAACATGTGTTATAGCATATGAGTTTGTTGTTAAGAAGAGATGTTTACCTAAAGTGTTTGACATAACTAATTAAATAAGAGTTGTTAAGCTAAAGTGTTTGACAAAAACAGTTAAGCAAGAGCTGTTTAGCTAAAGTGCTTGACAGAGATAGTTAAGCAATAGACATAGTCCTTCAGAAGAGGTGTGATGTTGACTTCTTCAAGATGCAGAAGTTTGCTTTTGGGAAGAAGTATGTAATGTCAATCCAAAATCAATTGGAAAAGATTTGGATTTGTTTCGCTCAAAGAAGATTTGATTGAATGTACCCCGAAGGAAGTTTTGGTCCAAGATTTACTCTACAAAGAAGATTTATATGAAGCGATTTATTTTGGTTGTTCTAGTGTAACACGTGGAACACGATGTTCCAACACGTGTGCTGTAACTCTGTAACATCCGGTATATGTCAACAGATAGTTGATAAGTGCAGTTGCAGTAAAGAAGGGTGTGCTGCAACATCTTGTCTATATCAAAAGATAAATATTAGTGTAGTTGTATTGCAGACGGGATACGTGTGGAACACGATATTCCAACATGTGTGCAAAATTTTGCCCTGATTCAGCAGGTCAATGTTGTTTCATTTTTAGAGCAAAAATATGGTTAAGATTCAATCAAATTTGTTGCTATATTTCAGCAATGCGTTTGTGTGATTTGTTTGACAGCTTTTGAAGATTAAATGAATTTAAATGGATATTTAAAGTTGAATTTTAATTAATAACAAATCATATCTTTTGTTAGAGATCTTTATGGAGCAAATAAAATCCAACAATATCTAATATTATTCTGTTTAAAATGGAGAACTTCAAAGAAGGAGGAGCTGTTTGTCAACCATAGATTTGTTATGGTGTTATGAATCCTCTAAAGATTGTTGACACTTATGAAGATTGTGATGTCCAAGCATAATATCAGGCTTGCTAAGATCTTTAGTAAAGCCATAAGACAACTTGACAAGAGATCTAGGAAGAAATTTCCTACCAATGTCAAGAACATTTAACATAAAGAAACAGACGGTGAAAGATAAAATCTTAACTCTTCCTACAATTGCAAAAGGATTTAATGTCTTAAATGCAACGATTTTGGAGATATTCAAGATGAATGCTCAAACTTTTCAAGGAAACAAAGAAAAACCTCCAATGTCACTGATGATGAAGAAGATAAATGTAATTAAGAAAACATTTGTGACTTTCAAAGACATGAAAGAGGTTATTCATACTGGCGAGCCATCAAATTCAAAGTGTATTACTCCTCTTCAGAAAGAAAATTGCATAATGTCAGGAAACATGTCCCAACATCTGGTCAAACATGATTACCAGTGCATTAATTTTGTCTCATCCATTTCCTTTCACTATTATAAGTTGTATGGTAGTCATCCACACCATCAACATATGCATCCTTAGTGGAACGAGAAGCTTCAAAGGCATCATCAACAAGTTTGGCTTGACAAGTCTAATATTCTTGTTCATAATGCTTGTTCCTCCCACAAGGTGTTTGCTTGTGGAGATTTTTATTTTGAAAGTATCTGCAATAAACAATTGATAAGAGAAAGAAACTATGTTACATCTTGTGATAGCCATAAAAGAAAGAAATATGTAAGGATTAAGATGGTATTTGCCACTGTATAGCAGAAGGTTGAAGATCATGTTTCAGACATCATGGAAGACTGAAACTAAGCCATGGTACACAAAGCTTGGGGGTTGTTACAGAGAAGGTTTTCATATGTGTACTGATCATAATGCTGAAGAAGAAAGTAGTTATGAAGTCTGTCAACTTGTGAAGCAAACCAAGATGTCATATAAGATGGTTCAACATCTTACTTATACTTCTTATTTATCACATATGGACTTTATGAGACTCAAGAAAGGAGTTATCATTGAAAGGAAGGTTGATAGTCAGCATGGAGGTCCTCCCAACATTGAACAACTAATAGTGGTTCAGAAGAATAAGCTGAAGAAGAATAGGGATTATGCCATTATTTCTCATTTGTTTGGAGTTTTGATTAACCAAAAACATGATAGTGTGTTTGATGAAGCTAGAACTGGTGTTACTCTTAGTGTTTTAAAGTCCACCTATAGGATGTACGGCAAAAGATATGTTCGAGTCATTGCTCTCCATAACATTCCATATGTTGATAAGTCTGTACTAGCTGTCGGTGGAAGTGTAATTGATGTCTCACTCAAGAATGAGCCTATGAGAAATCATCATCTCATTCATATGTCTGTTGGTGAAGAAATCAGGAAACCAATATGGAAAATCAAGATGTTGATAAAGATGTGCCATACATCTTATTCGACATGTTGGCAAAGTCTCAAAATAATGATCATGTCCATGAAAATGTTGATCATGGTGAAGATGTGGAGACATTGCGTGAAGATGTGATAAGTAAGGATGAAAGCTTACTCCTGATTTGTGTTATTAATAACAAGCTATATAGTTTTTTTTACAAGGGCACACAATCTATAAATGATATTACTCCTCATTATGATGAAGATTTTGGGCTCATTGGTTCTGATATGGAACAAGTTGTTACTGACAAATCAGGAAAGGTTATGCTATTTGCTGAAGAAGATGGAAGTTTTTGTGATGCTAAAACTTTTGATCCTATTGCCCATCTTAGAGCCATCAAATTGATACCAAGACAAACTTGTATTTTGAAGCTCAAATTTTGTCAGATGGATGTGAAAAGTACCTTCTTCAAAAGATACTTGAAGGTGGATGTCAATCAAGTTGTTAGTAAGCATGTCACCAACAATGAAGGTTCCATCAAGAAGGGTGACTTTGTGAAAGTTAGTATGAATCTAATACTGATATCAACAACATGGAGAATGTCAAATTGGAAGGCAATGAGAATATGATGATAGTTCACATTTATGTTGAAGACAACATGTTGTGTAGGATGTCAATTAAGGTGTTAGAGCATTCTGTTCAACAAATGTAGTCTGATTTTAAGATGAGCATGGTAGAAGATGTAAGCCTTTTTCTTGATTTTCAAGTGAAGCAGACGAAGGACTACACATGTGATTCTCAAGGTATACTTGCAGGTAGTTGTTGCACTTAACTGTTCTGGAGTAACCGAATACTCAAAGATGGTAATGAAGATGACAACCAGGATGTGCCTGACAGCAGGTATGGCGTGATGGTGATTGAGTGGAAGGATGAGCAGACTGCCTTTGTTATTAGACGGTTGCTGTAGCAAATGTGTTAGACTTTACGTCCACCTTAAGGAGAAAGGTTGAAGGGAAAAGAATTCATATGGATGTCTCCTCTACTCACATGGATAAAGTGAAATTTCATCCTGAAACAAGTGTTCAGAAGTGGAAGTATGTTCTTCAAAAAAGGATTACAGCTGAAAGAGAGCTAGGTAAAGAAACTCTTGATTGCAAAGAAAACATGAAAGTTGTTAGGCTAATGAATACTATTACTGATGATAGTCCTAGCTATGAAAAGCTGCTCAAGGAGCTTAGAAAAATGTAGATAGAGGAAAGGGCAGACCTTCACCTTCAACTATTAATTGATTGGGATGAAACAATGTTCCCTCAATTAACAAGATTATGACCAAGGAAAGGGGAACTGAGGAAGAAGAAAAAACTGCAAATAATGATGATCAGTTGTTGAAGACTGTGCTAGAGCCTGTTATTCTAGTTTAAGGATGATGGTATTCCACATGGGGTGCTGAGGATATGTTACAAGCTGAATAATGGGAAAGAAGTCTCGTAACCAACATCTATGTACTAATTGATCTGATTTTTGATGAATAATTATTGAAGCTGGTTCACCTCAACCTGTTGTTGGTGCCTCCACCTTTTATGCGTAGGGTAGTATGATCTAACTATTGACTCTAATCTCTGTGTGGTGTGAAGGTAATTTATGCTGCTGACTCTAGTGTGAATGGTTCTACCTATTATATTGGGTACTATTTGTTCTCAATTTGTGTATGCACACATGCTGAAGCATCGTACCCGACATCGAGACCTTAACTATGTGTAGCAATTTGTGTGTTAGTAGTATTTGCTGCTGATTGTGACTTACTTCTAACTGTGTGTTCATGCATGAATAACATTGTGAATGCATGATTGTCTAATAAGGAGCATTGACTATTGTGTGTAGCAACCTGTGCCTTATGGCTCTATGATTCTAATGAGTGCTACTGCTTCTCTGATTGTTGGTCGAGAGTCTTAAGCTTGTTGTTTTGTTTGTGGTTCTTTTCATATCTTTTCCAAATTGTGGTAAAAAGGGGAGAAATGTGTGGATGAGACAAGATGTTCAATCACATGTTATATGTAGCAATCACCTTACTTATGTGCTACTTCTGTTGTTGTTGTTTGCTCTTGTGATTATTTTGGGTGATATGGTGTGCTACTTGTGCTACTTCATGAAGATCACATCTTGTAGTTGTTTTAGCCAAAATTTGTCAAAGCGAGAGATTGTAGACCCTTTTGGTTGGCTGTATTAGGCAAAACAACATATGTACAATATGTATTTTAGGAAACATGTGGAACAAGATGTTCCAGCATCTGATTTTGTTGCTAAGAAGAGTTATTTTGCTAAAGTGCTTAAGAGAACTAGTTAAGCAAAAGTTGTTTAGCTAAAGTTCTTGACATAACCATTTAAGCAAGAGTTGTTTAGCTAAAGTTCTTGACATAACTAGTTAAGCAATAAGCACGGTCCTTCAGAAGAGGTGTGGTGTTGACTTCTTCAAGATGCAGAAGTTTGCTTTTGGTATGAAGTATGTGATGTCAATCCAAAATCAATTGGAAAAGATTTGGATTTGTTTCAGTCAAAGAAGATTTGATTGAATGCACCTTGAAGGAAGTTTTGGTCCAGCAAGATTTACTCTAAAAAGAAGATTTATATTAAGAAAGTTCTTTTGGATGTTTTGGTGTAACATGTGTGCTACAACATTTGGCCTATGTCAACAGAGAAATGTTAAGTGTATTTGTAGTAAAGAAGGGTGTGTTGCAACATCTGGTCGTTGTCAACAGACAGATGTTAGTGCAGTTGTAGTGTAGAAGGGATACATGTGGAACACGGTGTTCCAACATGTGTGCAACATTTGACCCTTGTTCAACAGGCCAATGTTGTTGCTTTTTTAGAACAAAAATCTGGTTAAGGTTCAGTCAGATTTGTTGCTATATTTCAGTAATGCGTTTGTGTGATTTGTTTGACAGCTGTTGAAGATCAAATTAATTTAAATGGAGATTTAAAGTTGACTTTGAATTAATAACAAGTCATATCTTTTGTTGGCTATCTTTATGGAGCAAATCAAATCAAACAATATCTGTTATTATTCTGGATGAAATTAAATCAGAAATCCAAAGGAGAAAAACTCATAATTGAATTGTTATTTAAGGAGACTCAAACCTCACTTGTGAGGTGGACACGCTTTGAAGATACCTAGTGTTAGAGTTTATCTTTTGAGTCTTTATTTGTGTTATCTTTATGCACCACTCTAGCACCTCCTTTCATATCTTAAGGCATATTGTTTGGTTTTTGAATTGTAAAGTTTTGTTCCAAGACACTAAGTCTATGAGCTTGTGAACAAAGTGTTACTTGTATTCCACGCTAATGATAACTGGATTAGTGTTGAATCATTGTTGTACACCACTGTGTTTCAGTAATTTGGTATAATTGATTTGTCTTAGATGAGTTGTAAATTCAACAATCAATAGACTTGTTATATGATTCAATGGTTGAAGAAATCGAGTGAGTTCTCATATTTAGTGGGAGACATAAATAAAAAGTCAATAGGATTAGGGAGATGCGTAGAGAACTTCATAGGGGTTGAAGGTTCTTATAAGACTAATTATTCAAATTCGAAGTAGTAAATTTCCTTTCTTGGATAGAGTGCCTCCCAGACGTAGGTGGGTTTCACCGAACTGGGTTACCGATTTCTTGTGTTTTTTTTATTACTTTTCTGCTTCATCATCTTGCATAAGTTAAGATACTATTCACTATTGTCATACTGATATATCACATTGGACCAGTTGTCCCAACATCGTGTCAGACATCAACCCCATCAGGATTAGAATTTCACTATTGACTCAAATGAGCATTTTCACCTGTTTCTAGATGGAATACCATAAGATCTATAATGGAAGTTGTAGCTAGCAAGAAATGGTTTATCTATCAACTTGATTTTAAAAGTGTTTTTTTACACGGGGAATTAGTAGAGGATGTGTACATTTATCAATGTTTTGGTTATCATAAAAGTGAATTTAACATGATGCATCAATTGAGGAAGGCCATGTATGGTTTGGGACAAGCCCCAAGAGATTGGTATAGTAAGATAGGATCTTACTTTTGCATTGCTAATTTTGAGAAGCGCCCTTATGAACATACATTGTTTGTCAATCATGCTAGAAAAGACAGAATTCTCATTGTTAGCTTGTATGTTGATGACCTTATATAAATTAGTAATGACTTGCAGATGATTGGTGATTTTAAAAGGTCTATGAAAAGAGAGTTTGCTATGACTGATTTGGGCAAAATGAAGTACTTATTGGATATTAAGGTAAATCAAGGTAAGCATGGGATCTTCATAAGTCAGCAAAAATATGCAACATAAATTCTGTCAAGATTGGAATGGAAGGCTGCAACAAAATATGTAGTCTAATTGTTTCGGGATGAAAACTAGTGAAAAATGAAAATTCTGTCAAGATTTGGAATGGAAGGGTGCAACAAAGTATGCATTCCAATTGTTTTTGGAATGAAAACTAGTGAAAAATGAAAATGGAAAGAGTTCAGATGCTACTTCTTACAATCAAATACGGTGCTTAATGTATTAGCTACAAGACCTAGTATTGCATTCTCAGTATCCTTGGTGGGTAGGTACATGGAATAACCCACTGGTATGCATGTTGCATCTATTTGAAGGAACTTGAGATATTTGAAAGGTACCTTGAGCCTTGGTATTTTATATAAGAGTGAAGATGTTTGCAAATGCAAGGCTGGACAGACTTGGATTATGTTGGTGATAATGATGATAGAAAAAGCACATCAGGGTATGCCTTCAAGCTTGGCTCTCGTGCAATCTCATGGTCCTCTAAGAAGCAACCCATAATCAATTTACCCTCCATAGAGGCTGAATTTGTAGCTGCGACAACTTTAGCCTATCAAAAAATTTGGTTGAGAAATATTCGAAGTCATATGAAGGTAAATTAGAAGAAGGTTTCAGTCCTTTTTTGTGACAATAATTTCTCCATCAAACTATTAAAGAATCCTATTATGCATGGAAGATGCAAACATATTGGTGTTAAAGTTCTTTTCCTTAGAGATCTTACTAAGGATAAAATAATTGAGGTTAAACGTTGTAGCAGTAAAGATCAACTAGGTGATATACTTATTTAGCCATTGAAGCTTGGTTCCTTTTGCGGATTAAGGGAGGCTTAAGGATATAGAGATCGTAAGAGGGTTTGTTAAGTAGTTTTGTTTATGAATTGTTTTGGGCCATGTTAATCATTTAGGTATTGTCCATTGTATTTCATTTGTCTTTATAAGAGCCTTCATTTGTCTTTATAAGGCCCGGTATCTTTGAAAGATGAAAGAATGCCATTTTGTATCAACATAAAATATTTTACATTAATATAAAAGATATTATAAAATAAGTATAATATTTTAATTCTAATTAAAATGGAATTTGTCTAGTCTTAATTTCATTGGCGTAGTTTTAAGTAGATAATGATATGTTTCATTAGTTACTTTTTAAGTCATAAGTGACAATTTTGTCATATCAATTTCATTTTTTTAATATTTTATATCTGCTAAACAGGAGGATGAATGTCATAGTTTAACCGGGAGGTTTCCACCTTCAGATCCACTTCTTACGGGGCAGTACTCATTTAGTAACTTCTCATTTAAGGTAATATTTATCAATTTTAATGTTATCTTGTGTGAATATAATGATATATTATTGGTAGGAAATGTCTCTTTTATGTTTTTTCGCTTTCCCTTAATTTGTTTGTATTTTTTTGTATGAAATGAAAAAATTTGTTTTTTTTATTACAGAATTTGTCTCAACTAGTAACTATTAATTTAGACGTGGTTTATAAGAATAAAGAATCGCCCAGTGACTCCAATCCATCCGCTTCGTGATATAGATAAAGTTGTTAAATTTCTCCAATCAAAAATGTTCAAACACGAAGGTTCAACTAGGTGGACATATTTTGTACAATGGCTCGATACGATTCCTATAATGTTAATATCACTTTAGCATTAGGGTGAATTGTCTCAATTAAAAAAATTCTGCTCCTTTTTAGTTTTGAATAGCAATTTTTATGTTTATCTTATAAATAAAGATTTATCAAAATTTTCGACGTTGCTCTAAGATGTCTATTTCAGTGTTTTGTACTTACAAGCATAAGTATGTGTTATAGACAATGATATATTTAAATTCTGTGACCAATAGCATTATTACTTTAAAAGTTGTATTTAATATTTACTTTGTATTAGTAATTTAAAATTTTAGTATAGGCTTGAAAATTTTAATAATTTCAAGAAATTAAATGTATATGAAAGGACATTATCTCAAAAACACTTCTTAATTTTGAAAGTTTCAAAGACATATTTTAACCGCCTACATATAAAAAATGTGAATACATGGGGTAATATATAATATGTTTTTCAATAATAAAAAGTTATTTAAGAATTGAAAAGGTCGGATAATAATGGTGTGGGTCTTAATTTCTATATTTATAAAACATTGCGGTAAAAAAAAAAACATCACTTTTGTATCTCTAATAGTATACATAAAAAAGAAAATAATTGACAGAGCAAGATACCAAATAACACAAAAATGTTAAGTCTAAAAAAGAAATAAGGAGAGGAATAAATAAGCCTATTGCCTCTATCTAATTGCTGCCTTCCTCTACCCTATTTTATTACTTTTTTTTCTCTCGATATGTTTTCATTGCTCTTGTATGTCGACCCAATAGAACAAGTAGTTGAAATTGCAGAGGAGTATATAGTGCATGTATGTAGCTTTGTGGGAGAGGATGATATAGAAAAAGGTAGGTTAATAAGGGAAATGAGAAATTTGTATGATACTTAAAATTTAATTGATGCATAAGTTTAATTATAATTTTGATTCACTATTTTATCTCATATACAAAATTAATCTTTAAATTCCACTAAACAATTGTTAAAATTAGAGTCTCCTTTTATATATATATATATATATATATATATATATATATATATATATATATATATATATATATATATATATATATATATATATATATATATATATATATATATATATATATATATATATATATATATATATATATATATATATATATATATATATATATATATATATATATATATATATATATATATATATATATATATATATATATATATATATATAAATGGATGTAGTTGATTAATTAATGATCTTGAAACGGTCATGCTGATCTCTAACACGACTGCGCGAGGTGGACTTGCATGGTTAGCACTCCAAAGTCGAAGTCAGTTCAAGATTCAAGATGAGTGTAGTGAAAAGTAGATATCAGATAATGTACTTTGCTTTTGTGTGTGAACTGATTTTATACCTCAAGTCAAGTGGAGTGGATTTAAGATGAATTAGGCCTTAGACATTTGTGCCTTTGGTCGGTTCAAAATGTTTGACTTCAAGGCTTTCTCGGGCACTAAAGGAGTCAGGGAAATCATCCAATGATGTTAGTCGGCCTCCAGGATGTTGTCCGATGTGAGCTTAAAACTGAAACACCTGAAATTAGTTTGAAAAAGAAATGGGAAACATGCGTATTAAAGACAATTCAATCATTAAAATGTTTCATAGTCTTATTTTGACATGTGCTTAACGTGACTAGTTAGGGCATGAAGAGGCCTATAGTACACTTGAGTGCACTCAAGTTTGCATGTTTTTCCAAGAAGGAATCTAGTCATTGATCCCCTAACCCATTCCCTTATCTGATTTGGATCGTTTCGCTGCCTTCACCTATAAGTAGGAGGAGTTGAGCATTTTGGAAACCTTTTGTAACTTTTGTCTTTTGAGTTTGTTTATATTCACTGCCTTAATAAAGACCTTCACTTCTTGTCCCTTGAGAGCGTTAATCAGAATAATTGTAGTAATTTAATCAAAATCTCTACTTCTTTCATTCATTCTACTTAATCAATCTCACACCCCATGTACCTCCTTGAACCCAAGATTTTTCTTCAGCATTTCCTGTTTTCTAGCCAAATAAGTGATAGCATTATTGACATAGCGAAACATTCTGAGAGTGATATTGCTTATGTTTTGACAATGGGGATATCCCCTGATTCTCATCTCCATCCTATTGGTCATGATCATGTGGAACCAGAGTCATATCCTTATCTGATGATTCTCATTTGAAGAAGGTACCTAGGGATTTTCTGGAAGAAAGGTTTCTTCATCCGATTCACTAGAAACCCTTTGTCAAATATCGACAGAGAGGTTAACAGCGTCGAGGTTCCTATGCCCCCTCCCATCTTGATAGAGGAGGAAATACAAGCCAACTGACATAGGAGAGAATATGCTAAAAATTATATTCAACATTGTCTCAGTACCAATAACACTGAACCCAGCAATGCTGACGCGATGGCCTACTTGGACCTTTAAGACTACCCATATGCGATAAAGCATGGTTGATGGATGCAAAAATAAAAAGGCGTTTCATCTGTTCTGAGCACTGAGGCTGTGATAAATGCTGCTAGAATCATGGTCAGAAATGCCCTAGCATGGCAGACTCTTCTAGTAGGGATGAAATATTGGATATGTAGTTCTTTTAACGACAATATGATCCATCTCTACGAGTGTTTATTCACAACAATAGGACTGTAGTTTCCTTTTTCTGACTTCAAAGTAGTTGTCCTTAAATACATAAAAGTTTCCCCCTCTCAGAGCTCCATCCAAGATCGTGGGCTTACATGAGGGTATTCCAACTGTGTGTTGAATACAAGTCTCAAAAGCCTTATCTTGGGTTATTCTTCGATCTATTCTACCTGATGGGTTCCTCTGAAGACAACTTCCAGAACCAAATGCTCATTAGCTTCCAATCCAAACAATCCCTGGTTCGACTCTTTCACCTAGAATTGGGGCAATTTCTTGGAGTGTTTTTTTCTTCTAGTGAGGATCCTTATGATTGAGGTCCATCTCACTTTTTATAATTTTCTACCGATTTTCCTCGCTTCTTTCGGGGTGCATTTTTGACGTACTGGTTTTCCCTTCACTTCAATTTGGATGCCCACTCATATCGTATCAAGTTGGTTTCTCTTTCACTACTATAAAAACACTTGTTAACTCGGACGCAAAATGCATAATATATCGGCTATAGAAGCGAGGTAATAGAGGGCGACATGATACTCACAACTTATCACCTCGGTCTTATTAAAACCGAGAGGTAAAGTTAAATGCACATGGGTTCGAACTCTAGCAACAACACTTTTATTATTTTCAAAACTAGTGTATATTTCATCTCGGTTTATCTTGAAAATCGAGGGATTAGATAATTATTATTAAAAATTGTTACATTGTTTACATAGAATATTATATTGTTGACCCAAAATATTATATTTTTTAAAATAAAAGTCAAATTCCCTAGAAAACAAGGTAAAATCAAATTCCCTGAAGATCTAGATCTTAGATCTTCGAATCATTGAGTCTTGGAGAAGAACAAATGTTGGGTGCAAGATTTGTCTCTTCGGATCTTGCATGCATTTAATTATGAAGCAAAGCAAAATAAAGGTTAGATAAATAAAATCAATATTCAAATTGATTTTGTGCTCAAATAAATATTTAAGAAAACAAACCTTAAATCCAAGTCATTTCCTGCTCTTACAATCCATCTTAGAGAACTTTTCCAAACGTCTTTATGTTTCAAGCGTTTCATGTTTCATTTAGGTTGGATTTTCAATATTCAGAATGCTTTTATAACGGACGCCCCTTAGGTTTCACGCGGATCACTAATGGAAGATTCTTGAGCATTGATAAACATTAAATGAACGAGAAAGATTTGTTTAATGGCGAATAGTAAAAAAAATCTTAATAATCCCCTCGGCCAAGAAGAAAACCGAGGTGGATAAGCTGTTGTTTTTAATTACATTGTTTATACAGAATATTAAAAGTACATTGTAAAATTTGTAATAGCAACTGTTATACCCCAAATTTTACCCTTAGATTCATTGATCATTGGCATATCATCTTAAATCAATCATCCTTGCATAACTAACCATTTTATTTAGTTTTCAATTTTCGTGTAGGCTTACGGAAGAAGATTTGAAGGCCATGAAGGCTCTGTGTGTATGATCATCAAGTTTCTACTTACTTAGAAAAGATACGTTTGAACTACTGTGGACATAAAAGAAGGATATGCCCTCCTACTTATGGTCTTAATCAGTATAAGGTTTTTTTTTCTCTCCAAAGATTCCCCAAGGGAAGTTTTTGATTTGATTAGAGTATTTCTGCCCATTGATCTTGAGCATGGTCGAGGGGGAAGTTGATTGAATGTGCGATGTGTGGCATTACAAATTGTGTCCTTGCTTCCAAAGGATTTCCTAAGCAAGACTTTGTTCTTATTCATGAAGCTAGATCCGACGACCTTAATAAATTGAAATTTCTTGTTGGAAAATCAGTTCCTTTCTACAAAGTTCAAAATCAAGATGTGGCGCTTTCCATTTTCATGAGCTTTGATTAATGCCCACCATAAACCATCATAAGAATTTTTATTCAAGGGAGAGGAAAGCAAGTGTTATCCAATTCAAGTGAAAACGCGTTGAGTATCCAAAGTTACGCATATGGTTCACTTGGAATACAAGATGTAAGGGATGAATCCATCATTCAAGGAGTTCAAATTTATATCATGGTCTATTTAAGATTAAGTTACAAGAGACTTTCATCAAATTTTAACTTAAAATCAAAGTCCCTACCTCTATTCAAATTATTACACAAATTCATACTCCATGGGTCAAACTCCATCTTCTCGAGAAAAGAATACAAGTTATAATTTATACGAAGAATGTGTGAATTCATAAAAGCAAAGAAGCATATTGGAAGAATTTCTTTGAGGACTATCAGAAATTCAAAGGGATATATCACGTCATGTCATTATAAGAAGATAGGCCCATTTTCAAATGATTCATAGGAATCAAGGGGGAAGTTGCAATTCTTTCAAAATGCAATGACTGTCCATTTTTAAGCCCTTAAGTTGGTTCACATTTCATCACAAGTTCGCAAAGTACATGACAAAGAAAAAGCCCGAGCTAGTTTCCAGTTTTGTTTTGATACTTCACGATTATTTTTAAGTTGGAATGAGAATTCAATGTCATGTTACAAGTTCATGATTTCCAAACAAAAGTGACCCGTAAGCTCTTTAATTCCAAGATAAAAGGATGTATTGTGTTCCAAGTGGTTCCATGACATACCAAGTCAAAGACTCTCCACGGTTTTATTGTGAAGAATGATCGTTGTGATTTTTTTTAGGCAATATACTAATTGATATGTATAGAAAGTATAAAGCATGAAAATTCAGCAAAAGCTTTTGAAGAAATTACCGACAGAAATGTTATTACATGGACAAATAATACAAATGTGTTTAATAGGTGTGGCCCCAACAATGATTAAATTCGGTTCAAGTATGGTTTACTCCAAAATACATTAACAATTTATAATGGTCTCTTCAAACTTCATATCTTGTCTATGGTGGAGGTCGCATCAATTAAGTTCTTATGGACAGAACTCAAAAACAAGCATATTTATTGGAGGAAAGTTATTTGCTATCATGATCTCCACCTTGCACCCCATCAGAAAAGGACGGTGTGGAGGCCCATGATACCCTTAATGCCATTACTGCAAGCATCTGCGGTTTCCAAAACAAACAAAAAAAGGGTTATGGAGATTTTTTCTGAAAATAGAAGCACATTATTACACACATCATAAAATACAGCAAGAAAATCACAATCAATAACCTTTCCAAAAACAGAAACCGAAAATTCACAAACATGTTTCTGACATGTTTGAGTTAAAATGGAAAGTCCTTAATCTACTCTTCAATTCGTTTTTGAGAAAATTGGGTTATAAAAGAAAATGAATTTCACATAGCAAGGGGAGACAATACACCGATTAACACACAGAAAATACACAGACAGCCACGGATTCAGAAAGAGAAAAATCCACAGAGAAATTACGAGTTCACAAACACAGAAGAACAGATACAACATTCAAATACACAGATTCGCGAAACCAGACGAGATACAAAAAAACCTAAATTGTGAAAAGAGGGAAAGTTGAAAAACTTATCTTCGGGAATCTCTCGGCGTCTCCCTCGCAAAACTGGCGCCTCGATAGCCACTGAAATTCCGCCATTAACGCCGCGCAAGTCACCCTTCGACCACCACTACCGCGAATCACTTTCTTCACCGGCAAGTCGTCACTGAGAATCTTCTTCCTTGTGGAAATTGCGCCAAACCGCCGAAATCCTACAACAAAACCCATTTCACACCATAAGTCGTTTTTCTTAAAATACTTGATGTATGTTTGATTGGTTTTTTGCATGCATTTCAGATGTGTTTATGGAGAAAAAGAAGAGATAGAGTGCGAAGAAGAAGAAGAGCGGAGAGAGGGAGAAGGACAGAGAAGGGAGAAAGAGAAAGGGGGCGGCCGTTGGGCATTTGGAATTTAGGGTTTCCATTTGAAACCCACCCTTCTTTCTATCTTGGGTGGCCGGACCGGGTTGGGTCCGGTGGGTTCATCACCACCGGCCCAACCCATTTATTTTACTATTTTTAAATTTTTTTTATTTTACTGTTTTTTTAATTTTTTAATTTATTTTGTAATTGTAATTATTAATAAATAAATAAAACTACTAACAATAACTAACCACTAACTTAATTAGAAATAAATAATTAAATCTGAATATTTTTATTTAATAACCAAAATGAATTAAATTAAAATATAGAAAAAGGATTTTTAATTCAGATTTAATTTAAGTTTTTCTTACAATAAATAAACTCATAAAACACTTTCTCCCATTTTAAAATTAATAAAAAAGAACTTTCCCTTTATCATTATATTGAACTTAATTTATAAATAACTTTGTTAATTTCTATCTTAACTCAAATTTCTCAAAAAAATTAAAAATAATTCTAGATCTAATTTTAGTTTAATTGTCCTTAATTTATCTAATAAATAATAAAAACACACAAATGTTTAATTTAACTTTAACCTCTTTTAGAACATAGATTCAGTTTTTTATTTAAAACCATAAAATAAGAGGTTTGGTTTGTTAATTTAATTGATTTTGCTCTTTTTCATAAATAAAAACCATAAAAACAATGTATATCAAATCAAGAAGTTTTTTTTTCAATTTCTAGAACTATTAGGATTTAATTAATTTTATCACTAATTCAACTTTTAAAAAAAATAGATAATACTTGTTGGTGGTTCAAGATGAATTTTAACTTAGTTCCTAGTTCTTAATAAAATTCATAAATCATAAAATTAGTTACACTATTGTCACAATTTTCACTTAATCATAATTCATAATAACAATTAATTATAACTTCTAACTTCTAAGTCAATTAAATCAAAACGATTCATCCATATCTCATCGCTTGTATGTCAACTCACATTTTCAATTATTCATCCGTTTTATTTTACCGCTAATCCCCTCCGAAGGAAAGGTTACACTATTTGGCCGCCGAGTCAATAACTCACCTTCACCCTATCCTAGCCTTAGGACCCGAGTCGTCGTACTCATGCTTAGGCGTCCCGCCACGGACATCCATCCCTTTATCCTAGCCTTAGGATTAGGAGTCGTCGTACTCCACATAAGTTTCCCGCCGTGGAATACTTATCCTACACCCTTTTAATTCAACTTTATAACGTAGAAATCGGAGTCGCCGCACTCCAAAGTAAACGCTTCCCTATGAACGTTTATTTCCCCCCGGAACCTTGACCACAGTCAAGAAGTTCCTCATCTCCCTCTGTGAGGGGAACTACGATTACTCTGATTCCATCCCCTGCCCAGGATACGTAGGCACAAGATGCGAGTCTTGGCGAGTAAACTAAGGACTAACCCCTTAGGTCCTTCTCTTTTACCTTTAACCCTTAACATACCCTTAAACAGATAACTATAGCAATAGCACATTTAAAACAAGAGGTTCCTGTAGAGTACTACAGAAGGTTAGGATGCTAATACCTTCCCTAAGCTTAACCAACCCTCGAACCTTAGATCTTTCCCTGCATTGTGTTTACGATGCAAAACAGGTTTTCCCCTTTCTTTAACTTTTCCTTCGGATAAATCAAAGACCGGTTGTAAATGAATTAAGATTCAAGTTAATCAGTAGCTTGACATCCAAATTTCACCGCAACAGAAAATGGCGACTTCACTGGGGAAACTAACATCTTTTGAGGGTTATCCCTATCTTGTTTTTTATGCTTGCTTTTGCTTATTATCTGCTTATATATAACTGGTGTACCTTTCTTGGGGTTATATATTGTTGTGAGATAAGTCCTACACCCGGACTTAAGTGCAATTATTATAGGAAGGTGATATATTCAACGAGGCTTATAGGGAGTGAGTCCCGACCAAGCTGACTTGAGAATCACCGCTTAGTTGAGACCCTTTCGAAAATGGTTCGGTTGAACGAGTATAGTCGTGAAAACTTTTACTATTGTCGATTGGAGTCGGTGATACTGAGGACTGTAGTTACATAAACACAACTTTGGCCTTATCTAGGATGTAGTGCGATGACTATGAGGGAGTAGTTCCAAAATAGTTGCTACGCGATGCTACACTCAAAAGAGGTTCTCTTGAGAATATTATTAACCACCGAGTCAGTCGGGAAATTGATAATATCCGAAAGATGAACTGATGACTTTGGGCACCTTTTTAGAACCCTTGTTCTGCAGGTACAATTAACCCATAGTACTTACCTTTCGGGATGGGTAGACCCTGGCTCCGCTCATGTTCCTCTAACCTAGGACCTTTGTTTGCTTTGTGTGTTTGTACATTGCATCCAACATCATATCATTCCTGGTTTCAAGGAGTTCAACTGTCCTTTGCAAATTCAAAAAAAAATCTTGAATTTCAAAACCTAAAACTTTTCAACAGTTTCCTCGAAAGTATGTGCAATCAACCGTTGAAATCCTTGAAACCTTTACATTGCATTTTGCATCCGGTTTTTTGCATTCATATTTTTCCCCGGTTTCTCATCCTTGGTTCTATCGCTTCTAGTTCTGTCACCCTGAGTCCTCTGCATCAGTACAACACCAGAGCTCGAGCTCGGAAAAAGATGGCGGAACAAAATCAAGAGCTTGATCGGGTTAGCAACGAACTCGAAGACCTTCAGGGAAGTGCTGGAAAGATAATGGAGATGCTTCAAGTCATTAACGCAAGGATGGATACTCAGCCTACTGTTGTGTCCAAGATTACTAATATTGTTGTGGATCCTCAACCTCCTATTACTACCGCGAGTGTACCTCCCTATGGTCTCCCATTTGGTTTTGTGCCTCCTCCTGTTATGGTTTCTATCGCTCAACCGGTTCCTCAAGTTGTTCCTCTGGTTTCGGAAGCTCCTCAAGTGATTCTGACCTTTGCACCAACTGCTGTTCATACTCATGTGCAACCATACTTTAATGAGCCGGTTTATGATGTTCTTGACATGAAGGATGACGAAGATGAGTGACATGAGAAGTTGCGTGAGAATGTTGAAACTATTGATAAAAGGCTGAGAATGATGGAAGGTGACCAAATCTTTGGTGTTACTGCCAAAGATGTCTGCTTGGTATCTAGATTGGTTATCCCCCAAAAGTTCAAAACTCCGAGCTTTGACCAATATGAAGGTGCAACTTGTCCGAAAAGCCATTTGATAATGTATTACCGTAAAATGGCTGCTCACATTGAGAACGACAAGCTAATGATACATTGTTTCCAGGATAGTCTGAAGGGTGCTTCCTCAAAATGGTACCTAACTTTGGATCAGTCCCGTATCAAATGTTTTCAAGATCTATCTGATGCCTTCATTAAACACTACAAGTATAATATGGATCTGGCTCCCGACAGAAGACAACTGCTTAATATGTCCCCGAAGAGTTCAGAATCATTCAAATAGTATGCTCAGAGGTGGAGAGAGATTTCTTCACAAGTGGAACCTCCTCTGACCGAGAAGGAATTAGCCGATTGGTTCGTTGACACAGCGCGTCCAGAATTCTACGAGAGAATGGTTGGTAGTGTAACTTCTAATTTTTCTGAAATTGTTGTCGTTGGTGTAAAAGTGGAATTGGGTCTGAAAAGTGGTAAGATGTCAAGTGCTGCTGGTAGTTCAAGCTCCAAAGATCATGCTAAGAAACCTTCATTCAGTTCTCAGAAGAAGAAAGAAGGTGAAACTAATGTTGTATCTGCAGGAAGACGAAGAAATCAGCCTTATCAACATCAACCGAATTATGTTCAACAACAAGGTTATCTTGTGCAGTATGCTCAACAACCTTATGTGGTTGCTGTTACTCCCGCATTCAATCAGCAAATTCTTACATATCAGCCTGTGCAACCGGCTCCTTTTTATCAGCCTCCGATATATCAACAACTTCCTAGTTATAAGCCTGCACAAGCTCCTGCCAATTATCAACGAGCGCCCAATGCTCCTGCATATCAGTCAAAGAATCAGGCTCCTCGCCAGAATGGTCCTAACAAGAGACAATACAAGCAGTGTCCTCCCATTCCGATGACTTACACCGAGTTGTACCCCTCACTAGTGCAACAAGGTTTGATTACTACCAGAGCTTTGGGTCCACCTCCTAATCCGCTACCAGCTAATTACAACGCCGCCGCTCATTTGTTTATTTCATGAGGGTGCGCCAGGTCACGATCTAGAAGGCTGTTATGCTCTTAAACACATTGTCAGAGAGTTAATGGAAAAGAAGATCCTGTCTTTTGATGATCCTCAGCCGAATGTCAAGAGCAATCCTTTGCCTAATCATGGGGTTGTTAATGCAATTGATGACCTAGCGGACGAAAGCCTTATTTTTGATGTTGCTCAAATCAAGACTCCTCTTCGGGTTTTCCATTCTAAGTTGTTTGAAGCCGGTTTAGTGTCTACTTCTCATGTTGTTTGTACAAGTTGTGATGTCAGTATCAAGGTATGTTTATTGGTTCAAAATGATGTTCAGAAGTTGATCAATGATGGTTTCTTACAAGTGGTTAGTAAAGTGAAGAAGGATGAAGTTGCTGTGATTGAGCCCATCTTCAATTTACCAGAGCCAAATACTAAAGTGCCAGTGTTTAATTTTCCAAGGTCGAGTGATGCAAAGCCCGTGTTCAACATACCAAAGCCTGTGACTCCTACAGTGGATCAGCCGAAGCCGGTGATTATTTAGAAGCCAAGTCCGTTTCATTTCAGTGATCCTAAAGTTGTACCCTGGAAGTATGACATGACCATGATTGACAAAGAATCTGGGAAAGTTATTCTGAGGGAAGAATTGAAGACTGCAAATGAAGATGTGAAAAATATAGTTGGGGCAAGCAGGATGACTCGCATCGGTCATATCTATACTCCTCAATTCAACGAGGCTCCGCCAAAAGAAACCACTACTGCCACTATGCCTGCCAAAGACAGGGATAAAGAAGAAGTTACTAATGATGAAGATGTTGAGTTTCTAAGGATCATAAAAAAGAGCGACTACAAAGTTATTGATCAGCTTCATCAGACTCCTTCCAAGATCTCAATTTTATCTCTGCTGATGAATTCACCTGCTCACAGAACTGCTTTTGCAGAAGTTATTGGCTCAAGCTCATGTCGCCCAGGACATTACCACCAGACAATTTGATAGTGTGATTGCCAACATTACTGCCTGCAACACTCTCAGCTTTAGTAACGAAGAGTTACCGAGAGAAGGTCAGAATCACAACCATGCCTTACATATATCAGTGAAGTGTCTGGAGGATAACTTATCAAGGGTGCTTGTGGATACCGGTTCATCCATGAATGTCCTACCCAAGAGAGTTCTTACTAAGTTGGCTTATAAAAAGACATTTGTGGAGCCTACTTACTTGATTGTCAAAGCCTTTGATGGTTCTCGCAGATCCGTGATCGGAGAAGTGGAGTTACCGATCTTAATTGGACCACATGTTTTCAACATCACTTTCCAAGTAATGGACATCAATCCCAATTACAGTTGTCTACTTGGAAGACCTTGGATCCATGCCGCTGGGGCAGTAACTTCGACTCTGCATCAGAAGATGAAGTTTGTGGTCGATGAAAAGCTGGTTATCATACATGGTGAAGAGGATCTGATGGTCAGCAACCTATCTTCTTTCCGTTACATTGAGGCTGATGAAGACGCTTTGGAAACTTCTTTCCAAGCACTCGAGATCGCCAATGCTGTCCTATTGGAGGTTGAAGAAACTGTGGGCCAGAGTAATCCATCTTTTGCATCTTTCAAGAGCACCAGATCAACAATCGACAAGGGCATTCCTGAAGGTTGGGGAGAAGTGATCGACATCAAGACCAAGACTAATCGCCACGGGTTAGGTTACAAACTAACTCATGATAAAGCTTCTACAACTGTCAAAGGGCGTCTGAAGACTGTCCAAGAGGTGTTTATCAGCGGAGGTTTCCAAGTTAATGCTGTCAACGATGATGATGACGATGATGAAGACCTGAGCAACCTGGTATTCAAGAGCGATGCAACTTTGAGCAACTGGGAAGCTATAGAGATCCCCGTGATTTTTCCCATTTCAAAGTAATTTAATGTTTTCATTTGCTGTTTTCAAAATTACATAGCTACGCCCGAAGCTATTGGATAATTTGTAGGGCCGCCTTTTCACTTTCTAAAATGATATTAATAAGTGCATTTTGTGAAATTCTATTTGTTTCACTTGCGTTTTTTTTCCTTTCACTTTTAAAATGAAATTGGCAAACCTTTTCAAAAACTACAAAATATAAATTTAAAAGCATTTTCTTCCGCATTTTCCTTGTGCATTTAATAAAATAAGCCCAAACATTGTAGTGATATCCAAAACCTTGTTGAATCCAACGACCCTACTTTCACTCCTGACTAGGACTCACCCATTTATCAAGCTGAAGATGAGGGTGATGAAGATTTTGAAGTACCCGCTGAACTGGAAAAATTGGTTGAGTATGAGTACACCGAGCTCCAACCGTACAAAGAGCAGGTAGATTTGATTAATCTTGGCACTGATGAAGACAAGAAAGAGGTCAAGTTTGGTACAACACTTGGGGCCGAGGTCAAGAAGAGATTGGTCAAGCTTCTAGAAGAATATTCCGACGTGTTTGCATGGTCGTATCAAGATATGCCTGGTTTAGACACTGATATTGTAGTTCACAAGCTGCCACTTAAGCCAGAATGTCCACCTATCAAGCAAAAACTTCGAAGAACAAGACCTGACATGGCTCTGAAGATTCGAGATGAGGTTAAGAAACAACTAGATGCAGGTTTCCTTACAGTCGCGAAGTATCCTGATTGGGTAGCCAACATTGTTCCATTGCTCAAAGAGGATGGTAGAGCCAGAGTGTGTGTAGACTACAGGGATTTGAACAAGGCGAGCCCAAAAGACAATTTCCCTCTATCGCATATTGATACACTTGTTGATAATACAACCAGTTTTGCAGTTTTCTCTTTTATGGATGGTTTCTCCGGTTATAATCAAATCAAGATGGATCCTGCCGACAGAGAAAAGACCAATTTCATTACTCCTTGGGGAACCTACTGCTACAAAGTTATGCCTTTCGGTTTGAAGAACGCAGGGGCAACATACCAAAGAGCTATGGTCGCTCTCTTTCATGATATGATGCATAAAGAGATTGAAGTTTATGTTGATGATATGATTGTCAAATCCCAAAATGAAGAGGACCATTTGGATCATTTGCTGAAACTGTTTGAACGACTCAGGAAGTACCAGTTGAAATTGAATCCTGCTAAGTGTACCTTTGGTGTTAGATCTGGAAAACTTCTTGGTTTTATCGTCAGCCAACGAGGAATTGAAGTAGATCGCGATAAAGTTCGAGCCATTCAGGACATGCCTGCTCCGCAAACTGAAACACAAGTGAGATGTTTTCTTGGACGACTGAACTATATCTCCAGATTCATTTCTAATATGACTGCTACTTGTGAATCGATCTTCAAATTACTCTGCAAGGGTCAGATTGTTGATTGGAATTCTGACTGTCAGCAAGCATTTGAGAAGATCAAGGGTTATCTTCAAGAACCTCCTATCCTGATTCCTCCGGTTCCCGGAAGACCACTGTTCATGTACCTTATTGTTCTTGAGAAGTCTATGGGTTGCGTACTTGGTCAACATGATGAGACTGGAAGAAAAGAACATGCCATCTACTACTTGAGCAAGAAGTTTACTGATTGTGAGAGCAGATATTCACTTTTGGAGAAGACTTGTTGTGCGCTAGCATGGGTTGCTAGGCGTCTCAAGCAATACTTGATTTGTCACACTACTTTGTTGATCTCGAAAATGGATCCAATAAAGTACATTTTTGAAAAGCCTGCTCAGACTGGAAGACTTGCTCGTTGGCACATGTTGTTATCAGAATACAACATCAAGTATGTGACTCAGAAAGCTATCAAAGGCAGTATCTTGTCAGATTATCTTGGAGATCAACCAGTTGAAGACTATAAGCCTCTCAAGTTTGACTTTCCTGACGAAGATATTATGTTAGTGAAGGATTATCAAGAGCCAGGATGTAACGCCCCGATTCTGAATTCCCATTTTTATTGAGTCCTTATTTGATTTATTTAAGTGATTATTTTATTTGTGTGATAATATGTTATGTTTACATATTGAGCTATTTTTGTCGACTTTGAGAGTTTCGGGTAAAAATAGGTTGGGGGTATTTTGGGCATTAGTGATAATATTAAGTGGATATTTTGTGAGAATTAATTGATAAGTGTGTGGAAAGAACTTGGGAGGAAAGATATAGAATATATGATATAGAGAGAATAGAGAAAGATAGAAACATTAAGAAGAAAAACAAGAGAAAGAAAAGAGGAGGAGAGAAAAGAAGAGAAAGTGGAGCAAAACCTAGAATCATCAAGAATCAACCTTAGCTTGCGATTAATCAGGTAAGGGTGAGAAGTTTTATCATCTTCATAATGTGTATGATCATGTATGTGCTAGATTGGATTTGTTGGATTGTTTTCTATGTTTCCATTTCTAGGTTGGAAGTTGATTTAATCGGTAGAAACTGAGTTTTATCGGTTAGAATTTGGAATATACGGTGTAGTATAGTCGGGTGATGATTGGGTTGTACTATTGGAACTGATTTGGATTAAATCGGTCGATTTGTGAGGTTTAGGCTTTTGGACAGCCATGGGAGTTCTGAGTTTGCAGGTTCTCCAGGAGAATGACAGCGAAGCTTCGCCGGGCGAAGCCCAGCGAGCAGCAGCGAACCAAGTCAGTAGCATCCACCTTGTCTTCGTTGGCAAGTTCGCCAGGCGAATGAGAGTGGCGAAGGTTCGCCAGGCGAGTATACTAGCGAGTGCAAGCGAGTAATTCCAGAATAAATCCCAGTGGTCTTCGCTGGCAAGTTCGCCAGGCGAACGGAGTAGGGAAGGTTCGCCAGAGGCTTCGCCAGGCGAAGGTTAGCGAACACAACATCATATTTTCCTTTCTTGTGTTTTCCATTCGTGGATCGATTGTTTGGTTTGGTTGCGATCATTCCTTGTCTGAGATGACTAATTATATGTTGTTATGTGTGTTGTGGGTAGCCGTATGGTGTGAATCCTAGTTTGTGATTTGTGAAGTGTGAAATGTGGCCGTTTGGCAATTTTGTGCATTATTTAAATTAAATAAAGATGCATGGCGAGATTGATTGTGAATGTGAACCATGTATGAAAATTGGTGTGAATGGATGATGAATATATCTATATGCTTTGTGATACATATATTTGAATGCATAATGAATATATGCGACGAATGTGAAGATTGCATGAGTATGTTGGTAAACTTGTATGCATTTCAAGAGTGTCATGAGTCATGTTGCATGTGAAGCATCATGGTATGCATTCTTGTGTCGATTGATCCCTCGGTGGATTTGCAGAACCTCGTGTGCCCTTGTGGGGTGTGAGCGATGGTTATTTATTGATCCCTCGGTGGATTTGCAGAACCTCGTGTGCCCTTGTGGGGTGTGAGCGATGGTTATTTATTGATTCCTCGGTGAATCTGCAGAACCTCGTATGTTGCGATGGTTATTTATTGATTCCTCGGTGAATCTGCAGAACCTCGTGTGCCCATGTGGGGTGTGAGCGATGGTTATTTTGGTTCTTCAATTGAACCTGTTGAAATGAGAAATGAGTCGGTACCGCATATGCATCTGCATAGAGTCGTGTGTTGGTCTCTGTGAGTTGCATGTAGACATCTGTGCATGATGTATGGTGAATAAACATGAATGTAGATGTTTATGTAGATTGTTGATAATTGGCATGAATGGAAGGCTTGAATATACATGTATGTGTGAATATATGTGTATATGTATGCATGCTTATGAATTGATATAAACATTGTTTATGCACCTTGTATATGCTTGGTGCTCTATTTGTAAATAGTTAATTGTGAATACATTGCGATGTAAGGTGTAGTGAGATGAGTTACGGTGAGAATACGGAAGACGTTTTGAACGTTATATGTATGTATGTGTATATATATATATATATATATATATATATATATATATATATATATATATATATATATATATATATATATATATATATATATATATATATATATATATATATATATATATATATATATATCTATATATATATATATATATATATATATCTATATATATATATATATATATATATATATATATATATGTTTATGTGCATTATGTATTATGATATTGTTTCTCACCCTTATGCTGTTTTATAATGCTCTATGAGGCATTGCAGATTAGATTGCTGGAGTCTTTGTGAAGCGAGTCTTCATTTCTTTTGGTCGGATGGCTCTGATATGTAATACTGGGTAGTTAGGAATTATTTTGATTCTTTTGTGATACATCTGTGTATGTATCTGCTGGTGAACATTTTGTAAACTCAACCGATGAATTGAATTAATCTGAACGATATGATGCTTATGTTAATGAAGTGATTTCAATGTTTAAATGTTTCCGCTTTATACTAAATGTTGATGTGTGGGTTTTAAGCGCTATGGTTTGTTTTTAGCTGAGATTTACCCCTTTTGTTACATATCTTCGTGAGCTGGTATTATTTATGTTTCGTTTCGATGATAATGTGATGCGCCTCTTTTATACCATGTTATAATTATACTCTGATAGAATTTTATTCATTAAGTGCCTAAATGATTTAATTGTTTATTTGGGGGTATAGAAGGGTGGTGTTATACAGGCCCTGATGAAGGTCCCGAGCTAGGTCTCTATTGGAAGATGATGTTTGATGGTTCCTCTAATTACAGTAGGCATGGCATAGGCGTCGTTCTGATGAATCCAGAAGGTGGTTATACCCCATTTACAGCAAGGTTAGACTTTGAATGTACCAACATTATCGCCGAATATGAAGCATGCATTCTTGGCCTTGAAGCAACCATTGACCTCAGAATTAAAATTCTTGAAGTGAGTGGAGATTCAGCGTTGGTTATTTATCAA
Organism: Lathyrus sativus; assembly: GCA_963859935.3. Classification (NCBI taxonomy): domain Eukaryota; kingdom Viridiplantae; phylum Streptophyta; class Magnoliopsida; order Fabales; family Fabaceae; genus Lathyrus; species Lathyrus sativus. The sequence goes on from OZ012741.1 coordinate 127,522,471, forward strand.
GTTATGGGTGAATGGGAAACCAGACATGAGAAGTTAATCCCATACAGAGCCTACATTGTTGAAATGATCGAGTACTTTGATGAGATCGCCTTCAAACATGTTCCGAGATCTGAAAACCATATTATCGATGCTCTAGCTATGTTGGCCTCAATGTGGAAAGTCAGATATTCCAATGATGCTACTCTCATTCGAATTGAACGCAAAACTGAGCCTTCCTACTATCAAATGGTTGAAGAAGAAACTGATGATAAGCCTTGGTTTCATGACATTAAGAACTACCTGCTCAAGCAAGAATATCCAGCCGATGCTACGAATCTTGACAAGAAAACTCTGAGAAGATTGGCATCCAAGTTTTTCATCAGCAATGATGTGCTATATAAGAGAAACTACGACATGGTCCTGCTTAGATGTGTTGACAAACGTGAAGCAGCCATGTTGCTTCAAGAGATTCATGAAGGAACCTTTGGAACTCATGCCAACGGTTATGCCATGTCTAAGAAGATTCTGAGAGCTGGATATTACTGGTTAACCATGGAATCTGATTGCATCCAATATGTCAGGAAATGCCATAAGTGCCAAATCTATGCTGACAAGGTCCACGTACTTCCAACACCATTGAATGTTTTATCTTCACCGTGGCTTTTCTCAATGTGGGGCATTGACATGATTGGGGCAATTGAGCCGAAAGCTTCCAACGGTCACCGATTCATTCTAGTCGCTATCGACTACTTCACCAAATGGGTAAAAGTTGCTTCCTACGCCAACGTGACCAAGCAAGTGGTTGCCCGCTTCATCAGAAAAGAGATTATCTGCCGTTATGGAATTCTAAGTCGGATCATAACAGACAATGGTACCAATTTGAACAACAAGACCATGAAGGAGTTGTGCGAAGGTTTCAAGATTGCACATCACAATTCTTCTCCTTACCGTCCTAAAAGTCGTTGAAGCTGCGAACAAGAACATCAAGAAAATCCTGCAAAAGATGGTGAAGACATACAAAGATTGGCATGAAATGTTACCATTTGCTTGCACGGATACAAAACTTCAGTGCGAACCTCAACAGGGGCAACCCCTTTCTCTTTGGTGTATGGAATGGACGCCGTCCTCCCCATCGAAGTTGAATTACCTTCCTTACGGGTTGCCCCATAGGATTCAAGGGGGAAGTTGCAATTCTTTCAAAATGCAATGTGTAACGCCCCCGATTCTGAATTCCCATTTTTATTGAGTCCTTATTTGATTTATTTAAGTGATTGTTTTATTTATGTGGAATTTGTGTGATAATATGTTATGTTTACATATTGAGCTATTTTTGCCGACTTTGAGAGTTTCGGGTAAAAACAGGTTGGAGGGTATTTTGGGCATTAGTGATAATATTAAGTGGATATTTTGTGAGAATTAATTGATAAGTGTGTGGAAAGAATTTGGGAGGAAAGAAATAGAATATGTGATATAGAGAGAATAGAGAAAGATAGAAACATTAAGAAGAAAAACAAGAGATGAAAAGAGGAGGAGAGAAAAGAAGAGAAAGTGGAACAAAACCTAGAATCATCAAGAATCAACCTTAGCTTGCGATTAATCAGGTAAGGGTGAGAAGTTTTATCATCTTAATAATGTATATGATCATGTATGCGCTAGATTGGGTTTGTTGGATCGTTTTCTATGTTTCCATTTCTAGGTCAGAAGTTGATTTAATCGGTAGAAACTAAGTTTTATCGATTAGAATTTGGAATAGACGGTGTAGTATAGTCGGGTGATGAGTGGGCTGTGCTACTGGAACTGATTTGGATTAAATCGGTCGGTTTGTGAGGTTTGGGCTTTTAGACAGCCATGGGAGTTCTGAGTTCGCAGGTTCGCCAGGCGAAGCCCAGCGAGCAGCAGCGAACCAAGTCAGTAGCAAACATCATGTCTTCGCTGGCAAGTTCGCCAGGCGAATGGGTATGGCGAAGGTTCGCCAGGCGAGTGTGCTAGCGAGTAATTCCAGAATAACTCCCAGTGGTGTTCGCTGGCAAGTTCTCCAGGAAAACAAGGTAGTGAAGGTTCGCCAGAGGCTTCGCCAGGCGAAGGTTAGCGAACACAGCAACATATTTTCTTTTCTTGTGTTTTCCATTCGTGGATTGGTTGCGATCATTCCTTGTCTGAGATGACTAATTATATGCTGTTATGTGTGTTGTGGGTAGCCGTATGGCGTGAATCCTATTTTGTGATTTGTGAGGTGTGAAATGTGGTCGTTTGGCAATTTTGTGCATTTATTTGAATTAAATAGAAATGCATGGCGAGATTGATTGTGAATGTGAACCATGTATGAAAATTGGTTTGAATGGATGATGAATATATATATATATATATATATATATATATATATATATATATATATATATATATATATATATATATATATATATATATATATATATATATATATATATATATATATATATATATATATATATATATATATATATATATATATATATATATATATATATATGCTTTGTGATACATATATTTGAATGCATAATGAATGTATGCAACGAATGTGATGAATGCATGAGTATGTTTGTAAACATGTATGCATTTCAAGAGTGTCAGGAGTCATGTTGCATGTGAAGCATCATGGTATGCATTCTTGTGTTGATTGATTCCTCGGTTAATCTGCAGAACCTCGTGTGCCCTTATAGGGTGTGAGCGATGGTTATATATTGATTCCTCGATGAATCTGCAGAACCTCGTGTGTCCTTGTGAGGTGTGAGTGATGGTTATTTATTGATCCCTCGGTGGATTTGCAGAACCTCGTATGTTGCGATGGTTATATTTGATTCCTCGGTGAATCTACAGAACCTCGTGTGCCCATATGGGGTGTGAGCGATGGTTATTTTGGTTCTTCAATTGAACCTGCTGAAATGAGTCGGTACCGCATTTGCATCTGCATAGAGTCGTGTGTCGGTCTCTGTGAGTTGCATGTAGACATCCATGCATGATGTATGGTGAATAAACATGAATGTAGATGTTTATGTAGATTGTTGATAATTGTCATGAATGGAAGGCTTGAAGATACATGTATGTGTGAATATATATGTATATGCGTGCATGTTTATGAATTGATATAAACATCGTTGATGCATATTGTATATGCTTGGTGCTCTATTTGTAAATATTTAATTGTGAATACATTGCGATGTACGGTGTAGTGAGATGAGTTGCGGTGAGAATGCGGAAGACGTTTTTGGATGTTATGTGTGTGTGTGTGTGTGTGTATATATATATATATATATATATATATATATATATATATATATATATATATATATATATATATATATATATATATATATATATATATATATATATATATATATATATATATATATATATATATATATATATATATATATATATATATATATATATATATATATATATATATATATATATATATATATATATATATATATATATATATATATATATATATATATATATATATATATATATATATATATATATATATATATATATATATATATATATATATATATATATATATATATATATATATATATATATATATATATATATATATATATATATATATATATATATATATATATATATATATATATATATATATATATATATATATATATATATATATATATATATATATATATATATATATATATATATATATATATATATATATATATATATATATATATATATATATATATATATATATATATATATATATATATATATATATATATATATATATATATATATATATATATATATATATATATATATATATATATATATATATATATATATATATATATATATATATATATATATATATATATATATATATATATATATATGTTTATGTGCATTATGTATTATGATATTGTTTCTCACCCTTCTGCTGTTTTATAATGCTCTATGAGGCATTGCAGATTAGATTGATGGAGTCTTTGTGAAGCGAGTCTTCATTTCTTTTGGTCAGATGGCTCTGATAAGTAACACTAGGTAGTTAGGAATTGTTTTGATTCTTTTGTGATACATCTGTGTATGTATCTGCTGCTGAATTTTTTGTAAACTCAACTGATGAATTGAATTAATCTGAACGATGTATATGATGCTTATGTTAATGAAGTGATTTCAATGTTTAGATGTTTCCGCTTTATTCTAAATGTTGATATGTGGGTTTTAAGCGTTATGCTTTGTTTTTAGTTGAGATTTACCCCTTTTGTTACATATCTTCATGAGCTGGTATTATTTATGTTCCGTTTCGATGATAATGTGATACGCCTCTTTTATACCATGTTATAATTATACTCTGATGGAATTTTTATTAAGTGCCTAAATGATTTAATTGTTTATTTGGGAGTATAGAAAGGGGGTGTTACATTAAGTGGTATCAGAGCCAGTGTTGAGTCAGTTGTGTCTGTCTCGTTGTTTTGTTGGTTGAACGGTTGTTTAACCTTGTTGTTATTTTTTGGAATAATCAGAATATGGCTGGTCGTAATGAAAATGCGATGGCTGCTGCATTGGAGGCAATGGCTAGGGTGGTGCAGGGTGCGCCGAATGTGAACACTAATGATGAGTTTAGAAAGAATCAATCGTCGATATTCAAGGGAAGGTTTGATCCGGACGGTGCTCAGATTTGGTTAAAGGAGATCGAGAGGATCTTTAGAGTTATGAATTGTGCTGGAGGCAACAAGGTGAGACTTGGGACTCACATGCTGAGAGAGGAAGCCGACGACTGGTGGGTCGGTATGAGACAAGTTCTTGAAGTAGACGATGGGGAAATCACTTGGAATTTATTTCGCACCGAATATTTGAGAAAGTATGATCCTGAGAGTGTGAAGGGAAAGAAGGAGATGGAGTTCCTGGAATTGAAACACTACAATATGTCCGTGATAGACTACACGGCTAAGTTCGCAGAGTTAGTGAAGTTTCATCCTCACTATGATGCGGTGACAACGGAATATTCCAAGTGTGTTAAGTATGAGAACAACTTGCGCCCTGAGATCAAGCAAGCGGTGGGTTATCAGAGGATTAGGAGATTTTCGGACTTGACCGAATGCTGTAGAATCTTTGAAGAAGATAGTAAAGCTCGTTCTACTCACTATAAGAGTTTGAATGAGAAGAGAGGAAGCAACCGGTAAGGAGTGGACCTTATGTGACGCCTGCTGATAAAGGCAAGCATAGGGAAAACTTTGTTAAGAGGTCCGGAGGTGGAAGTTCTGGTCCCATTAAGTGTTATAGGTGCGGTGAAGTGGGGCACAAATCTTTTGAGTGTAAGAAGGATGGAGCGAAGTGTGCTAACTGTGGAAGTATTGGCCATGCTACAACTGATTGTAGAAGGAACATGGTGAAGTGTTACAACTGTGGGGAAGTTGGTCATATTAGTACAAAGTGTACTAAGCCAAAGCAAGCACCAACAAATGGGAAGGTATTTGCATTAGCCGGTGCGGACACTACTAATGCGGATCAGTTGATTAAAGGTACATGCTTTATTAATAATATGCCTTTAGTTGCTATTATTGATACTGGAGCGACTCATTCATTCATTTCTTTTGAGTGCGCTAAGCGTTTGGATTTGTGTTTGTCTTCTTGTGGTGGTGATATGGTTATTGAGACACCCGCTTCGGGGTCGGTAACTACATCTTTGGTATGTTTAAGTTGTCTTTTGACCATATAATCATGGACTTGTTTTTTTTGCCGTTAGAAGGATTAGATGTGATCTTGGGCATGAATTGGTTGCAGTATAATAGAGTCCGTATTGATTGTTATCACAAGTTGGTAAGGTTTCCTTCCTTGGAGGAGGATGAGGAAGAGAGTTTTCTATCTACTAGAGAGTTGAAGAAACTTTTGGCGGACGAGGCTCAAGTGTTCTGTTTGTTTGCATCATTGTGTCGTACCTCGAAAAATACGATCCTCACGATGGACGCGGAAAATACTGTTCGAAACAGAGTCGCCACCGAAATTTATTCATTTCAAGGATGGAATAGGAAAATATCGATAAAACCTTTAAAGGGATAAAAACATGGTCATCGCAACCAATATTCTAGGTTCGGGAGTCGATTACATAGAGGGAAGGTATTAGCACCCTCTACGTCCGTTGTACTCAACGGGAACCTCTTGATCGATTCGCGAGAGAAGTTAGCTATGTTTGTGTATCTTCTAAAGGAATTGCTTGCTAATGGGAAAAGGGTTGATTTAAGATAGGGTGCTTGCCAAGGATTGGGGCCCTTGTGCCTACGTATCTTCACTTGTAAGAAGTGGAAAATCAGAGCGTTCGTAGTTCATGGGACTACAGGAAAAATAGGGGATTGTGCTCGCTAGGATTATCGCAATCCTATGCCTACGTACTCTCAACAAATATGAGAGGTCAGAGCAGCCGTAGTTCGGCTTACTACGGTAAAAAGGTTTGTGTTTAGGATGAACGAGAGTTTAGGTCGCATTCTAACTGCTAAACGTTGGCTTGTCTGCTCGCTAGGGGAGGCTGAAGCACGAGTTTGTTATGCGCGGAAGGAGGGACTAAACAATGTTCTTGGTAAAAAATGGGTATGAGTTGAACGAGAGTTTAGGTCGCATTCTAACTGCTAAACATTGGCTTGTCTGCTCGCTAGGGGAGGCTGAAGCACGCGTTTGTTATGCGCGGAAGAAGGGACTAAACAATGTTCTTTGAGAAGAGTTGTGGATCGCACGAGGGCGAAGAATTTAGTGTTTGATTGATTAAGTATTTTGGTTTAGAAAAGAGGGTAGATTTGAATAGGTTTTAGGGTTGTGGTCGCACGAGGCGTAAAAGAGATTGGTTAGATGTATTGGATGTTTAGCTAGAGGTGACGATTACTTGAAGCTTAAGAAAGACTTCTCGGGCCCAAGTAATCAGGAAAGCGAGCCAAAGACTTGGAACACTCTCTTTTTCAACCTCAACTGCAAAAGGATAAGATGTGGTTCGAGTGGGTTAATCGGGTGACGATTACTCAAAGCTCGAGAAAGACTCCTCGGTCCCTAAGTAATCGGGAGAGTGAACCAAAGACTTGGATCTCTCTCTTTTTTCAACCTCAAAGGCGAAAGGATAGAATTGAGTATGGTTTGAATAAGTTGAACGGATGACGATTACTTGAAGCTTAAGAAAGACTTCTCGGACCCAAGTAATCGGGAAAGCGAGCCAAAGACTTGGAACACTCTCTTTTTCATCGTAAAAAGGAATTGTTTTAATGGCGTTTGAAAGATAGGATGTGGTTAAAATATTTTAACAGATGAGGATTACTCGAAGCTTAAGAAAGACTTCTCGGACCTCAAGTAATCGGGAGAGTGAACCAAAGACTTGGAGCTCTCTCCTTTTCTTATCTAATATCATGAAAGATGTTTAATAATATTAGAGTGTATTAATCGGATGGCAATTACTCAAAGCTTAAGAAAGACTTCTTGGACCTTAAGTAATCGGGAGAGTGAACCAAAGACTTGGAGCTCTCTCTTTTTCATCCTAAGTGTTTAGAAAAATAGACTTGAATAAGTTTATCGTTTATAGAAGACAACTGTTCGAGCTTAAGAAAGACTTCTCGGACCCAAACAATTGGGAGAGAGAACCAAAGACTTGGAACTCTCTCTTTTGCATCTTTCATTGAAGTTGTGTTAAAATAGTTATTAAATATTTTAGTTTGATTTAATAAAATTGCTTAATGTGAATCAAGGCTTGAAATTAGAGTTTTAACGTGTACACTAGCAAAGTGGGCTAGTCTTCTAAGTGACCAATTAGAAATAATTGATCAAATAGGTATCACCGTAAGGAAGCCCAGGATTAAGCTTGAAAATGTTGTGTCTGTGACCAAAAGGTTGATGGCGAGGCTTTGAAGCACTCGACTTACAAGGGTGTAAAGTGACTCGACGAATCGAGAATTATTTTTAAAAATGGTTTTGAAGCATTGAGGCATAAATAAGGCAAAAGTGATAAAATTATTACACTTTGAGGGGATGGGGGCACATTTGTTCAAATGGGGATGAAATAAAGCAATTAAATCGAACCAAACTAAATGAGTACTCGTTGTAAAAAATAAATAAGTCATGGGACTGAAAACCAACCGAAGTCGAACGCAACCGAGTTTTAGAAGCAAGTTAAACTCATTTAGAGTGAATTCAAATGGGCATCACTCTATGAATAATCGGTGTACTACTTAAGTATTCATACAAGTTTCGAGAGTTAAATTGGATTTCAACTCCAAATTTGTAACACAATAGAATCAATGCAAAAATTACATAAATAATCTAATTAAAAAAAAGCAATTAGTTAATTCTAAATAATTAATTAACTAGCACTAAAACAATGATTATAATAAGGGTGCATTTTAGACGATGAGTGTATAAAAGTGAATCTCTTTTATTTAGAATCTAGAACTCACTATTATTTAACAAAACAAACATTACTGTAATCAAAAAAGAAAGAAAATCTATATATCATAGAAACCATCATTATCAAAAAAAATAGAATAAAGTAAATAAATTAAAATAAAATGTAATACACATACAAAAAGGAATATATGATTTGTTGTATCTTAATAACTAGTCACGACCACCACCATACATACTTTTGAAATAAAAAAAAAACAAACCGCCATTTTGGAAAGCGACATACAATATACATTTATATGTTGAAAGGCAATGTTAGATACTATTATGCATAATGAAGATTCAACCAAGCTAAAATCTACCATACAACAACGGTAGCAACCTCATATCAATCATAACAGATACATGCTGGTGCACTATCAATCGACACATGCTATTGCGAAACAAACAGCTAGCTTTAACTTCAACAATCATGGATGTCGCAAAAGTGAGGTAAACAAAAACCATAATTTAAATGGACTAATTAAGAGCAGCAACATGTGTGTTCATACTGCATTCTTGCACAAACTCATAGTAGCCAACATGATGTAGAAAGGCAGAACAATTTATGCAATATGGGATTAGCGTCATGGATTTAAAGTCATCAACCACAAGTAAAATATGTTGCAGATTGAAAACCTTTACACTTCCGCGGATACTACAAACCAATTCATGTTGTCATAGAAACCACAAGCCTATCCAAATTCCAAACAACTACTAACATACAAATTCTATATGGGCTGTATATTCAACATGTAAATTCAATACCAAAACAATACGCAAACGATTGAATCGACAGAAGGAAAAAAACTACAGCGAGCAGATTAGTGGCTGCGCCATAACAATGGTTAAGTACTCATCCTGTAATGATCATTCTATAAACCGTACTAGTGCAAATCATAGTAAAACACAAGCCATCAAGCATATCATATTATTAAGTGAACAACAAGCAGAAAAATAGTAAAAATAAAAAGGATCAGATCAGAATAACACTTGAACCTCCACGTCGACTTTACGTAACAGAATCATCGTGTCATGATCGTTGTTGTTGAATCCGTAGAAGAAGCACAAGGGATTATTGTAACACCCATTTTATTTATTTAGTCATTTTGGTGTTAATTTAATTATTTTATGTTGGTGTGCCCTTAGGTGGAGTGTGTTGGTATGTGATTGGTGAGTATCCTTGATATATAAGGATCATTGGTGGTGTGGAGATAATAATATAATAGTTAATAGTAATATTGGTGGTATTATTATTATTATTATTATTATTATTATTATTATTATTATTATCATTATTATTATTATTATTATCATCGGTATGAATATTATTATTGGTGGGTGTCCCTGATATGGGAGGATTATTGGTGGTGTTTTGGTGAATATAATAATATAGTGTATAATATTGATATTGGTGGGATTATTATTATTATTATTATATTTATTATAGTTACTATTGTTATTAACATTATTATTATTTTGGTGAGATAATAATAGGATTATTATTATTATTATTATTATTATTATTATTATTATTATTTTATTAAGTTATTAACATTATTATTATTTTGGTGAGATAATAATAGGATTATTATTACTATTATTATTATTATTTATTATTATTATTATTATTATTAAGTTATTATTATTATTGGGATTAGAGAATTAAAATAGAAACGTGAGGGATTAGTAGTTTTACGATACATTGTGAGAAGTTAGAGAAAGTGGAAAAAGAACGATAGAAAGGAGAGAACGGAAAAGGGAACGGAAAAGGGAGCAAAGAACGAAGGATACAGGGGAAAATCAGAATTGGCCAAACCTTGGAGGGTTCTTTCATCGATCAACCGATTAACAAGGTAAGGGGGGAGAAACTTGATTGGGATGGTATATACATGTATAGGGTAGAGGGGAGTCCTTAACCCCGTAGGAAAATTCCGATCTATGAAGTTTTATATTGGCATGCTTGTTATTGTTGTTGCTAATGCTAAATTGATGCTTGATATTGATGAATTGTTGATTGGTATTGGTGAATTTGGTGTATATATATTATGGTGATGTTAGTGAAATTATATGTTGTTACTGCAGTGTTGATAGTAACTATAAATAGAGTTTTGGTGAGATTCTGTGTTGTTACTGTAGGGTGGGTAATGACCATGATTATAGCTTTGGGGAAAATTATATGTTGTTACTGCAGTGTTGATAGTAACTATAAATAGAGTTTTGGTGAGATTCTGTGTTGTTACTGTAGGGTGGGTAATGACCATGATTATAGCTTTGGGAAAAATTATATGTTGTTACTGCAGTGTTGATAGTAAATATAAATAGAGTTTTGGTGAGATTCTGTGTTGTTACTGTAGTGTGGGTAATGACCATGATTATAGCTTTGGGGGAAATTATGTGTTGTTTCCCTATAGTGTCGTTAATGACTATGGTTAGGACCTTGGTGAGATTCAGAGTGACTCTGAAGTGTCGGTAATGTACCGTAATGTTGGTTCTAGAGTAGGAAGTATAGGATAATTGGTAAGTATAATGTTTATTGGTGTGTTTGTGTTTGATGATAACTAGTAATTGATAGTGATGGAGTATAAGTCAATGTTAATGAATTGGTGTTTTGGGTTGATTTGGCATATAGGGCATATAGGGTGTTTTACAGTTTTTAGGGAAAGTTATGTATGGCTTTTGAGGTATCGATAAAGTGTGTAGGTGATGATTTTGGGAATAGGAATTAGAAACCGATTGCTTACGGTAATAGGCAAGATTGGTACTAGAATAGGCTGGGAATCTGAGTTGAGATGATAGGCACAATTTGGCCTAGAATACACTGCAGAACTGTGAGAAAACTTGGTGATAGTGCATGTTTCCCGTAATAATGACTGGTGGACAATTAGTTGATATATATGTGGGTAGTGATCAGTAGGATCGTGTATTCCCCGAGTGTTGGGATGTGATTATATATGGTGTTAGAGTGTGAACTCGTTTAATATCTAATTTAATTAAAATGAATGATGGGTGTATCATGTATATGATTATGGTGCCGTGATCAGTAGGATCGTGTATCCCCGAGTGGGGGGATGTGTTTATATCTGGTGTTGTGGTATGAATTCGTGTACTATCTGGTTGATTTATATGGTGTTGGTGTAATATATCTATACATATATGCATTGATGTATGATGATATGATCAGGAGGATCGTGTGCACTTTGAGTGCCTAATTATGATAGTATGCATTGGTGTGTGCATATCATGGTGTTTTGGTGGGATGAATCATGTCTCAGGAGGAGCGTAAGTGATTCATCCGTACTCCTTTGTGGAGAATGGTGGGGGATAGATCATGTCTCAGGAGGAGCGTAAGTGATCTATCCAGGTTCGATTGAATGAACCAATGAGTCGGTACTGCATGCATGGTGTTGAGTTGCATATTTGCATTATAATATGTTATATTGTAATTTGAACAGTAGGTTCGCTATATGGAGTTGTTGGGGTGAATATTGGTGTGCTGGTGTGTTTTACTACCTTGTTTACATGTATTACATTACCATTATATTCTGATCATTATTTCTCACCCCTTTGTTGTTGTTGTGGTCTGTGCTTCTTCGGAAGTACAGATAATCCAGGTGCTTAGCTAACTTGGATAGTGGTGTGGCAGTCGAGTCGTAGGATGCTCTGATACGTAACACGGGATATGGGTGTTTTAACTGTTTTATGTCAAACTTATTGTAATCCTGTGACGTATCATGAATTTGATGTATTTTATTTTATTAAACAAATTCCGCTGTATTATTTTGAAAAGAATGAATGAAGTATTTTTATAAAATTTGGAGATGTGATATCCCACTTTTTGGTGAAAACTCTGATTATTATTATAATATTTATATTTTATTTAATACGGGAAGTGGGGTGTTACAATTGGTATCAGAGCAGGTCGGTCCGTCCGGCCAGTGTTGTTGAGTTGAGTTGAGTCTGTCCTTTGGGATGGAGACTGTGTGTTGTTTAACCTGGTGTTGTGGTTTAAATCCCTAGTATACGGCATGTGTGTGAAAACACTGTCGGTACGTGTTTATTTCCTAACCTTGTCTGCAGAAGCAGGAATGATTCCAGTGGGGGAGAAGTTTGTAATTCTCCGGAATGCTACGGTGTGGTGGCTTAATGTGTTGAGGAATGCTATCATAGTTTGGTAAAGATGGTTTGTACCCCATCATGATTTCGGCTGTCTATTAACAAATTGAGGAACTGATCACCCTTAATCTCTTGTTAATAGTAGACGGGGTTGTGTTGGATGGGATAGACGTGTCTTGCAAGCTTGTGTGGCGTGAGCAATGAATTGTCCTGAGTTAAGCCAAATGCTTAAGGGATTATTTTGAGGAGTTGGCGTAATACGTTGTTGAGACGTTTATTTTGACGGAACCTTCGAATGAGAAGGAAAGTGAGAAAATTGGGATTTGTCAATTTGTTGAAATTGCCGGAGGTTCCCTGAGGAAGTAAGCGATTTACTATCGGAGTGTGAAGTAAAGCTTACACGTTTATTTTGTTTTTGGGACGAGTCTGATATTGATGACTCCATATTGTATGTTTACGTTGGGATTGGAGAAGTTGAAGAGTCAACTTGAAGACCCGATGGGGGAGAGGTCCTTTTGTTTGAGTGTGTTACCGTAAGGTGCACCAATTTTTGTTGGTTAGACAGACAGAAGGTTTTGTGAAGCTTTGGGTGAACTATAGATAAGTGAACAAGGTGACTGTCAAGGATAAGTGTTCGCTTCCAAGAGTTAATGATTTGATGGATCAATTGATTGAAGGACGTGAGTTTCCGTGTTCGTGAGATCGCGAGTAGAATTATTGTGTTGTGGTGTCGAAGGTCGAAGTGGTATCGTAATAGGAGGCTCCACGATCTGCTGTTGATATTGGAAGTAATCGGGTTTTAAAATATTTAAAGATTGAAAGTGTGTTGGACGGCCTCCTAAGTATGAAATTGTGGTTATACGTTGAATTCCGAGATCGCAGATTTTTACGGAATCGAAATCGGACACTCGGAAGTCAGGTAACGGTCGAAAATAGAATTTTGGGACTGTCATGTTCGCCGAGATTCGCCTGGCGAAGTGCCCTGAGCAGAAAAATGTTGTTGTGGTATTTTTGTCGTAACGGGAGAACCGTAACTCGGAATGACGCCCGGTTCGAAGCGTTGGAAAGCTATTGAAATTATCTATGAGATGGTGAAGTATTGACATAGATTTAATCTATTTATTGATGAAGTGTGTTTGAATGTTGTGGTAAGGACGGGCGGTACGGTATGTGTTCCCGCTATAACTCACAACTTGTTTGTCCACTTGGCATGGGATCTTCTTTAATTATTTATATAAGGCAATGGTTGTGTTGATAAATGATATTTTAAGGTATTCGAAGAGTATAGAGGATTATGTTGAGCATAAGGAACTGGAGTTATCAGTGTTAGAAAGAGAGCGGTGATATACTTCCGTAAGGAAAGTTCTGCCGAATCCGATAGAACTAATTGTGGTGTTTGTGATGCTTGTTGATATAATTAGGGGATTTGCTAAAGACAACTTCAACGAGTTTCAGTTATGCAAAAGGCAACTCGAAGTGTGTAAGAGGAACCATCCGACCAGTGATTTAGAGTTGGTTGCTATTGTGGTTGTACCGGAGTCGGAGGCTTCGAAAGTTCAGACTGAGATCGGAGATGTTTGGTGATCTTAAGAGTTTAAGGTGTTTGTTTGATTTGAAAAAGTTGAAAATGAGGCAGAGGAAATAATTAGGATTTCTGAAGGATTACGACTTTGAGTGTAATTACCCTCTGGGTAAAGTGGATGTGGTAGATGATGCGGTGAGTTGGAAATGTTTGTGTTTACCGAAGATGATTGTGAAAAGAGGTAGAACTGATTGAGAAATTTCATAATATGCGTTGTGTGAGTAAGGATACTTCTTATGGAGTTAATCTTTTATTATTAAGATCTGACTAGTGATATCCTTGAGAAGAACCGAGAAAGTCAGAAATCTGGGTCGAGTAGTGAATTAGTTGAAGTTGATAAATTAGAGTCGAGGAGTGGATTGTCGGGCTTGTGGAAATAATACCACGAGATGTTATGATAGAGTATGTGTACCAAATGTTGTTGAGGGGAGTAGAAGTACTCGTGAAGAAATACATTGGGGTAGATGGAGTATCCATCCCAGTGCTATGAAGAAGTAACCGAATTTGAGTAGATTGTTTTGGAGACCATGGATAAGGGGAGGAGTAGTTGAGGTGGAATATGCTGGTTAGAATTGTAGGAATTCGAAGAGTGGACATCAGAGACTGTTGAGTCTGATGCAGTCGTTAAATATTCTAGAGTGGAAATCAGGTAGTATTTTCACGAAATTGGTGTTGAGATTTCCAAAGAATTTATAAAGACATAATTTTAATTTGAATTGTTAGGAGTGGATTAACTATTCCGTGTTGAGAATATATGAGATGCATATTGAGAAAGTGGTGAAGTTGGATGAGATACTGACGAATATTGTGTCAGATGGAAATTTGAGGTTTATATTGAGATTTCGGAAGGGCTTACAGGAAGCTTCGGGTACTAAGTTGAAGTTGAGTTTGACTTACCATCCGCAAACTGATGGTCAGTCAGAGAGGACTATTGAGTCTGTAGAGAATTGGTGAGAGCTTGAGTGTTGGATCGAGGTGGATTGTGGGATGATTAATTACCGTTGATTGAGTTACCTATAATAACGGTTACCATCCTAGTGTCGGAATGGCACTATAGGTGGCTTGGTGAAATAGGGAGTGTAGGACTCTACTGTGTTGGAATGGGTCGAGTGAGAGTGTTGTGCTCAGACCTGAAAATTATGTGGAGATGGCTGAAAAGATCAAGAGGATCCAAGGAAAGATATGTTTGGAGAGTCACGCCGGTGACTGATGTTGGTCGAGCTTCAAAGTCTCAGAAGTTCGCACCGTGTTCTGTGGTTTGTATCAGAGTGGCGCAGCAGAGGCATGGGAGGAGTAACATGTTAGACCGTTTTTCCCGCTGTCGCTATGAATTGGCATGATATGTTTCATGTGTCTTAGTTGAGAAAGTACATTGAACCAGGTGGATGATGTACAAGTGAAAATAATTTGATTGTTGAGGCATTGCTATTTCGTTTGGACGAGCGAGAAACAACTCCGAAGGGAGGAGATATCTTTGGTGAAAGTAACTTGGGGAGGTGCTGCAGAAGGCAGTGTGACCTGTTAGTTGGAATGAAGGATGCGGGAAGCGTATCCGGAAGTGTTCCATCAGGTAATTTTCAAGGACGAAAATACTTAAAGTGGGGGAGAGTTGTAACACCCATTTTATTTATTTAGTCATTTTGGTGTTAATTTAATTATTTTATGTTGGTGTGCCCTTAGGTGGGGTGTGTTGGTATGTGATTGGTGAGTATCCTTGATATATAAGGATCATTGGTGGTGTGGAGATAATAATATAATAGTTAATAGTAATATTGGTGGTATTATTATTATTATTATTATTATTATTATTATTATTATTATCATTATTATTATTATTATTATTATTATTATTATTATTATTATTATTATCATCGGTATGAATATTATTATTGGTGGGTGTCCCTGATATGGGAGGATTATTGGTGGTGTTTTGGTGAATATAATAATATAGTGTATAATATTGATAATGGTGGGAATATTATTATTATTATTATATTTATTATAGTTACTATTGTTATTAACATTATTATTATTTTGGTGAGATAATAATAGGATTATTATTACTATTATTATTATTATTATTATTTTATTAAGTTATTAACATTATTATTATTTTGGTGAGATAATAATAGGATTATTATTACTATTATTATTATTATTATTATTTATTATTATTATTATTATTATTAAGTTATTATTATTATTGGGATTAGAGAATTAAAATAGAAACGTGAGGGATTAGTAATTTTACGATACATTGTGAGAAGTTAGAGAAAGTGGAAAAAGAACGATAGAAAGGAGAGAATGGAAAAGGGAACGGAAAAGGGAGCAAAGAACGAAGGATACAGGGGAAAATCAGAATTGGCCAAACCTTGGAGGGTTCTTTCATCGATCAACCGATTAAAAAGGTAAGGGGGGAGAAACTTGATTGGGATGGTATATACATGTATAGGGTAGAGGGGAGTACTTAACCCCGTAGGAAAATTTCGATCTATGAAGTTTTATATTGGCATGCTTGTTATTGTTGTTGCTAATGCTAAATTGATGCTTGATATTGATGAATTGTTGATTGGTATTGGTGAATTTGGTGTATATATATTATGGTGATGTTAGTGAAATTATATGTTGTTACTGCAGTGTTGATAGTAACTATAAATAGAGTTTTGGTGAGATTCTGTGTTGTTATTGTAGGGTGGGTAATGACCATGATTATAGATTTGGGGAAAACTATATGTTGTTACTGCAGTGTTGATAGTAACTATAAATAGAGTTTTGGTGAGATTCTGTGTTGTTACTGTAGGGTGGGTAATGACCATGATTATAGATTTGGGGAAAATTATATGTTGTTACTGCAGTGTTGATAGTAAATATAAATAGAGTTTTGGTGAGATTCTGTGTTGTTACTGTAGTGTGGGTAATGACCATGATTATAGCTTTGGGGAAAATTATGTGTTGTTTCCCTATAGTGTCGTTAATGACTATGGTTAGGACCTTGGTGAGATTCAGAGTGACTCTGAAGTGTCGGTAATGTACCGTAATGTTGGTTCTAGAGTAGGAAGTATATGATAATTGGTAAGTATAATGTTTATTGGTGTGTTTGTGTTTGATGATGACTAGTAATTGATAGTGATGGAGTATAAGTCAATGTTAATGAATTGGTGTTTTGGGTTGATTTGGCATATAGGGCATATAGGGTGTTTTACAGTTTTTAGGGAAAGTTATGTATGACTTTTGAGGTATCGATAAAGTGTGTAGGTGATGATTTTGGGAATAGGAATTAGAAACCGATTGCTTACGGTAATAGGCAAGATTGGTACTAGAATAGGCTGGGAATCTGAGTTGAGATGATAGGCACAATTTGGCCTAGAATACACTGCAGAACTGTGAGAAAACTTGGTGATAGTGCATGTTTCCCGTAATAATGACTGGTGGATAATTAGTTGATATATATGTGGGTAGTGATCAGTAGGATCGTGTATTCCCCGAGTGTTGGGATGTGATTATATATGGTGTTAGAGTGTGAACTCGTTTAATATCTAATTTAATTAAAATGAATGATGGGTGTATCATGTATATGATTATGGTGCCGTGATCAGTAGGATCGTGTATCCCCGAGTGGGGGGATGTGTTTATATCTGGTGTTGTGGTATGAATTCGTGTACTATCTGGTTGATTTATATGGTGTTGGTGTAATATATCTATACATATATGCATTGATGTATGATGATATGATCAGGAGGATCGTGTGCACTTTGAGTGCCTAATTATGATAGTATGCATTGGTGTGTGCATATCATGGTGTTTTGGTGGGATGAATCATGTCTCAGGAGGAGCGTAAGTGATTCATCCGTACTCCTTTGTGGAGAATGGTGGGGGATAGATCATGTCTCAGGAGGAGCGTAAGTGATCTATCCAGGTTCGATTGAATGAACCAATGAGTCAGTACCGTATGCATGGTGTTGAGTTGCATATTTGCATTATAATATGTTATATTGTAATTTGAACAGTAGGTTCGTTATATGGAGTTGTTGGGGTGAATATTGGTGTGCTGGTGTGTTTTACTACCTTGTTTACATGTATTACATTACCATTATATTCTGATCATTATTTCTCACCCCTTTGTTGTTGTTGTGGTCTGTGCTTCTTCGGAAGTACAGATAATCCAGGTGCTTGGCTAACTTGGATAGTGGTGTGGCAGTCGAGTCGTAGGATGCTCTGATACGTAACACGGGATATGGGTGTTTTAACTGTTTTATGTCAAACTTATTGTCATCCTGTGACGTATCATGAATTTGATGTATTTTATTTTATTAAACAAATTCCGCTGTATTATTTTGAAAAGAATGAATGAAGTATTTTTATAAAATTTGGAGATGTGATATCCCACTTTTTGGTGAAAACTCTGATTATTATTATAATATTTATATTTTATTTAATACGGGAAGTGGGGTGTTACAATTATTGCTACTACAGCTCGAAGCTTTATTAAATCGATGTTTCAGACTTCACATCTTGAAGGGAACCTCCGCCGTTAGATACGCGTTAACAAACGTTGTTGAGTAGTGATGAGTTGATTGCATGCTTTGTTTGAGCAGATCAAAGTGTGGTAGGGAAGACGTAGAGCAACTACCATGGAGTTTTACACGATGATCTTTTTAGGTACATTTTGTCGAACATATAGTGTGCCTTGCAGTTGTAAGGAGGAACCAAGGTGAGTGGTACAAGGAGGAAGGAGAGGAAATGGCGAAAAAAAATGAGGGGATGATGATGTGGGTCGGAGTGAGGAAGAAGAGGAAAGGCTGGAGGAGAAGGCTGATTTGCGATGGATGAGGCTGAGAAATTTAATGGTGGCAGAAAAGAGATAAAGGGTTTGCTGGAGATGGGTTTGCGGAAGAAGAAAAAGAAGGTTTTGGATCTAGCGTTTGTGTGAGCGGCTAGGTTATTTTCCCATAATGATAAACAATAGACTCATCCTTTTATACCAATTCAACCGTGTCCTTTCAATCCCACTTTTCCTTTTTCTTTTAATTTTCTGTTTAATTAACCAACTAATAATCTAGCTAATTAACTCTAATTAACTAATTTTATTCTAATTAATTAATTTCTATATTCAAATTAAAATCTCAATATCTAATTTTAAAATCTAACCTAATTAATTAATATTAAAAAATATATTACATATCATAAAAAAAGAAATTATGAAATAAATATATACAAAAAACAAATGCCACGTGACACGCTCTTATTGGGCTAAAAAGTGAAAATGCTTATTTTTGTTCAAAAATACGCTACGATGTACAAGCGAGGTAAATTAAAAACAAAGTCCGGCAAATGAAAATTTTGAAAAAGGTAGGACAAATTTGGGGTATGACAGATGCCCCTATCTAATTGTCTTAAACCTGAGAGAATGAACTGCTGCATGGCGTTCATTTTAGGGTGGAAGTCAATTAGATACAAGAAGACCCCGAAATTTGTCCGACAAGCAAGTAAAGTGCAAAGAGATAAGACATACCAGAACGGGATGGCAAGATGCAAAATATGAACGAGATAACCTGATATTCTCTGGATGGTCGAAGCAGTCCCTTATCCAATAAGGTCCTTCGCGATACCAGAGTAGTATCTCGGAACACAAATGAGATTTCTTCGGGTGGTCGAAGTAGTCTCTTATCTGATAAGGTTCTTCGCGATACCGAAGCAGTATCTCGGATGATACATTTTTTGGGGAATAATTGACCCAAATTCCTATCATAGGAAATGTGTTGTCCAAATCCTGCAGGGGAAAAGCCTTCAAGAAACTTTTTTAAGATAACCTCCGCTTGGGAAACCATAAGAGCAACAACTGTTGAGGACTATCATTATCAACTGCGTGTTGAAGAATGACTTGTTGGGGAATAGAATTCCTTGAACACGCGGGAGTATTAACTCTTTTTAGAGTCATACTGCCGACTTCACTGGAGGACTGGCCAAGATGTTTGCGACTGATCCTGGATCTTGTTATGTTGTCATGCTATGCTGCTGAAGACAGCAATGTTATGTGTTATGATGCACAAATATGCAACTAAAATACAAATGCTAGCAAAACTGACGCATATGGGAATGCAAAATGCGTATGCAAATGATTGATGTGCGATGCATATGAGAATGCAACCGGGTAACCGAATTTGGTAAGGCTTTATTTTCGACTTCCAATGAAGGATTATTTTAGAATTAGATGAAACAGGGTAAAAATATTTATGGGGTATACTGGTTTATTAACTCGGGGGTTGAGAAAAACAAATATACTATCGACTTGGGTGTCGAGGATAAATCAGAACAACAAGTCAACTTGAGGGTTGAAAAATGTTAAAGCAAATATCGACTCGGGGGTCGAGAAAATAAAGACATATCAACTCGAGGGTTGAAGAAAATAAAGATGATATCGACTCGGGGGTCGAAGGAAGAAAAAAATATCGACTTGGGGGTCGAGAAAATAAAAGCAATGACTTAGGGGTCAATATTTGTAATTATATGTCAACTCGGGGGTTGAAAGAAGATGTAATGAAAATATCGACTCGGGGGTCGAGAATAATTCAACATATCAACGCGGGGGTTGAAGAAAGGTAAATATTGACTCGGGGGTCGAGAAAATAAAGGAAAGGTTGACTCGGGGGTCAAAAGTTATAGAAAAGTATCAACTCAGGGGTTGAGAAAGGGGAAATGATTATGTTATGTATGCATATGGTACATGCCAATTATACGTGATGCATATACAAATGCAAGCAGAGAATTGGTTTTATGAAGGTGCCAACAAGGGTGGACTTTGGTAGTTGCCAATAAAGAATTGGACTTTAAGAGATGCCAAGTGGGGTTAGGACTTTTAATGGTTGCCAATACAAATTGGACTTTAGGAGATGCCAAGCGGGGTTGGACTTTTATTGGTTGCCAATACAAATTGGACTTTAAGAGATGCCAAGCGGGGGTTGGACTTTTAATGGTTGCCAATACAAATTGGACTTTAAGAGATGCCAAGCAGGGTTGGACTTTTGGGTTATGATGCCAGCCAGTGGACTTTTATGTAGTTGCCAATAAAAGATTGGACTTTTAGGTTTTATGGGATGCCAACAGAAGTGGACTTTTATTTGGTGAAAGTATTTGACTTCCCGACACACGATATCTGATAATGATATGCTCAGAAGACAGATGTGGATGTTCTCGGTGCCCAAAGTTAGATCCTTGCAGAAGTTGGCTGCTTATTCATGGGAGAACCTTAACTTCTAGCCAATGTGCCATGACGGTATACAAATGTCGAGTGTAGCGACGTAACCAAGGCATGCTGAATGTGCGAGCGTAGCAACTTAACCAATGCTTGTTGGTCGTGCTTTTGCTCTGCCTCAAGGCTTTTGACACTTGTTGTGAACTCAACAGTTACTAGTGTTTGACACGATCTGCTTGACCAATTAGAAAGCAAGGAGGGAAACTGCCCCTGTTCAACCAGTCTGCCCCAGTTTGCAAGGTATTTGATGATTTTTCCTTGAAGAGTTTATGCCATGACATAGTCTGAGATGTTTTGTCCCAGTTTTGAGACTCTTGCAGTGGTCTTCCCCTGTTTGAACCTCATAAGGACTTGCCCCAGGCTCACAAGGTTATGAGATAGTCTTGATTCAAGCAAGTATCAGTGGATGACCAGGTTCGTCTTTGATTGCTCTTTTTTGGGATTTCCATTATGTCAAGTACTGATTTGCAGTTTTAAAATTGTTCATTTAAAAATGGTAATTTTAATGCAACATTCATGCAAGTTTTGAAAAAGCATTTATTTATCATAATGATATGAAAGTGTGTGACGAGTGGACCATTAGTCCAAACACAATGCTGATTTAGTTGGTGTGAAAGATATAGCAAGAATACGACACCAATATAGAAGATTAGCAAATATCTAGGAGTCAGTTTACGCAACCTAGTTGTAGTATGCTTTCAGAATAAACCCCGCCTCAATTAGGTCTTTAGAGGGTTGTAACGTGGTCTGGTTCACAGTTATAGAAACAAAGGATAGAAGGCTCAAATTTGATTTGGTACCCACCCATTCTTCGTAATGATCTCCAGTCCTACATTCAGTTAATTTTGCACCTGTTTGACGGTACCAGCTTGATGATTTAAGGTATGCTTGAAATGGCAGTCACCCTTATTTTGCTTTTTTGATGGATGTTAGTGACCCTTTTGGTTCTTAATATGGTGGCCACTGATCTTATTTTGTTTTTGTTGAGGATTTGAAGGCCTCCTTTGTTTTTTCTTTTGATCCCTAAGTTTTGCATGGACTGATTTCGTTTTTCGAGTCCATCGGGATTGCCTTGATTTTTGCCTAAGTCTCCTTTTGAGGTGTTTGACTTAGCAGGCTTTTGATTTTTTTTTATTTTGTTGTGACTACCACGTCATGAGTCGTTAAAGAACAACCGTCTTCTGGATTTTGCTTTGTTGGTCCAAATACGGGATTGGATTAATTGAACATTACCCTGCCCCAGGTTAAGTGTAAGGGTTTGTAGATCCGAAGGAAACTCCTACTTCTAGGCTCGAAGTGGTTAACTAGGGACTAACTCCTTATCTCTCCAGTGTTTGGGGATTGAAACAATGCCTATACATCATCAGCGAGATTTTATCCAAAAGCATACTTATCAGCAATTATGGGTATTTCGTTTTCGTCATCCTCCCTCAAATCTTTTCTAAACAGCAGTGTGATAACGGAAGTGGAGTGAAACTTTTTTGTGATTTTGCAATAAATGAGAAAATGGTGAGTGAATACGAATGGATTTGTTCAAAACATGCATAACCATTACATTAACAATACCATTAATAAACGATAATGTTTAAAAGCAAATAGCACTTAATATTAAAGAAAAATACAAATGCGTAAAAATGATGTGAAAATTTCCAGCATTGAGGAACTGGGCTTTTCTCTCTTGCATCACAGTTGAGCTACCTTTCTTGCTCATCGAGACCAGTATGATAACCTTCTTCATATCTACTCTCTGCAGCTTCTTCCATGTCATGAACTGATGGGCCCGCCTGATCATATGAAGGATTGATGTGGATGTGCAGACCTTGAGGCGTAAATGAGATTAGCTTGGAATCAATCAGATCTTGAACCTTGTTCTTAAACTGTTTGCAATCTTCGGTTGAATGCCCCATGGCACCAGCATGGTAGCCGCATTGTACATTGGTGTCAAAGCCTGGTGGATATGGTGGGATCACAGGATCTAAGCCCTTTGGCACTATCAGTCCACTACTAATCAAACGTGGTAGCACGTGATTGTAAGGCATTGGTAATGGATCAAAGTGTCTCTTTGGTCTTTGATTATAGTAACGTCGTCGTTGCGGAACATGCTGATGTGTAATTCGTTGTTGGTAAGTGGGACGTCTATTGACAGAAGGATATTGACCATGTGGAGAGATTGGAGTCACACAAGTAGACCCATAGGATTTCTGACTTTTAACAGTTGAGATGCCCGGGTACGGAGGATAAGGCACTGAGGATGGAGCTTGTGGAGCGTCCCAGATTATATTGATCTCATCCTCTTCTTCCTCTTGGGAGCTAACAACTGATTCACTTTCACTAGCTGGGATGTTCGAGGCGTCTTGGACCTTTCCCTTCTTGAGATGGCTCTCAATGCGTTCTCCTACTAGAACCAAGTCAACAAAATTCAATGTCCCATTACCCATCATCTTTTCCAGGTAAGGGTCTTGTAAGGAATCTATGAACATGTCAACCAATTCTCTGTCTAAGAGCGGTGGTTGAACGCGAGCAGCTACCTCTCTCCATCTCTGAGCATACCCTCTGAAGGATTCGTTCTCCTCTTGAGATAAGCCTTGCAACTGTGTACGGCTGGGAGACACATCAAGATTATATTGGTATTGCTTCACAAAGGTGTTGGCTAAGTCCGACCACGACTGGATATGGACACTTTCTAGCTGCATGTACCAACTCAATGATGCCCCACTCAGACTGTCTTGGAAACAGTGAATCATAAGTTTATCATTGTGAGCATATGAGGTCATCTTTCTGCAAAACATCACCAACTGTTGCTTTGGACAGCTATCTCCTTTGTATTTCTCAAAATTTGGCATCTTGAACTTTTGAGGTACTACAAGTCCGGGTACCAAGCACATATTCAAAGCATTCAGATCAGAAGTATCACGCCCCATCATGGTTTCAATTTTCTCTTCCAACACACGACATCTTTCAGCAAACTCAACATCCTGAGGTCGTTCATCATTCACCACTAAGCTTTCCCCTTGGGAATTTGGCGTAGTAAATGCAAAGCTATGGTACTCAACAGCATCCTGAGACGAGGTATGTTCATCTCGAATAGTGTGACGCTCTTGTATAACCTGGTCTTCAACAGGGATCCGCACAGGCTGAGCTATGACGTTTTGAGATCTGTCTTCTCTCCTTGCCAATGATAACATAACTTCCACAAGCTGGTCCAACTGGTTCTTCATCAAGTCAACATCTACTCTTGATGCAAACTGGTTTTGCTCCTCTGAGTTCATGATTCTTCCCAAAGTTGCTTCAAGTCCGATACGGGTGTCGGGAAATCAACTGCGGATTATGGACAAAGGAGGGATGAGTTTATGGTTGAGAAAATGATATGCAATGCAAATGAAATGCAAATGCAATGTAAGCACAAACAAGATCACAGGTTCAATCACATTCTGAGGTCAGACAAAAGAACGGGTAAATAACAGATATCTCTGATCAAAGGAACCCCATAGGTAGGCTCTAAACGGGTAGGTGCCCAGAGTCATGGATCTTTTCAAAGATAGTATTACCATGACAAAGATTCATCCGATAATAATACCTTTGAAGGATCTCTTCTAAGTGAAGTTTTTGCGTCGTCCCCCGAGGAAGACTCCTCGCGAGTCTCTACTACACAACCAACGAGTCTAAGGTTTCTTAAAGGGACCTCAGAGTCATAGATCGAGGTTGAAAATATCAATGTCAGAATAACGATACGTTCAAGGAATCTCATCTGATTGGGGCGTTCACATCAATCCAAAAAGGATTAACCCTCATGAGTTAACTCTACCAACCACCATGGATAAGGGTAAAAGGTTCTTAGAGTTATAGATTCAACCTTAAAAACACTACTGCCATGGCAAAGACTCACCACAACAATAACATCCTTAAGGGAATCAACTCTAAGCGGGGTTTTCGTTTCCTCCAAACGAGAAAGCCTCCTCGAGGGATTCCACTACACAACCACCATTCTAATCCTATGGTTTTTCTCGGACTCGGGTGTAGAGCCATCTCACAAAGTTCCCACAATCAGAGAACCCCAACAGTGTCACAAGAATAACAATAAGATATATAAAAGCAAACAAGCAATTAAATAATAAGAGAAGATAAATACACGAAAGGATCTAACTCTCATGAATCGAGTCAAGTTAGGCTTGACTCTCTCTAGCATAGGGCTATGCAATAGTCCCCAGCAGAGTCGCCATCTGTCGTACCTCGAAAAATACGATCCTCACGATGGACGCGGAAAATACTGTTCGAAACAGAGTCGCCATCGAACTTTATTCATTCCAAGGATGGAATAGGAAAATATCGATAAAACCTTTAAAGGGATAAAAACATGGTCATCGCAACCAATATTCTAGGTTCGGGAGTCGATTACATAGAGGGAAGGTATTAGCACCCTCTACGTCCGTTGTACTCAACAGGAACCTCTTGATCGATTCGCGAGAGAAGTTAGCTATGTTTGTGTATCTTCTAAAGGAATTGCTTGCTAATGGGAAAATGGTTGGTTTAAGATAGGGTGCTCGCCAAGGATTGGGGCCCTTGTGCCTACGTATCTTCACTTGTAAGAAGTGGAAAATCAGAGCGTTCGTAGTTCATGGGACTACAGGAAAAATAGGGGATTATGCTCGCTAGGATTATCGCAATCTTATGCCTACGTACTCTCAACAAATATGAGAGATCAGAGCAGCCGTAGTTCGGCTTACTACGGTAAAAAGGTTTGTGTTTAGGATGAACGAGAGTTTAGGTCGTATTCTAACTGCTAAACGTTGGCTTGTCTGCTCGCTAGGGGAGGCTGAAGCACGAGTTTGTTATGCGCGGAAGGAGGGACTAAACAATGTTCTTGGTAAAAGGTGGGTATGAGTTAAACGAGAGTTTAGGTCGCATTCTAACTGCTAAACATTGGCTTGTCTACTCGCTAGGGGAGGCTGAAGCACGCGTTTGTTATGCGCGGAAGAAGGGACTAAACAATGTTCTTTGAGAAGAGTTGTGGATCGCACGAGGGAGAAGAATTTAGTGTTTGATTGATTAAGTATTTTGGTTTAGAAAAGAGGGTAGATTTGAATAGTTTTTAGGGTTGTGGTCGCACGGGGCGAAAAAGAGATTGGTTAGATGTATTGGATGTTTAGCTAGAGGTGACGATTACTTGAAGCTTAAGAAAGACTTCTCGGGCCCAAGTAATCGGGAAAGCGAGCCAAAGACTTGGAACACTCTCTTTTTCAACCTCAACTGCAAAAAGATAAGATGTGGTTCGAGTGGGTTAATCGGGTGACGATTACTCAAAGCTCGAGAAAGACTCCTCGGTCCCTAAGTAATCGAGAGAGTGAACCAAAGACTTGGAGCTCTCTCTTTTTTCAACCTCAAAGGCGAAAGGATAGAATTGAGTATGGTTTGAATAAGTTGAACGGATGACGATTACTTGAAGCTTAAGAAAGACTTCTCGGACCCAAGTAATCGGGAAAGCGAGCCAAAGACTTGGAACACTCTCTTTTTCATCGTAAAAAGGAATTGTTTGAATGGCGTTTGAAAGATAGGATGTGGTTAAAATATTTTAACAGATGAGGATTACTCGAAGCTCAAGAAAGACTTCTCGGACCTCAAGTAATCGGGAGAGTGAACCAAAGACTTGGAGCTCTCTCCTTTTCTTATCTAATATCATGAAAGATGTTTAATAATATTAGAGTGTATTAATCAGATGACAATTACTCAAAGCTCAAGAAAGACTTCTTGGACCTTAAGTAATCGGGAGAGTGAACCAAAGACTTGGAGCTCTCTCTTTTTCATCCTAAGTGTTTAGAAAAATAGACTTGAATAAGTTTATCATTTATAGAAGACAACTTTTCGAGCTTAAGAAAGACTTCTCGGACCCAAACAATTGGGAGAGAGAACCAAAGACTTGGAACTCTCTCTTTTTCATCTTTCATTGAAGTTGTGTTAAAATAGTTATTAAATATTTTAGTTTGATTTAAGAAAATTGCTTAATGTGAATCAAGGCTTAAAATTAGAGTCTTAACGTGTACACTAGCAAAGTGGGCTAGTCTTCTAAGTGACCAATTAGAAATAATTGATCAAATAGGTATCACCGTAAGGAAGCCCAGGATTAAGCTTTAAAATGTTGTGTCTGTGACCAAAAGGTTGATGGCGAGGCTTTGAAGCACTCGGCTTACAAGGGTGTAAAGTGACTCGACGAATCGAGAATTATTTTTAAAAATGGTTTTGAAGCATTGAGGCATAAATAAGGCAAAAGTGATAAAATTATTACACTTTAAGGGGATGGGGGCACATTTGTTCAATTGGGGATGAAATAAAGCAATTAAATCAAACCAAACTAAATGAGTACTCGTTGTAAAAAAGTAAATAAGTCATGGGACTGAAAACCAACCGAAGTCGAAGGCAACTGAGTTTTAGAAGCAAGTTAAACTCATTTAGAGTGAATTCAAATGGGCATCACTCTATGAATAATCGGTGTACTACTTATGTATTCATACAAGTTTCGAGAGTTAAATTGGATTTCAACTCCAAATTTGTAACACAATAGAATCAATGCAAAAATTACATAAATAATCTAATTAAAAAAAAGCAATTAGTTAATTCTAAATAATTAATTAACTAGCACTAAAACAATGATTATAATAAGGGTGCATTTTAGACGATGAGTGTATAAAAGTGAATCTCTTTTATTTAGAATCTAGAACTCACTATTATTTAACAAAACAAACATTACTGTAATCAAAAAAGAAAGAAAATCTATATATCATAGAAACCATCATTATCAAAAAAAAAATAGAATAAAGTAAATAAATTAAAAGAAAATGTAATGCACATACAAAAAGGAATATATGATTTGCTGTATCTTAATAACTAGTCACGACCACCGCCATACATACTTTTGAAATAAAAAAAAAACAAACCGCCATTTTGGAAAGCGACATACAATATACATTTATATGTTGAAAGGCAATGTTAGATACTATTATGCATAATGAAGATTCAACCAAGCTAAAATCTACCATACAACAACGGTAGCAACCTCATATCAATCATAACAGATACATGCTGGTGCACTATCAATCGACACATGCTGTTGCGAAACAAACAGCTAGCTTTAACTTCAACAATCATGGATGTCGCAAAAGTGAGGTAAACAAAAACCATAATTTAAATGGACTAATTAAGAGCAGCAACATGTGTGTTCATACTGCATTCTTGCACAAACTCATAGTAGCCAACATGATGTAGAAAGGCAGAACAATTTATGCAATATGGGATTAGCGTCATGGATTTAAAGTCATCAACCACAAGTAAAATATGTTGCAGATTGAAAACCTTTACACTTCCGCGGATACTACAAACCAATTCATGTTGTCATAGAAACCACAAGCCTATCCAAATTCCAAACAACTACTAACATACAAATTCTATATGGGCTGTATATTCAACATGTAAATTCAATACCAAAACAATACGCAAACGATTGAATCGACAGAAGGAAAAAAAAACTACAGCGAGCAGATTAGTGGCTGCGCCATAACAATGGTTAAGTACTCATCCTGTAATGATCATTCTATAAACCGTACTAGTGCAAATCATAGAGAAAATCATAGTAAAACACAAGCCATCAAGCATATCATATTATTAAGTGAACAACAAGCAGAAAAATAGTAAAAATAAAAAGGATCAGATCAGAATAACACTTGAACCTCCATGTCGACTTTACGTAACAGAATCATCGCGTCATGATAGTTGTTGTTGAATCCGTAGACGAAGCACAAAGGATTATTGCTACTGCAGCTTGAAGCTTTATTAAATCGATGTTTCAGACTTCACATCTTGATGGGAACCGTCGCTGTTAGATACGCGTTAACAAACGTTGCTGAGTAGTGATGAGTTGATTGCGTGCTTTGTTTGAGCAGATCGAAGTGTGGTAGGGAAGATGTAGAGCAACTACCATGGAGTTTTACACGATGATCTTTTTAGGTACATTTTGTCGAACATATAGTGTGCCTTGCAGTTGTAAGGAGGAACCAAGGTGAGTGGTACAAGGAGGAAGGAGAGGAAATGGCAAAAAAAAAAAAGAGGGGATGATGATGTGGGTCGGAGTGAGGAAGAAGAGGAAAGGCTGGAGGAGAAGGCTGATTTGCGATGGATGAGGCTGAGAAATTTAATGGTGGCGGAAAGGAGATAAAGGGTTTGCTGGAGATGGGTTTGCGGAAGAAGAAAAAGAAGGTTTTGGATCTAGCGTTTGTGTGAGCGGCTAGGTTATTTTCCCATAATGATAAACAATAGACTCATCCTTTTATACCAATTCAACCGTGTCCTTTCAATTCCACTTTTCCTTTTTCTTTTAATTTTCTGTTTAATTAACCAGCTAATAATCTAGCTAATTAATTCTAATTAACTAATTTTATTCTAATTAATTAATTTCTATATTCAAATTAAAATCTAAATATCTAATTTTAAAATCTAACCTAATTAATTAATATTAAAAAATATATTACATATCATAAAAAAAGAAATTATGAAATAAATATATACAAAAAACAAATGCCACGTGGCACGCTCTTATTGGGCTAAAAAGTGAAAATGCTTATTTTTGTTCAAAAATACGCTACGATGTACAAGCGAGGTAAATTAAAAACAAAGTCCGGCAAATGAAAATTTTGAAAAAGGTAGGACAAATTTGGGGTATGACACATTGTCGGAATAGAGTAAGGTTGAACTGGATATGGTTCCAGTGGTGTGCGACTTTCCAGAAGTATTTCCGGAGGACATTGGGGACGTACCGCCGGAAAGAGAAGTCGAGTTTTCGATTGACCTAGTTTCGGGTACTAGACCGGTTTCGATGGCACCGTATCGTATGTCGGCATTGGAGTTGGTAGAGTTGAAGAAACAATTGAATGATTTGTTGGAGAAGAGCTTTGTTAGGCCGAGTGTTTCTCCTTGGGGTGCAACAGTATTGTTGGTTAAGAAGAAAGATGGGAGTATGCGGTTGTGTATTGATTATCGGCAGTTGAACAAGGTAACTATTAAGAACAAGTATCTGCTTCCTAGAATTGATGATTTGATGGACCAATTGGTTGGTGCC
This sequence comes from Lathyrus sativus, assembly GCA_963859935.3. Classification (NCBI taxonomy): domain Eukaryota; kingdom Viridiplantae; phylum Streptophyta; class Magnoliopsida; order Fabales; family Fabaceae; genus Lathyrus; species Lathyrus sativus. The sequence goes on from OZ012741.1 coordinate 127,552,921, forward strand.
CGTGTTTTTAGTAAGATTGATTTGAGGTCGGGTTATCACCAGATTCGTGTTAAAGAGGAGGATATTCAAAAGACGGCTTTTAGGACACGGTATAGTCATTATGAATTTTCAGTGATGCCATTCGGAGTTTCTAATGTGCCAGGTGTGTTTATGGAATACATGAATCGTATTTTTCATGATCAGTTGGATCGTTTTGTGGTTGTGTTCATCGACGACATTTTGATTTACTCTAAGTCCCAAGAAGAGCATGTAGAGCATTTGAGAGTTGTGTTGCAGATTTTGAAAGAAAAGCAATTATATGCTAAGTTGTCAAAGTATGAGTTTTGGTTATCGGAAGTGAGTTTTCTTGGGCATGTTATATCTGGTAATGGTATTAGTGTTGATCCGTCCAAGATTGATGCGGTAATGCAGTGGGATGCTCCTAAGTCAGTTACGGAGATTCGAAGCTTTTTGGGATTAGCCGGTTATTATCGGAGGTTTATTGAAGGATTTTCGAAGTTAGCATTTCCGTTGACTCAATTGACTTGTAAGGGAAAGGCCTTTGTTTGGGATATTGAGTGTGAGAAGAGTTTTGTTGAACTTAAGAGAAGGTTGACAACGGCGCCGGTTTTGATTTTGCCAAATCCGACGGAATCGTTTGTGGTTTATTGTGACGCTTCCTTGTGTTGCACCCCAAAATTTGACCAACTTATTTCACCTGATTTTATGTTTCATAGCTTTAGCATTTGCATATTAGGTCATATTAGGTCATGTACATAATTCATTCATCTGCATAGCATAGCATGGGCAAGCCATCCAACAAGGGACCGAGTGCCATTCTTATCTCTATGAGCCTATCAAGAGGTTCTTATTCAAAATTTAAGCCTATGCAAGTCATCAGAAAGGAATTGAAGCTTGAGAAGTTAGTGGACCAATCAGTGGGTTTTTCTCCTATCTTGAGGGGGTTTGAAGACTATCAAAGAGGTTGTGGGCTATGAATTGAGGGAATGGAATGTATATATACATCATGGAAGACCTAGAGGGTCATTTTTAGAGTGAGACAAGTCATTGATGTGATTACAAGAACTACAGTTGAAGACAGTCAATTAGGGTTTCATCTGGGTCAACCCTAGGTCAACCCTAGGTCAAATACTTGATTGAAGGGACATCAAGGCCTGTTTGAAGAATGGGGGATCCATCATTTGATATGTCGATATGGATGTGGTGTTGTGCCAAGGAGAAATCAAAAGAAATCAAGAAGAAGAGAAGTTTCTAAATTAGGGTTTTAGTGTAAAATCCCCTGATTTAGGGCAAACTTCCAGGAAGAATAATTCAAGATACAAGTCTCTAATGGATCTTTGGCCAACATGGAACTTGTATAGTATCTCAAGACCTTTAATTTGAGTGGTGGAAGGAATCAAGGAGATTTGTAGAACTCAAGTTATGGTTCTTGCAAGTTACAGGTCATCAGAGGCATCTGAAATTTGTCTGTGAAAGTTACTTGACTTCCCAGCAACTTTTTCCCCATAAGGAGTTTTCAAATGGATTTTTGGCCAACATGAAAGTTGTTCCTCATAATCTTAGCTTTCTAGAAAGGTATGGTATGCCTCAATCTGATTTGTGTAGCTCTACTTATGATCTTGACAAGCCAAGGGCATTTTGGGCATTTGGAGGTTATAAGTCATTTCAAGCATAAGGCCATATCTCCTACTTCCAAGCTTCAAATGGAAAAATCTTCAACATCAAACTTGCTTAGAATGATGTTTTAAGGTTAGTAGGGAGGTCATGAGATGTTAAAAAGGCTTGTATCAAAAAGTGATAAAAATGGCCTAAAAAAGGGGAATAAGTCAAATAAAGTGGTGAAAAAAATCAAATTTTGGGTTAGAGGTCACAAACAAGCCATATGACATACCAATTTGATTGTAAAATGCATTTTAAAGACAATGGCATTGGAACATTTTTGAATTGAGCAATAATTTCATGACTTGCTTTGTAAAAGTGGTTACTTGAAATGTAAGTCACTAATCCAAACCACTTAACAAAGCATTTGGAAGGCTATTTTGGTTGGAAACTTCCAAGGGAAGATACATGAACAATCTAGAAATTTCCAAGGGAAGATACATGAATAATCTAGAAAGTTCCAAGGGAAATGGATTTTATTATTTTGGGTTTGGGCTTCAATTCTAGAATATTCCAATCATCTCTATAAATGTTTAGAAACTCATTTGAAGCAAGGTTGGTGATTGATTGGAGTTGGATTGGAAGAGAGCATATCAATTCTCAAGAGAGCAAATCAAGTGGTGATTCTTCATTCAAGGCGATTTCGGTTCGATTCGAAGATTGTAGCACTTTCCTTGCATATTGTTGAACGAATTTGAAGCTTTCGGAAGTACGAAAAGAGCCGAAGATACTCCGTTTCGAAGCTCCGATCAAGGTATGTAAACCTTCACTTTCCCATGGATTTAGGATGAGATAATTAGAAATTCTCATGCGGTTAGGATCATGAACACCTATGTATGATTTTAGGATTGTTAATTTGGAGATTTTCTTCATTCCCTTTTTCTTTTTATTTTTCTGTTTTGAGGCCTGTTTGCTTTTATTACGTCAAAAATAGTAAAATTGTTCAAGAAATTATGAAATGTTTTTCTACAGATCTTGATTATCTTAAGAAATTTTAGGCGCTGAGTTTGCATTTTTTAGATTTTTTTTTGATTTAGTTATGATTTTTCTTTCGTGCTAATATTCATTGGTGTACATAACTGTTCATCTGTTTTGTTTAATTTTGTTCTCTTTAATGCTTCATGATTTTGAGCTTATTTTTGGATATGTTTTATATGACATGCATATGGTTCCCCAGAAATTTTATTGGAATTTCTAGACGACTCTAAGTTTAGTTTTGAATCCGCTTTTTAGAGCCATCGCCATCTGAATGTTCCCTGGACACTTTATAGGTTTTCCTTTATAAAGTGACCTTAACTTTAGAGTTTGGTTTTAATTTTTTTACCATAGGTTGATAACATCTTCAGGATATTGTATAATTTTTCTTAGATTTTTGTGGATTTTTTTCCTATTTCTTTTGCATTTTACATTCTGATGAGTATTTTGCATGATGTTTGCTTTGCATATTTGATACCGCTGTTTTGTAGAATTTTGTTCTCTCAATTGGTGATGATTCTTGCTTAGATCTTTTGGTAGATTGTAGCTAACACTCGCATGTTCCCTTAGGAATTTTTGTAGATTTTCTAGAGGTAATTTGGTTCTGTTTTAGGGTTGTTGATTAGGACCTTCCCAATTGATGGTTAACCTTGACCCCTTGCATGTTAGGAATTGTTTAGACCCCTTAGAAATTGATATAGGGTTTGATCTTCGATCTTGATAATATAGATATTAATATACTTTAGGGTTTCCCTTAGGATAATGTGATAAAACTTTAGAATAAAAATGGTAGTAAAAAAATGTTGAAATAGATATGGTGTAATAAAAAACTTAGAATAATTAGGGTTTTGAACATAACATATGTGCAACAAAACAATTCCTTTTTGGGCTTTTTAGGTTGAATTAGAAGATGAGACTATAGGGGTATTATGGGAAAGTGTAGTAGATCCCTTAGAATAAGTATTAGAATTTCCCCTATTATATTAATATTTAGTATATTTTTGTAATTGTTTGATTGTATGGTGTGCCCGTTTTGGGGTTATTGCTTGTTATTTGGGCTTGTTGGGCTTGCTTGGGGTTTGGGCTTGGCTTGAAGACCATGGATGGTGAAGCATTGAAGACAAAGACAAAGTCAAGGATTGAATAACAAGTTCAAGAGTTGATGAAAATTGTAGCTTGCTTGTAGCTGTTGAAGATCACAGGAACTAGGAGCTAGGTAGAGCTTAGAGTAGAAATTTGATTCTTAAACATGGATGGCTTTGTTTGCCTCCATCCCTCTCTATGATTCAGAGTCTCTCTAGGATACTCACCCCCTTCCTTTGGAAGGCTTGGTGACAGTATCTAAGAGATAGAACTCTTGAGAGAAACATTCTACATTTTGTTAACAGTCTGTTTGCCACCTTTGGTGGTCAACTAACTGTTTAACATCTCAATTCATCCTATTAATTGTTCCTCATCCTGGAGAGTTTGATTTGAAGAAAAGCCATGAAAGATTAAAGATGGAAGTCATTGTTTGAAGATTGTGCTATTGAAGTTGTGCATGTGACTGCTGCTGTTTGAAGCCCTGCTGCTTGAAGCTGTGGAAGATGATTACTGTTACAGTTTTCCTCCTTGAAGATAGATGCTTGATGGAAGCTTGTTGATGAAGACTTTGCTTGAAGATGTTGATGGAGCTTGCTGTGTAGAGTTGTTGTTTACGGTTTATTTTTTTGCTGTTTAGAAGCTTTTGATGTATTGTTTGAGTTTCCGGGACTGTATTGTTTGCCAATTAATCTATTAGGTTGAAAGTGAATTTTGTTCGCTTTTGCCTGTTGTTTTCAAGGTTCGAGGTTGAGTGGAACTCCCTTGCCTCGCTTGTACTGCTGCATTCATGCATTTTACTGCTTTACTGTATATATGCTTTTGCTTTTCCGTTTATCCCCTTAGGATCTCTGTTTCTCTCTGTGCAAGAGAGAAATATGACAGACATTAGGTTCTTATCCATGCATGACAACATTAGGTTAGATTTTGATTCCCTTTTTTAAACCATAGGTTAGAGTTGCTGTTTCTCTTCTTTCTCAAAACAATCAGAAAAACACAATAAACATTTCAAACACCATAAAAAACAGTTCTTGCGTAAAAGACTGTAAACCAATCAAAAACGTCATTTTTGTCCGCTTGGACCCATAATCAGGAGAAAACCTTTTTCAGAAGGATAAAAACAATCAAGACAGACTTGTGTCGTACGTGGCCCGAACTACGTTTGCTCTGATCTTTCATGCTGTATGGAAGTACGTAGGCATAGGATGCGATATCCTAGCGAGCAACCTTCCCCTCCTTTCCAGTAGGTAGGCGAACTACGTTGACTCTGATTTCTTGTTCCAGACGGGAATACGTAGGCATAAGGTGCGATACTTTGCCGAGTCATTTTATTTTCTTTTAACCCCAGACCTGTAGAATAGATAGAATAACAATCGGTACCAGAAAACAAGCGTGGATCCCGTCGAGTACGACGGACGTGAGGGGTGCTAATACCTTCCCCTTGCGTAACCGACTCCCGAATCCAGGATTTGGTTGCGATGACCATTCCTTTCCCGTCTTTGCGGTAGGTTTACTTCGAGCGTTTCCTTTCCCTCTGTTGGGATAAATAACGCACGGTGGCGACTCTTCTGTTCAGCCGGCGCCGATTTTCGCAGTAGCGATACCTTGTCCGGTTTAGGCGGTGTTTTAATGCAAGATGGGAAAGTTGTAGCTTATGCTTCGAGACAACTGAGAGTACATGAGAAGAACTACCCTACGCATGATTTGGAGTTAGCGGTCGTGGTGTTTGTTTTGAAAATTTGGAGGCATTATCTGTATGGTGTGAGATTTGAAGTTTTTAGTGATCACAAGAGTTTGAAATATTTGTTTGATCAGAAGGAATTGAACATGAGGCGGAGGAGATGGTTAGAGTTTTTGAAGGATTATGATTTTGGTTTGAATTACCATCCGAGTAAGGCAAACGTAGTAGCCGATGCTTTAAGTCAAAAGTTGGTTCATATGTCAACACTGATGGTAAGAGAATGGGAATTGTTGGAGAATTTTAGAGATTTGAGTTTGGTTTGTGAGATAACGCCGAATAGTGTGAAACTTGGTATGTTGTATGTTACGAATGATTTTCTTGCTACCGTGTGCGAAAAGCAAAAGTTGGATTTGAAGTTTGTTGATTTGATGATGAATGAGAATGAGGACTTCAAGGTTGATAATTTTGGAGTTTTGAGATTTCGTGGTCGTATTTGTATTCCCGATGATGTAGAGTTGAAAAAGATGATATTGGAGGAAGGACACCGTAGTAACTTAAGTATTCATCCGGGAGCGAATAAGATGTATCAAGATTTGAAGAAAATCTTTTGGTGGTCCGGATTAAAGAGGGATGTAGCTCAGTTTGTGTATTCATGCTTGACTTATCAGAAGTCTAAAGTGGAACATCAGAAGCCTAGTGGTTTAATGCAACCGTTGGACATTCCAGAGTGGAAATGGGATAGTATATCGATGGATTTTGTTACGGGTTTGCCTAATACGCAAAGAGGACATAATGCTATTTGGGTGATTGTTAATAGGCTTACTAAATCTGCTCACTTTATTCCGATAGATATTAGTTATCCTTTAGAGAAGTTAGCCGAGATTTATGTTGGTGTGATTGTGAAGTTACATGGGATTCCTAAGAGTATTGTGTCGGATAGGGATCCTAGATTTACTTCGAGATTTTGGGAAAGTTTGCAAAAGGCTTTCGGTTCTAAGTTGAGATTGAGTTCGGCTTATCATCCGCAGACGGATGGTCAAACCGAAAGGACGATTCAATCATTAGAAGATTTGTTGCGTGCTTGTGTGCTCGAGCAAGGTAGTGCTTGGTGTCGCTACTCGAAAAATGCATCGTGCAACGACGGGGAGGCAAAAAAGATAGACAGAAGAGTCGCCACCGAACTTTATTTATCCCATGAGGGGAAGGGAAAATATCGAGAAAACCTTAAGAAAGAAATGGATAAGATGGTCTCGCGACCAAGAACGGGTTCAGAAGATGGTTATGCAAGGGGAAGGTATTAGCACCCCTCGCATCCATCATACTCGATGGGAACATTTGCTTGTCAATGTGTGATTATATCTGCTTAAATTTCATGCTATAAAAGTGTTTTCCAAAAGGTAAAGAAAGAGGGTTAGAAACAAAGATTAGGAGGAAAGAGAGAGAAAGAACGAACTCGGTAGGACTTCGCGGTTCTGGGCCTACGTATTCTCAAAAGGTATGAGAAAGTCAGAGTCGACGTAGTTCGGGGAACTACAGATATATGGGGGAATGTGCTCGGCAAGGATTGTGGCCCTTATGCCTACGTATCTTTACTCCGAAGGAGTAAAGAATCAGAGCAATCGTAGTTCGGCCTACAGTTTGTTGATGTTTTTTTTATGGATGATGCTATCATGCGCATTCTAGCAGTTTAGGTGTATTGCCGCTTGCAATGGAGGAGATTTATGCGTTACCTGTTTGCGGTAGAATGGACGTAACATGTCCTTTTTGAAAGATATTAGGTTTTCGCCAGGCGAGGCAAGATGTCACATTTGATTTGTGGATTTATTTTTAGGGGGCGAGATAAGTCCTTGGATAGTAACCCCTACGGGTAGTACCCAATTCTTTATCTCAAGGTTTTTGTTATAAAAATGGTGTGGCGAACGTAGCGTCCTCGTATTGAAAGACGAGATTCGAGACCACCCCCACTACAGTGAGCATCCCAACACTCGGAGAGGAAGAAGACTACACTTAATCCTCTCTCTTTAATTCAATGCAAAGAGAACTTCGTTCTCTTATTAAAGATGTTTTTGGTTTTGAATGGTAAGTAATTTGCGACAGAGAACCCTACGGTAAACGTCAACACTCGGGATAGGAGAAGGCCTACGCCTAACCACTCCACGACCATTCAAGTTTTTTTTAAGAAAAGAGTTTGAAAATGCACTCGGTGCGGGACCGAGGTTTTAAGTGTGAAAGGTTGTGGGAGGAAGTTGTGGGAAGAGATGTGGAAAGAGATAGGTGGTGGATAAAGTCGCGTCTTTGTATTGAAAGACGAGTATCGAGACCACCCACACTACAGTGAATGTCCTAATACTCGGAGAGGAAGAAGTTTACACTAAATCCTCTCTCTTTAGTTCAATACAAAGAGAAATCAATTTAGTTATGAAAAGTGCACTCGGTACGGGGCCGAGGTTTGAAAATGTACTCGGTACGGAGCCGAGGTTTTTAGGTGGAAAGTTTTGAAAAACGTCTTCGTATTGAAAGACGAGTATCGAAACCACCCACACTACAGTGAGTATCCTGATACTCGAAGAGGAAGAAGTCTACACTCAATCCTCTCTCTTTAGTTCAATTTAAAGAGAATTTTATTTATTATTGAAAGAAACTGGAAAATGCACTCGGTACGGGGCCGAGGTTTTTAGGAGAGAAAGGGGTGGAAGCATCTTCGTATTGAAAGACGAGTATCGAAACCACCCACACTACAGTGAGCATCTCGACACTCGGAGAGGAAGAAGACTACACTCAATCCTATTTTTTAGTTCAATACAAAGGGAAGTTATTGCTTTATTAAATAGTTTTGAAAATACGCTCGGTGCGGAGCCAAGGTTTTTTTAGGTGAGAAGGGAGTGGATAATACAGACGCGTCTTCGTATTGAAAGACGAGTATCGAAACCACCCACACTATAGTGAGTATCTCAACACTCAGAATGGGATAAGTCTACACTTAAACCTCTCTTTTAATTCAATACAAAGGGAAGTTGATTCCTTGTTGATGAGATGTTGAAAACCTGCCAAGACAATGAAAAACAGAGACAGGATACAGACAATATACAATGATATATAATCAACAGTCCATCAATTTAAATTTTACGGTTTCGATATTGATTAGGTGTTTTTTAAAAGAATGTACAAGTGTTTAATATAAATAAAATATAACAAACCTACATAATAAAACATAAGACGATTTAAGAAAAGCAGGAGGGGGTTAGAAGAATCATATGAGGGTGGTGAGATCCACCAAACAGTCTGACGGGCTCTAAGCCCAAAAATGATTAAAAAACCTAGTTAATATTCTAATAAAAAATAATAAAAAAATTAAAACAAAACGAAATTGAGGAACACAATTACTCTCTCTTCAGGAAACAAGGAGTCAAACCAGATATTGAGAAAGAAAAGAAAAGCGCATTGAGAAACCTGATACATCGAGAATAGAGGGGCTGAGTTAGAACGGAAGTTAGGTGAAGGTGGAGAATTCATCCGAAGCCATTATCTATTTCTCTTGATAGCAACTATACAGATCTCCCTCGGTCCTCCTCTCTCCCGTACGGTGTGAACGTCACGGCTCCGCCGTCAATCCCTTTTTCTTAACTCTCTAGCTCTCTGCAAAATTGTGCTCTTCCAGATCCACTTCCTTTCAGTCTTGCAGCGGTGCCGAGATATGAAGGCTTTATTTAAAGGAGTTGCACAGGTCGTGCAAAGTCCCATATTCTTCTGCTCTTTAGAGAATATTCTCAGGCTTCAAAGATGAAGTCACAATGTAAATTCAAGAAAATCAAATCCCCTCGAGGAGGATGGATCAATGGCGCCGTTAATCATAAAAACAGTTTCAGGTTTGAATGGGAAGTGGAAGTTGTTGTTGTGGCTCAGTTCGATTGACGATAATGTCGTATTTTCAACGCTCCGTAATCTCGCCTACCATCTGTTTGATAAAAGTACTAAACCAAAATGTTTCTTCTCCTTCTATTCCATAATGTTATTGACATTGTTGAGTGGCAATGGTGGATTCTGTTGGCTAATGATGATTTGAGTTTATGGTTATGAATTTGAAGACGGCTAGTGTGTATCAAGAGTGAGGAAGAGATTTTTAAAGCTCTTTGTTTACGGTTGAGGTTGATGGATGAGAGTAAGAGCATGTCGGTTTGAAGATTTGGGGCAGGTAGAGCATGTCGTTGAGTTGCTGCGGGTTTATGTCGTTTGGATTGCTGCTTTGTTATGAACAAAGGGGTCAGAAAATGTGGCTTGTGAATTCAAGGTTGTCACATGTGTTATTGCAGTATGGACAGTGGAAACGGTGAGTGTCTTTTATGAGGTTGAAGTTTGAAGGAAAAGGTTGAGGTTTGGAAATGGTGGAAGGAAAAGGTTTTGAAGGTTGTAAGAGATTTCTTGATGTCTGATGCAGATGAGAGTTGGTGGAATGAGTATGGGTTAAACGTGTTTGGTTTTATGTTTTGAAGGTTCAACAACTGAATTTCTGGGCTGTGATGTTGTGTTTCAGTAAGTTGTGTTGTCATAAAAATATGATGAAGATGTAAACAAGGAGTTTGGTGATTTCACGACATGAAGGTAGGTGTTATGGTAGTAAGTTGATGGGTTCAAGAAAAAAAAGGAATTAAAATGGTTATATTTATGTGGTTATGTGTGGTCACAAGAATGGTAAGGTTGTTATGAGAAGAAGAAGTTTGTGAAGAAGGAAGAAGTTTGTGCTCACATGAAGAAAAGAGGATGGTATTATGAAGAAGGTGATATCGTGTGTATGTGTTATGGAAGAAGAAAATGGTGAGTGTTTAGCTTGTGGTTAGTGAAAGAAAAGTTGCAGCTTGTTTACTATATAGTGAGAGATATTTGACTATGGATTCAAGTATGAAGGTCATGGTACGTGTGGCTGTTGTTACAAAGTAATGATGAGGTAGCTGTGGAACAGAGGAAATGTTAGGGGTGATAAAGGTGTGTGACGAAGGTGCAATGTGGATTTCGAGTTATGATGCAGTTGTTGTGTTACTGCATATGTTGTTATGAAGATGAGGGAGCAGAAGTGATTTTTCGCGTATAAATCTCATGCTGCTGCAACAGGAATTGATCAAAATAACGAATGGAGCTGGTTACTGTTAGCGACATTGTTACAGTTGCAGTGTCGACATCCAAACATGTTGTTACAGCCTGGAACCATTGTTGATGTTTGTCGTGAGTTTTGTATTTGAAGGAGAGAAATTGGACTGTGAGTTTGCGGAAAGAGAAGAGGAAAGGAAGTGTTGTTGAGTTTATGTTGGTTGGTTAATGGAGTTGCGAGGGAACTTCAAAGTGCAAGACGGAGGTCGAAGATGTTTGGCGGTGTGAAATTTGTATGGTTGGAGGCTTGTTAACCTTGTTCATGAACAACCTTTTGAGTATAACAACGTTGAAATTATTGCCAGTTCTCTGAACAAGGAAGTGGTAACGCTTGACTAAGGGCTTGAGGTAGATATCAGTGAGCTTTGGTGAGGTTCTCCTGGACTTCTTGTTCTTACCTCCTGCTTTCAGATCGATACCCATGGCTGCTTCGGGTTTTCAACGCTCGCGCAACTGCTACACCTTGCTGCCATAGTATTGCTGCTACCGAGAGAGTTCAAGAGCTGCTGAGATTGTCTTCGACACTGCCATGGTTTAGTTTTGAGTTTGATTTCGGAAATTCTCCCTCTGTTCTTGCTCTATCTCATATGTGTATGTGATAAACTGGGAATTGAGACTGATGATTTGTGATATCATTTTGAAGGTGTATCAAGGAGGAGTTTTAAGGTTGGAGTAGTTTGGTGATATTAGCATGAAGTTTGTGTGATAATACTGGATGAAGATAATAGGTTTATGTTTCTTATTAGAGTGAGTTGTTAGATGATAGGAACAAAAAGAATAGTTCTCCTGAAAGATGAGGATGGAGAGCGGAAAAATATCAGAAAGAAGAGGGTTTTTTTGCGTGAATCCACAGGTGAGAGAGTTTTTTTCCAAATGATGAATGTTGAAGAGTTCTTGTCTCTTTTTATTTCTATTGTTTTTTAGAAAAATGATCCCTACCTCTTTGTAATTTTCACTATGTCTTTATCCTGGCTGTGTTTTGCAGGACTGTTTTGTCACGAATTGGGTAAAACATGTGGGATTGTTGGTAGCAGAGTGGTTATAGCTAGTGGTGTTGCAAGGTACGGTTTGTACAGGGCATTTTGTGGTCCACAAGTTGGTGACTTGTAGTGACAACTTGCTTCATACGGTTTGGTTTGTGCTTTGAAAGGAGAGTAGTGGGGCCATACTGCTACATCAAAGGTTTTGGCATGATTTTCTCTGTGTTGGTTATAGCAGCACAAATTTGTTTCCTGTATTTTGTCGTTTTTCAGTAGCTGTAGAAAATTGTTGGTTCATTTATGGGATTCAAAATTTGTCTCCTTCTGCAGGTTCATGAGGGATGGTCTTGTTTGGTGGTGAGTTGTAGCTTTTGCCGTACGAACACGTCTCTTGATACAGATCATGCACATTAGTTTTGGAGTCATGGTTTCAGGTGGGGAAATGCACAAGATGCATATATTACTTGCCAGCCCTTTTGTTCATCTCTTTCTTATTTCATGTAATAATTTTATGAACTAAAAAAAATGTTAAAAGGCCCCCTTGTATAACAGGTTCTTATTATGAATGTCCTTTTCCTCATTTTTGGCACTTTGTATAACAAAATGGGCTATGGGCCTATTGGATTGTAATTGTATTTCAAAATTTTGAATTTGCATCTCTATTATGAAATTTAAGGCATGTTTGAAGGCTAGTCCATGAGAACTTTTTTTTTCTTGATCCTTGACTAAAACCGCAACAATTCAGACTTTGAAAATTCCTTGTTGCTCCAAAATTTTTTGTTTATCTAAATTACAACTTTCTCGAATTCTCCACTTGAATTTTGAATTTAAACCAAGGATAGCATCTTGAATTGGTCTTTGAGAATTAAAGTCATTCATAAAACAATCTTAGTCATGAATCAATTGCCAAATCATTCTTGATGCTCACCACTTGAAAACATGATGAGCCGAAACCTTCATTGTGGACTTCTTGAGCATGCCTCAAAACAACTCGTATTTTATAACTTGAACCATGACTTAACCATCTGACCATGTTTTGACTATTTAACTATAATAACATGACTTAACCTTCTCTTATCTTCAACTGAACTCCACACCTTCCATAAAGGCTTATGACCACAGTAAACACAAACCAACAAAACTCCAAGACATGAGAAATAACTAGAGGATCATGGCCCAGGGCCAAATGATCATCTAGAGAACAACCACCAAGAAACACCGTTGTTCGTGATAAGAAAAGTAAGAAAGGTAGGACAAATTTGGGGTATGACAGATGCCCCTGTCTAATCGGCTTAAGCCTAGCAAGATGAACTGCTACAGCGTTCTTTCTTTCGAGGTAGAAGGTGATTAGATATAAAAAAGGACCCTGAATTTGTCTGAAAAATAAAAATAAAAGTTTAAGAAGTGAAATACAGACGAACCTGACATCCAAAAGGACGTAGAGGGATAAGCTTCTCCTAAGAGATTGCCACTTATCGTTGATGAAGGATAAGCTTCTCTGAAGAGATTGCAACTTATCACTGAAGACGGATAAGCTTCTCCCAAGAGATTTCCACTTATCACTGAAGAAAGATAAGCTTCTCTGAAGAGATTGCCACTTATCGTTGAAGACGGATAAACTTCTCCCAAGAGATTGCCACTTATCACTGAAGAAATATAAGCTTCTCTGAAGAGATTGCCACTTATCGCTGAAGACGGATAAGCTTCTCTGAAGAGATTGCCACTTATCGCTGAAGACGGATAAGCTTCTCCCAAGAGATTGCCACTTATCACTGAAGAAAGATAAGCTTCTCTAAAGAGATTGCCACTTATCGCTGAAGAAAGATAAGCTTCTCTGAAGAGATTGCCACTTATCGTAGAAGATGGATAAGCTTCTCCCAAGAGATTGCCACTTATCACTGAAGAAAGATAAGCTTCACTGAAGAGATTGCCACTTATCGCTGAAGAAAGATAAGCTTCTCTGAAGAGATTGCCACTTACCGCTGAAGATGGATAAGCTTCTCTGAAGAGATTGCCACTTATCACTGAAGATGGATAAGCTTCTCTGAAGAGATTGCCACTTATCGCTGAAGATGGATAAGCTTCTCCCAAGAGATTGCCACTTATCACTGAAGAAAGATAAGCTTCTCTGAAGAGATTGCCACTTATCGTTGATGAAGGATAAGCTTCTCTGAAGAGATTGCCGCTTATCGCTGAAGACGGATAAGCTTCTCCCAAGAGATTACCACTTATCACTAAAGAAAGATAAGCTTCTCTAAAGAGATTGCCACTTATCACTGAAGATGGATAAGCTTCTCCCAAGAGATTGCCACTTATCACTGAAGAAAGATAAGCTTCTCTGAAGAGATTACCACTTATCGCTGAAGATGGATAAGCTTCTCCCAAGAGATTGCCACTTATCACTGAAGAAAGATAGTCAAGTCTGCTGGAGACAAATCACTAGGGAACGCCCATGGCTTTATTGAAGATGCCGCTGTCTAGGCTGAATGTTGATTTTGAAGATATGGTTAAAAACCACGAGGTTGAAATACGTCATGGGAAATACCCATGGTCTTGAAAAGGTGTCGCTGACCGGGATGAATCTTGCTTTGATATTCTTTAATTTCATGGGAGGACCCACGCTCTTTGCAGATAATGCCCCTGACTGGGTTAATGGTTGCTTTGAAGCTCAAAAGTTTGTCCAACCAGAGTTGCACAACTTCGTGGGGGAACACCCACGGTCTTATGAAAGAATGCCCCTGGCCGGGTTGATGGTTGCCTTGAAGCTCTTGAATTTTGTGGGTGGATCCACAGTCTTTGCAGATAACTCCCCTGACCGGGATGATGGTTGCTTTGACGCTAAAAAATTTGTCCAGAATGCCCCTGACTGGGCTGATTATGGTCTTGGAAATCTTCGGTATTGATTCTGGATCTGATCTCGCATGTGCAGATGCTTGATGATAATGATGTTCCATAAATGGAAACGCAGATACAAATGCCAGAACGCGGAGATGCAAGAGCTGAGGAGGGATGATATGATTCTGGGTATGTAGATGATACAAAAATGATTATGAAACAACATGCTTATGATTTCGAATGTGATGCGTATGATGCATATGATTGCAGATGGATAACTGGAAATGCAGGTGCCGACATGGCGGTCTTTTGGTAGTTGCCAATGCGGATTGGACTTTGGGTGAGAAGGTGAAGGTACGACTCCCCGATACTCGTCTTGAACTCAACAGTTGCTGACGAAAATGAACTTGCTTGAGTAACTTGCCCCAGTGTAGTTCAAACTTGCCCTAGTATGATCTTTGGGAAAGTTCATCTTAAAAAGATGGTAACTTGCCATGAGACGACCTCGAGATGGCTTGCCCCAGAGTTTTTATCATGAAAGGATTCATCCTTCATCAACCGACTCTTGGTAGTTGACTTCGACATACTCTTGGAGTAGCTTGCTATTAAAAGAACGTTGAAGCGACTTAACTTGTCCTGAATGAGAACTAGAGGGATCTGCCTTCAAGTTAAAGAAATTCTGGGTGGCCTGCCCCTGATTGGTGTGATTCACTTTTGATCAACCGATAATTGAATGATTTTCCCCATAATCAACCGTTGTTTGGGGATTTGGCTCAGACTGATTGATTCCAAATTTTTGATGCCAATGCCCCATATCCACATGGCTACAAAGTATGCTTGATTCTGATCCAGACTGCTGAATGATCCAGTCCTGTTTAATTGCTTCATGTTGGAATTTCCTTGACGCCAACTACTGACTTGCAATTAAAATTGTTTTTTCACGAATAGTAATTTTAATGTGACGTTCATGCAAGTTTTGAAAAAACATGTCGTTTATTGAGTGTCGTGATAGTAAGACGAATGGACTGTTAGTCCAAACGTTGTACTAATTTGATTGGTGTTAAAGATATAGCAAGGGTATTGACACCAATACTAATGATTAGCAAATATGTAAGGAGTCAGGTTACGCAACCTTGCGATAGTATGCTTTTAGAATACACCTCGCCTCAATTAGGTCTTTCGAGGGTTGTAACATGGTCTGGTTCACGGTTTAAAAACAAAGGATATTAGGCTCAAAGTATTATTTGTACCCACCCCTTCTTCCAAATGATCTCCATACCTACGTTCAGTTAATTCTGCACATGTTTACCTTGACGGTGTAAGCTTGATGGTTCAAAGTTTTCTTGAAATGACAGCCACCTTATTTTGATGGATGTCAGTGGCTCCTTGATTTGGGTGGCCACTAAATATTATTATGTTCTTGTTGAGGGTTTGAGGTCCTCTTTTGCTTTTGTTTTGATCCCTAATTTTTGCATGGACTGATTTGCTTGTCAGATCCATCGGGATAACCTTGTTTTTTTTTTGCCTAAGCCCCTTTTGACTTAGCAGGCTTTTGATTTTTTTTTTGTTGGAGTATGGTGACTGCCATGTCATGGGTCATTGAAGAACGACCGTCTTTTAGATTTTGCTTTGAGTGCAGGATTGAATTAACTGAACAACTACCCTGCCCCAGGTTGAGTGTAAGGGTTTGAATATCCGAAGGAAACTCCTACTTCTAGGCTCGAAGTGGTTGACTAGGGATTAGCTCCTTATATCTCCGGTGTTTAGGGGATTTGAAACAATGCATGTACATCATTGACGAGATTCTGTCTGAAAACATACGGTTTGCAATTATGGGTATTTTGTTTTCGTCATCCTCCCTCAAATCTTTGCTAAAACAACAGTGATGAAGTGGAATGGATAGGAAGGTGTATGTGTCTGTGATAAGTGGAAATAATGAGTGAATACGACGTGACTGATTCGGAAAATGCATAATCGCTTCATTAATATTACCATTCAAAACAACAATATTTAAACACAAGTAGCAATTAACAAGAAGGATACTACAAGATGCAAATGATAAAAGTGCCCAAGGACTGCCAATGTTGAGGACGTCTGCCTGTCTGGACCACCAGCTTCTGGAAATGACCCTTGGAAATCTTCGAGCTTAGACAATTGAGAGGTTGACATGGACAACCAAACTTCCTTCTGGAAAAGAGATGTACCCTTTGTCAATCAGTTGTTGCACTTTGGCTTGGAAGGCTTTGCATTATTCGGTCGAGTGCCCCTTGGATCCTCCATGATATTCACACTGAACATGGGGATTGTACCCAGGAGGATAAGGCTCTGGCAATGGCTTGAGAGTCTTGGGCTCCACCAAAGAATTCTGAATTAGATGCGACAGAAGCTGACTCTGCGACATAGCGACTGGATGAAAAGGAGCAGTTCTTCTTTCCAAGTTGTTGTGAGGCCTTCTCTGATTTTGGCGCTGACAGTTTTGTTGCTGAGAGCGTTGTTGGCACTGATTAGGGCATTCTTCACGTGCAGGCCTTTTCATCCTCAGATTTGGCCCAGGAACAGGCAATAGCTGTGGGCATGGAGATTCAGAAACCAAAGATTGTAAGATACGCTCCTGACCTGATGCAGCTTCAGGGGAGAAAGCCGGGATATCCACTTCTTTTACAGCAACTGGAATAAACCCACCTGGCACTCTCATACCGCTTGGCATGAACTTGAATGCTTTTGAATCGATTAAATCTTGAACTTTGTATTTAAAAGCTTTGCATTCTTCCACATTATGCCCCGGTGCCCCAGAATGGAAATCGCAATGGGCACTTGCATCATAGCCTTGTGGTGGCTTACCAACACACGGAGCCATAGTCCGAAGTTCAACCAATCGAAGCTGAAGCAAAAGCTGCAACAACTGAGTATAAGTCATAGGGATCCGATCAAAGCTTCTATCGGGCCGCTTCGGCCTCTGCACGTACCCCATAATCTTAGGATTGTCTTGGGGAACAGGAGGTAGCTGCTGACAGGGAAATCTTGGAACCTTAGGTTGTGCAAAAGATCTACGAGGCATATCGCTCTCTTGAAGATATTCCACAGATACTGGTTGAACGATCATTTCTGCTGTGACTTCAGGCCTAAGATTTCTGTCCTTTCTTAGCACATTTTTCAGGCCTTCCATAATCTGGACCATCTGAGTTTTCAGTTGATCGAGTTCTTCCTTGAGCATCTTCTGATCCTGACGCAAAGCTTTCATATCCACCATGAATTGTCCCATTTGGCTTCGGACTTCCTTCAACTCTGCTTGAATCTACTCTATAGACCGCTTCTGCTCCATAGCTACCTCGGCTTGCATTGTATGATTTGGCCTTTCAGGGTGTCTATGTTCCTCTTGCTTGAAATGCTTCACAACTCTCACAAGTTCAATGGGAGTGTCGAGAAATCAACTGCGGGTTATGAACAAAGGATGGGTAAGCCCTCGGTATCTGGTCAGGGAAGAAAATGCAAAAATGATGCAGAAATGCTTATGCAAATGCAATGCAATGAGTGCACACGAGAACAGATCCACAACAAGGATCAAGGTTACAAATCCTGCAAGACAACAAAAAGGTATCTCTCCCCTCGGGTGGGCAATCTATTAGTTTATAAGAGGATATCCCAAAGACTTTAAAACAAAGTCCCATGCACTAACCCTCAAAAGTTTTCCATCATAACGACTACTTGTAAGACGGTAATCCTTTCAAAGGATGAACACAGAGTTATGTCTTAGCAACCTTTGGAATAAGGTTCTACAAAGGTCCTAAGAGTCACGGACTCCCATGTTGAAAATAAAAACGTCATTACGACTACACGTAAAACATAATCATCCCAACGGGGTCTCATATGATCGGTGGAATTCGATCCAACTCAACGAGTCCTAAGTCTCGCAAATCAGAAAGAATCCACCTCCTAACTTAGTGTTTACTCAAAAGCTCGGGTAGGAAACTTTATTCTCACAAACCAATCCCAAATAAACCCAACAGGTTAGAAAATAAAGCACAAACAAATCAATCAAATAAAACACAAACACGACAAACAAATTAGGCTTGGCTCGCTAGGAATCCCCAACAGAGTCGCCAGCTGTCACTACTCGAAAAATGCATCGTGCAACGACAGGGAGGCGAAAAAGATAGACAGAAGAGTCGCAACTGAACTTTATTTATCCCATGAGGGGAAGGGAAAATATCGAGAAAACCTTAAGAAAGAAATGGATAAGATGGTCTCGCGACCAAGAACGGGTTCGGAAGCCGGTTATGCAAGGGGAAGGTATTAGCACCCCTCGCATCCATCGTACTCGATGGGAACCATTTGCTTGTCAATGTGTGATTATATCTGCTTAAATTTTATGCTATAAAAGTGTTTTGCAAAGGGTAAAGAAAGAGGGTTAGAAACGGAGATTAGGAGGAAAAAGAGAGAAAGAACGAACTCGGTAGGACTTCGGGGTCCTGGGCCTACGTATTCTCAAAAGGTATGAGAAAGTCAGAGTCGACGTAGTTCGGGGAACTACAGATATATGGGGGGAATGTGCTCGGCAAGGATTGTGGCCCTTGTGCCTACGTATCTTTACTCCGAAGGAGTAAAGACTCAGAGCAGCCGTAGTTCGGCCTACGGTTTGTTGATTTTTTTTTATGGATGATGCTATCGTGCATATTCTAGCAGTTTAGGTGTATTGCCGCTCGCATGTGAGGAGACTTATGCGTTACCTGTTTGCGGTAGAACGGACGTAACATATCCTTTTTGAAAGATATTAGGTTTTCGCCAGGCGAGGCAAGATGTCACATTTGATTTGTGGATTTGTTTTTAGGGGGGCGAGATAAGTCCTCGGATAGTAACCCCTACGGGTAGTACCCAATTCTTTATCTCAAGGTTTTTTTATGAAAATGGTGTGGCGAACGTAGCGTCCTCGTATTGAAAGACGAGTATCGAGACCACCCCCATTACAGTGAGCATCCCAACACTCGGAGAGGAAGAAGACTACACTTAATCCTCTCTCTTTAATTCAATGCAAAGAGAACTTTGTTCTCTTATTAAAGATGTTTTTGGTTTTGAATGGTAAGTACTTTGCGACAGAGAACTCTACGGTAAACGTCAGCACTCGGGATAGGAGAAGGCCTACGCCTAACCACTCCACGACCATTCAAGTTTTTGTTAAGAAAAGAGTTTGAAAATGCACTCGGTGCGGGACCGAGGTTTTAGGTGTGAAAGGTTACGGGAGGAAGTTGTGGGAAGAGATGTGGAAAGAGATAGGTGGTAGATAAAGTCGCGTCTTCGTATTGAAAGACGAGTATCGAGACCACCCACACTACAGTGAGCATCCCAATACTCGGAGAGGAAGAAGTCTACACTAAATCCTCTCTCTTTAGTTCAATACAAAGAGAAATCAATTTATTTATGAAAATCGGTACGGGGCCGAGGTTTGAAAATGTACTCAGTACGGGGCTGAGGTTTGAAAATGTATTCGGTACGGGGCTGAGGTTTTTAGGTGGAAAGTTTTGAAAAACGTCTTCGTATTGAAAGACGAGTATCGAAACCACCCACACTACAGTGAGTATCCTGATACTCGAAGAGGAAGAAGTCTACACTCAATCCTCTCTCTTTAGTTCAATACAAAGAGAATTTGATTTATTATTGAAAGAAACTGGAAAATGCACTCGGTACGGGGCTGAGGTTTTTAGGAGAGAAAGGGGTGGAAGCATCTTCGTATTGAAAGACGAGTATCGAAACCACCCACACTACAGTGAGCATCTCGACACTCGGAGAGGAAGAAGACTACACTCAATCCTCTTTTTTAGTTCAATACAATGGGAAGTTATTGCTTTATTAAATAGTTTTGAAAATACGCTCGGTGCAGAGCCAAGGTTTTTTTAGGTGAGAAGGGAGTGGATAATACGGGCGCGTCTTCGTATTGAAAGACGAGTATCGAAACCACCCACACTACAGTGAGTATCTCAACACTCGGAATGGGATAAGTCTACACTTAAACCTCTCTTTTAATTCAATACAAAGGGAAGTTGATTCCTTGTTGATGAGATGTTGAAAACCTGCCAAGACAATGAAAAACAGAGACAGGATACAGACAATATACAATGATATATAATCAACAGTCCATCAATTTAAATTTTACGGTTTCGATATTGATTAGGTGTTTTTTAAAAGAATGTACAAGTGTTTAATATAAATAAAATATAACAAACCTACATAATAAAACATAAGACGATTTAAGAAAAGCAGGAGGGGGTTAGAAGAATCATATGAGGGTGGTGAGATCCACCAAACAGTCTGACGGGCTCTAAGCCCAAAAATGATTAAAAAACCTAGTTAATATTCTAATAAAAAATAATAAAAAAATTAAAACAAAACGAAATTGAGGAACACAATTACTCTCTCTTCAGGAAACAAGGAGTCAAACCAGATATTGAGAAAGAAAAGAAAAGCGCATTGAGAAACCTGATACATCGAGAATAGAGGGGCTGAGTTAGAACGAAAGTTAGGTGAAGGTGGAGAATTCATCCGAAGCCATTATCTATTTCTCTTGATAGAAACTATACAAATCTCCCTCGGTCCTCCTCTCTCCCGTACGGTGTGAACGTCACGGCTCCGCCGTCAATCCCTTTTTCTTAACTCTCTAGCTCTCTGCAAAATCGTGCTCTTCCAGATTCACTTCCTTTCAGTCTTGCAGCGGTGCCGAGATATGAAGGCTTTATTCAAATGAGTTGCACAGGTCGTGCAAAGTCCCATATTCTTCTGCTCTTTAGAGAATATTCTCAGGCTTCAAAGATGAAGTCACATTGTAAATTCAAGAAAATCAAATCCCCTCGAGGAGGATGGATCAATGGCGCCGTCAATCACAAAAACAGTTTCAGGTTTGAATGGGAAGTGGAAGTTGTTGTTGTGGCTCAGTTTGATTGACAATAATGTCGTATTTTCAACGCTCCGTAATCTTGCCTACCATCTGTTTGATAAAAGTACTAAACCAAAATGTTTCTTCTCCTTCTATTCCATAATGTTATTGAAATTGTTGAGTGGCAATGGTGGATTCTGTTGGCTAATGATGATTTGAGTTTATGGTTATGAATTTGAAGACGGCTAGTGTGTGTATCAAGAGTGAGGAAGAGATTTTTAAAGGTCTTTGTTTACGGTTGAGGTTGATGGATGAGAGTAAGAGGATGTCGGTTTGAAGATTTGGGGCAGGTAGAGCATGTCGTTGAGTTGCTGCGGGTTTATGTCGTTTGGATTGCTGCTTTGTTATGAACAAAGGGGTCAAAAACTGTGGCTTGTGAATTCAAGGTTGTCACATGTGTTATTGCAGTATGGACAGTGGAAACGGTGAGTGTCTTTTATGAGGTTGAAGTTTGAAGGAAAAGGTTGAGGTTTGGAAATGGTGGAAGGAAAAGGTTTTGAAGGTTGTAAGAGATTTCTTGATGTCTATTGCAGATGAGAGTTGGTGGAATGAGTATGGGTTAAACGTGTTTGGTTTTATGTTTTGAAGGTTCAACAACTGAATTTCTGGGCTGTGATGTTGTGTGTTTCAGTAAGTTGTGTTGTCATGAAAATATGATGAAGATGTAAACAAGGAGTTTGGTGATTTCACGACATGAAGGTACGTGTTATGGTAGTAAGTTGATGGGTTCAAGAAAAAAAAGGAAGTAAAATGGTTATATTTATGTGGTTATGTGTGGTCACAAGAATGGTAAGGTTGTTATGAGAAGAAGTTTGTGAAGAAGGAAGAAGTTTGTGCTCACATGAAGAAAAGAGGATGGTATTATGAAGAAGGTGATATCGTGTGTATGTGTTATGGAAGAAGAAAATGGTGAGTTTTTAGCTTGTGGTTAGTGAAAGAAAAGTTGCAGCTTGTTTACTATATAGTGAGAGATATTTGACTATGGATTCAAGTATGAAGGTCATGGTACGTGTGGTTGTTGTTACAAAGTAATGATGAGGTAGCTGTGGAACAGAGGAAATGTTAGGGGTGATAAAGGTGTGGGACGAAGGTGCAATGTGGATTTCGAGTTATGATGCAGTTGTTGTGTTACTGCATATGTTGTTATGAAGATGAGGGAGCAGAAGTGATTTTTCGCGTATAAATCTCATGCTGCTGCAATAGGAATTGATCGAAATAACGAATGAAGCTGGTTGCTGTTAGCGACATTGTTACAGTTGCAGTGTCGACATCCAAACATGTTGTTGCAGCCTGGAACCATTGTTGATGTTTGTCGTGAGTTTTGTATTTGAAGGAGAGAAATTGGACTGTGAGTTTGCGGAAAGAGAAGAGGAAAGGAAGTGTTGTTGAGTTTATGTTGGTTGGTTAATGGAGTTGTGAGGGAACTTCAAAGTGCAAGAAGGAGGTTGAAGATGTTTGGCGGTGTGAAATTTGTATGGTTGGAGGCTTGTTAACCTTGTTCATGAACAACCTTTTGAGTAACAACGTTGAAATTGCTGCCAGTTCTCTGAACAAGGAAGTGGTAACGCTTGACTAAGGGCTTGAGGTAGATATCAGTGAGCTTTGGTGAGGTTCTCCTGGACTTCTTGTTCTTACCTCCTACTTTCAGATCGATACCCATGGCTGCTTCGGGTTTTCAACGCTTGTGCAACTGCTACACCTTGCTGCCATAATATTGCTGCTACCGAGAGAGTTCAAGAGCTGCTGAGATTGTCTTCGACACTGCCATGGTTTAGTTTTGAGTTTGATTTCAGAAATTCTCCCTCTGTTCTTGCTCTGTCTCATATGTGTAGGTGATAATCTGGGAATTGAGACTGATGATTTGTGATATCATTTTGAAGGTGTATCAAGGAGGAGTTTTAAGGTTGGAGTAGTTTGGTGATATTAGCATGAAGTTTGTGTGATAATACTGGATGAAGATAATAGGTTTATGTTTCTTATTAGAGTGAGTTGTTAGATGATAGGAACAAAAAGAATAGTTCTCCTGAAAGATGAGGATGGAGAGCGGAAAAATATCAGAAAGAAGAGGGTTTTTTTGCGTGAATCCACAGGTGAGAGAGTTTTTTCCAAATGATGAATGTTGAAGAGTTCTTGTCTCTTTTTCTTTCTATTGTTTTTTAGAAAAATGATCCCTCCCTCTTTGTAATTTTCACTATGTCTTTATCCTGGCTGTGTTTTGCAGGACTGTTTTGTCACGAATTGGGTAAAACATGGGGGATTGTTGGTAGAAGAATGGTTATAGCTAGTGGTGTTGCAAGGTACGGTTTGTACAGGGCATTTTGTGGTGCACAAGTTGGTGACTTGTAGCGACAGCCTGCTTCGTACGGTTTGGTTTTTGCTTTGAAAGGAGAGTAGTGAGGCCATACTGCTACATCAAAGGTTTTGGCATGATTTTCTCTGTGTTGGTTATAGCAGCACAAATTTGTTTCCTGTATTTTGTCGTTTTTCAGTAGCTGTAGAAAATTGTTGGTTCATTTATGGGATTCAAAATTTGTCTCCTTCTGCAGGTTCATGAGGGATGGTCTTGAGTTTTGTATTTGAAGGAGAGAAATTGGACTGTGAGTTTAGGGAAAGAGAAGAGGAAAGGAAGTGTTGTTGAGTTTATGTTGGTTGGTTAATGGAGTTGTGAGGGAACTTCAAAGTGCAAGACGGAGGTCGAAGATGTTTGGCGGTGTGAAATTTGTATGGTTGGAGGCTTGTTAACCTTGTTCATGAACAACCTTTTGAGTATAACAACGTTGAAATTGCTGCCAGTTCTCTGAACAAGGAAGTGGTAACGCTTGACTAAGGGCTTAAGGTAGATATCAGTGAGCTTTGGTGAGGTTCTCCTGGACTTCTTGTTCTTACCTCCTGCTTTCAGATTGATACCCATGGCTGCTTCGGGTTTTCAACGCCTGCGCAACTGCTACACCTTGCTGCCATAGTGTTGCTGCTACCGAGAGAGTTCAAGAGTTGCTGAGATTGTCTTCGAAACTGCCATGGTTTAGTTTTGAGTTTGATTTCAGAAATTCTCCCTCTTTTCTTGCTTTGTCTCATATGTGTAGGTGATAAATTGGGAATTGAGACTGATGATTTGTGATATCATTTTGAAGGTGTATCAAGGAGGAGTTTTAAGGTTGGAGTAGTTTGGTGATATTAGCATGAAGTTTGTGTGATAATACTGGATGAAGATAATAGGTTTATGTTTCTTATTGGAGTGAGTTGTTAGATGATAGGAACAAAAAGAATAGTTCTCCTAAAAGATGAGGATGGAGAGAGGAAAAATATCAGAAAGAAGAGGGTTTTTTTGCGTGAATCCCCAGGTGAGAGAGTTTTTTTCCAAATGATGAATGTTGAAGAGTTCTTCTCTTTTTCTTTCTCTTGTTTTTTAGAAAAATGATCCCTCCCTCTTTGTAATTTTCACTCTGTCTTTATCCTAGCTGTGTTTTGCAGGACTGTTTTGTCACGAATTGGGTAAAACGTGGGGGATTGTTGGTAGCAGAATGGTTATAGCTAGTGGTGTTGCAAGGTACGGTTTGTGCAGGGCATTTTGTGGTCCACAAGTTGGTGACTTGTAGCGACAGCCTGCTTCGTACGATTTGGTTTGTGCTTTGAAAGGAGAGTAGTGGGACCATACTGCTACATCAAAGGTTTTGGCATGATTTTCTCTGTGTTGGTTGTAGCAGCACAAATTTGTTTCCTGTATTTTGTCATTTTTCAGTAGCTGTAGAAAATTGTTGGTTCATTTATGGGATTCAAAATTTGTCTCCTTCTGCAGGTTCATGAGGGATGGTCTTGTTTGATGGTGAGTTGTAGCTTTTGCCGTACGAACACGTCTCTTGATACAGATCATGCACATTGGTTTTGGAGTCATGGTTTCAAGTGGGGAAATGCACAAGCTGCATATATTACTTGCCAGCCCTTTTGTTCCTCTCTTTCTTATTTCATGTAATAATTTTATGAACTAAAAAAATGTTAAAAGGCCCCCTTGTATAACAGGTTCTTATTATGAATGTCCTTTTCCTCATTTTTGGCACTTTGTATAACAAAATGGGCTATGAGCCTATTGGATTGTAATTGTATTTCAAAATTTTGAATTTGCATCTCTATTATGAAATTTAAGGCATGTTTGAAGGCTAATCCATGAGAATTGTTTTTCTTGATCCTTGACTAAAACCGCAACAGTTCAGACTTTGAAAATTCCATGTTGCTCCAAAATTCTTTGTTTATCCAAATTACAACTTTCTCGAATTCTCCACTTGAATCTTGAATTTAAACCATGGATAGCATCTTGAATTGGTCTTTGAGAATTAAATTCATTCATAAAACAATCTTAGTCATGAATCAATTGCCAAATCATTCTTGATGCTCACCACTTGAAATATGATGAGCCGAAACCTTCATTGTGGACTTCTTGAGCATGCCTCAAAACAACTCGTATTGTATAACTTGAACCATGACTTAACCATCTGACCATGTCTTGACTATTTAACTGTAATAACATGACTTAACCTTCTCTTATCTTCAACTGAACTCCACACCTTCCATAAAGGCTTATGACCACATTAAACACAAACCAACAAAACTCCAAGACATGAGAAATAGCTAGAGGGTCATGGCCCAGGGCCAAATGATCATCTAGAGAACAACCACCAAGAAACACCATTGTTCGTGATAAGAAAAGCAAGAAAGGTAGGACAAATTTGGGGTATGACACTTGGGATGGTTATTTGGCATTGATTGAGTTCACCTACAACAATAGTTTTCACTCAAGTATTGGTATGGCACCATTTGAGGCTTTGTATGGTCGGAGATGTCGAAAACCTTTGTGTTGGCATGAAACCGGAGAAAAGTCGGTAGTTGGACCGGAGATGGTACAACAAATGACGGAGAAGGTGAAGTTCATTCGGGAAAAAATGAGAGTTTCTCAGAGTAGGCAAAAGAGTTATCATGATAAGAGAAGAAAGGATCTTGAGTTTCAAGAAGGCGACCATGTGTTTTTGAGGGTTACACCGGTTACGGGTGTGGGTCGTGCTTTGAAGTCGAAGAAGTTGACTTCTTGTTTCATTGGTCCGTATCAGATTACTGCACAAGTTGGTGTTGTGGCTTATCGTGTGGCGTTGCCTCCGAACCTTTCAAATTTGCACGATGTATTTCATGTTTCGCAACTTCGGAAGTATGTTCCGAATCCGTCACATGTGATTCTGATGGATGATGTGGAAGTAAGGGATAATCTTACAGTTGAGGTTTTACCGGTTAGGATTTTGGACCGTGAAGTTAAGAGGCTCAGAGGTAAGGATATCGCACTTGTGAAGGTGGCATGGGGAGGTGCTGCGGAAGGCAATATGACTTGGGAATTGGAGAGTAAGATGCGTGAGTGGCATCCAGAACTGTTTGAATCAGGTAATATTTTCGAGGACGCAAATTTCTAAAGTGGGGGAGAGTTGTAACGCCCCCGATTCTGAATTCCCATTTTTATTGAGTCCTTATTTGATTTATTTAAGTGATTGTTTTATTTATATGGAATTTGTGTGATAATATGTTATGTTTACATATTGAGCTATTTTTGCCGACTTTGAGAGTTTCGGGTAAAAATAGGTTGGAGGGTATTTTGGGCATTAGTGATAATATTAAGTGGATATTTTGTGAGAATTAATTGATAAGTGTGTGGAAAGAATTTGGGAGGAAAGAAATAGAATATGTGATAGAAAGAGAATAGAGAAAGATAGAAACATTAAGAAGAAAAACAAGAGAAAGAAAAGAGGAGGAGAGAAAAGAAGAGAAAGTGGAACAAAACCTAGAATCATCAAGAATCAACCTTAGCTTGTGATTAATTAGGTAAGAGTGAGAAGTTTTATCATCTTAATAATGTATATGATCATGTATGTGCTAGTGTGTATATATATATATATATATATATATATATATATATATATATATATATATATATATATATATATATATATATATATATATATATATATATATATATATGTATGTATGTATGTATATATATATATATATATATATATATATATATATATATATATATATATATATATATATATATATATATATATATATATATATATATATATATATATATATATATATATATATATATATATATATATATATATATATATATATATATATATATATATATATATATATATATATATATATATATATATATATTGCTCTGTCCCGCTCATCACACGGGGTCGGCCCAATCCATCTCTCCGTCGTGGAGGGCCTAGCTCATTGATCAGCTGTCGCGCGCGGATCAGAACGAGTGTTTTTGATGAAACGTAATACAACGACAATTTAACTCGGATATCGTCTCAAGGATTCTTTTATGTGATTAATCTACCAAATTCGAAATGGAGGGGGAGTTGGTTTGGTTTCTGATCGGATAAATAAAGAAAATGCAATTAAGCGGTTAAAATAAGTGATTATCAAAATAAGTCAATCTACTGTTTAGGTTCCGGTTTATCACGGGTTTCTACCTTACCAGTTTCCTAAGCGATTTCGATCTCTATTCGATTCTTATGTCAATTAACAAGCACAAAAGACATAAACTAGATTACCAATCCTTAATTCCAAATTAAGCAAACAGATTAAGTTTTCGTGAATTAAGCAAACACAGATTATAAACGCGAATTAACGACAAAGCGACGTAACGGCGAATAAAAGCTAAGGATGCAATCATACGAATTTAATCAAAACAATTCTATAAAATAACAGATTAAGCAAAAGCAATTCATAGAATAGTGTTGAAAGAGAAACGAATTAGATTGATAAAGTAAAAACCTCAAAGCGTTGGAACGCGATTACAGCAGAATGACTCTAAGGAATTAGCTCTCCATGGTTCTCACAAAGCTCCGAATGTATTTTTCGTGAAAATGTAATTAGGTGAAAAGTAACACGAGTATTTTTCCTTTAAAAAGAAAGAAAATTCGGGTCATAACCCAACTGGGTCGAAAACATAACCCAGGCCCAATACATGACCCAACACTAAAATTAAATTCTAATGCAGTAAATTCAAACGGAATTCTGGAATTTTAGCTCCGAATCTGACTTCGACTTCAACACGAAAGTCGTAGCTCTCTCTCTTAGCTTTCCGGCGATTTTTAGAACGCCTCAAACGGATTTCCGGAACTCCAGTTATGATCGTTTCCGTGCAGACTGCTAAAGCTGAAAAATAAGTGCGGAAATCAAATTAAGCCAAAAATAAATTAAAATATAAAAACAAAATAAAACATAAAAATAATCAAGATAAAGTAAAGAAATTCCTAAGTAAAAATATAGGAGAAAGTGCATAAATATGCACTGATCACTCATCACGCTGGGAGCGCTTAAGCGTATCCCCATGGACACAAACCTTAGGATCTATGACATTTTGATATTAATGATTATAGGAATACCTTGACGAATATAATGAGAAAGATTTTTAGACAATGACAACGATAATTCTAAAATACAAAAGTGTAGAGACAAGTGTTTGACACTGGTTGACTTGTGGATTTTTCTCAACCGGTACTCGTAATGTCTTGAAAACTCTTCGAATGGGGAGAAAAAAAGATAATTTTCTTATAGCATGATATATTTGAGATCATAGCCTATATATAGAAAGATAATCATTTAAAATTCTCATTATTTCGAAATGGATTATCTTGACATCCACTTATATTTAAGCACATATTCAATTAAATAATTAATTATTAAATATAATTAATTATTTTATTTACTTACTCAACCGATTAAGATATATATATATATATATATATATATATATATATATATATATATATATATATATATATATATATATATATATATATATATATATATATATATATATATATATATATATATATATATATATATATATATATATATATATATATATATATATATATATATATATATATATATATATATATATATATATATAATATATATATATATATATATATATATATATATATATATAGATATTGCTTTGTCCCACTCATCACACGGGGTCGGCCCAATCCATCTCTCTGTCGTGGAGGGCCTATATATATATATATATATATATATATATATATATATATATATATATATATATATATATATATATATATATATATATATATATATATATATATATATATATATATATATATATATATATATATATATATATATATATATATATATATATATATATATATATATATATATATATTATATATATATATATATATATATATATATATATATTATATATATATATATATATATATATATATATATATATATATATATATATATATATATATATATATATATATATATATATATATATATATATATATATATATATATATATTATATATATATATATATATATATATATATATATATATATATATATATATATATATATTGCTTTGTCCCACTCATCACACGGGGTCGGCCTAATCCATCTCTCCGTCGTGGAGGGCCTAGCTCATTGATCAGCTGTCGCGCGCGGATCAAAACGAGTGTTTTTGATGAAAATGTAATACAACGACAATTCAACTCGGATATCGTCTCAAGGATTCTTTTATGTGATTAATCTACCAAATTCGAAATGGAGGGGGAGTTGGTTTGGTTTCTGATCGGATAAATAAAGAAAATGCAATTAAGCGGTTAAAATAAGTGATTATCAAAATAAGTCAATCTACTGTTTTCGGTTCTGGCTTATAACGGGTTTCTACCTTACCAATTTCCTAAGCGATTTCGATCTCTATTCGATTCCTATGTCAATTAACAAGCGCAAAAGACATAAACTATATTACCAATCCTATATTCCAAATTAAGCAAACGGATTAAGTTTTCGTGAATTAAGCAAACACGAATTATAAACGCGAATTAACGACAAAGCGACGTAACGGCGAATAAAAGCTAAGGATGCAATCATACGAATTTAATCAGCACAATTCTATAAACTAACAGTTTAAGCAAAAGCAATTCATAAAATAGTGTTGAAAGAGAAACGAATTAGATTGATAAAGTAAAAACCTCAAAGCGTTGGAACGCGATTACAACAGAATGACTCTAAGGAAATAGCTCTCCATGGTTCTCTCAAAGCTCCGAATGTATTTATCGTGAAAATGTAACTAGGTGAACAGTAACACGAGTATTTTTCCTTTAAAAAGAAAGGAAATTCGGGTCATAACCCAACTGGGCCGAAAACATAACCCAGGCCCAATACATGACCCAACACTAAAATTAAATTCTAATGCAGTAACTTCAAACGGAATTCTGGAATTGTTGGCTCCGAATCTGACTTTGACTCCAACACGAAAGTCGTAGCTCTCTCTCTTAGTTTTCCGGCGATTTTTAGAACGCCTCAAACGGATTCCCGGAACTCCAGTTATGATCGTTTCCGTGCAGATTGCTAAAGCTGAAAAATAAGTGCGGAAATCAAATTAAGCCAAAAATAAAATACAATATAAAAACAAAATAAAACATAAAAATAATCAAGAT
Organism: Lathyrus sativus; assembly: GCA_963859935.3. Taxonomy (NCBI): domain Eukaryota; kingdom Viridiplantae; phylum Streptophyta; class Magnoliopsida; order Fabales; family Fabaceae; genus Lathyrus; species Lathyrus sativus. The sequence goes on from OZ012741.1 coordinate 127,583,735, forward strand.
AAAGTAAAGAAATGCCTAAGTAAAAATATAGGAGAAAGTGGATAAATATGCACTGATCACTCATCACGCTGGGAGCGCTTAAGCGTCTCCCCATGGACACAAACCTTAGGATCTATG
>OZ012741.1:127586351-127590003 GCA_963859935.3 Lathyrus sativus
ATATATATATATATATATATATATATATATATATTATATATATAATATATATATATATATATATATATATATATATATATATATATATATATATATATATATATATATATATATATATATATATATATATATATATATATATATATATATATATATATATATATATATATATATATATATATATATATATATATATATATATATAGATATAGATATTGCTTTGTCCCACTCATCACACGGGGTCGGCCTAATCCATCTCTCCGTCGTGGAGGGCCTAGCTCATTGATCAGCTGTCGCGCGCGGATCAGAACGAGTGTTTTTTATGAAAATGTAATACAACGACAATTCAACTCGGATATCGTCTCAAGGATTCTTTTATGTGATTAATCTACCAAATTCGAAATGGAGGGGGAGTTGGTTTGGTTTCTGATCGGATAAATAAAGAAAATGCAATTAAGCGGTTAAAATAAGTGATTATCAAAATAAGTCAATCTACTGTTTTCGGTTCTGGCTTATAACGGGTTTCTACCTTACCAATTTCCTAAGCGATTTCGATCTCTATTCGATTCCTATGTCAATTAACAAGCGCAAAAGACATAAACTATATTACCAATCCTATATTCCAAATTAAGCAAACGGATTAAGTTTTCGTGAATTAAGCAAACACGAATTATAACGCGAATTAACGACAAAGCGACGTAACGGCGAATAAAAGCTAAGGATGCAATCATACAAATTTAATCAGCACAATTCTATAAACTAACAGTTTAAGCAAAAGCAATTCATAAAATAGTGTTGAAAGAGAAACGAATTAGATTGATAAAGTAAAAACCTCAAAGCGTTGGAACGCGATTACAACAGAATGACTCTAAGGAAATAGCTCTCCATGGTTCTCTCAAAGCTCCGAATGTATTTATCGTGAAAATGTAACTAGGTGAACAGTAACACGAGTATTTTTCCTTTAAAAAGAAAGCAAATTCGGGTCATAACCCAACTGGGCCGAAAACATAACCCAGGCCCAATACATGACCCAACACTAAAATTAAATTCTAATGCAGTAACTTCAAACGGAATTCTGGAATTGTTGGCTCCGAATCTGACTTTGACTCCAACACGAAATTCGTAGCTCTCTCTCTTAGTTTTCCGGCGATTTTTAGAACGCCTCAAACGGATTCCGGAACTCCAGTTATGATCGTTTCCGTGCAGACTGCTAAAGCTGAAAATAAGTGCGGAAATCAAATTAAGCCAAAAATAAAATAAAATATAAAAACAAAATAAAACATAAAAATAATCAAGATAAAGTAAAGAAATGCCTAAGTAAAAATATAGGAGAAAGTGGATAAATATGCACTGATCACTCATCACGCTGGGAGCGCTTAAGCGTCTCCCCATGGACACAAACCTTAGGATCTATGACATTTTGATATTAATGATTATAGGAATACCTTGACGAATATAATGAGAAATATTTTTAGACAATGACAACGGTAATTCTAAAATACAAAAGTGTAGAGACAAGTGTTTGACACTGGTTGGCTTGTGGATTTTTCCCAACCGGTACTCGTAATGTCTTGAAAACTCTTCGAATGGGGAGAAAAAGAGATAATTTTCTTATAGCATGATATATTTGAGATCATAGCATATATATAGAATGATAATCATTTAAAATTCTCATTATTTCGAAATGGATTATCTTGACATCCACTTATATTTAAGCACATATTCAATTAAATAATTAATTATTAAATATAATTAATTATTTTATTTACTTACTCAACCGATTAAGATTCTTATATATATATATATATATATATATATATATATATATATATATATATATATATATATATATATATATATATATATATATATATATATATATATATATATATATATATATATATATATATATATATATATATATATATATATATATATATATATATATATATATATATATATATATATATATATATATATATATATATATATATATATATATATATATATATATATATATATATATATATATATATATATATAATATATATATATATATATATATATATATATATATATATATATATATATATATATATATTGCTCTGTCCCGCTCATCACACGGGGTCGGCCCAATCCATCTCTCTGTCGTGGAGGGCCTAGCTCATTGATTAGCTGTCGCGCGCGGATCAGAACGAGTGTTTTTGATGAAAAAGTAATACAACGACAATTCAACTCGGATATCGTCTCAAGGATTCTTTTATGTGATTAATCTACCAAATTCGAAATGGAGGGGAGTTGGTTTGGTTTCTGATCGGATAAATAAAGAAAATGCTATTAAGCGGTTAAATAAGTGATTATCAAAATAAGTCAATCTACTGTTTTCGGTTCCGGCTTATCACTGGTTTCTACCTTATCAATTTCCTAAGCGATTTCGATCTCTATTCGATTCCTATGTCATTTAACAAGCGCAAAAGACATAAACTAGATTACCAATCCTATATTCCAAATTAAGCACACGGATTAAGTTTTCGTGAATTAAGCAAACACGAATTATAAACGCGAATTAACGACAAAGCGACGTAACGGCGAATAAAAGCTAAGGATGCAATCATACGAATTTAATCAGAAACAATTCTATAAAATAACAGATTAAGCAAAAGAAATTCATAGAATAGTGTTGAAAGAGAAACGAATTAGATTGATAAAGTAAAAACCTCAAAGCGTTGGAACGCGATTACAGCAGAATGACTCTAAGGAATTAGCTCTCCATGGTTCTCTCAAAGCTCCGAATGTATTTTTCGTGAAAATGTAATTAGGTGAACAGTAACACGAGTATTTTTCCTTTAAAAAGAAAGAAAATTCGGGTCATAACCCAACTGGGTCGAAAACATAACCCAGACCCAATACATGACCCAACACTAAAATTAAATTCTAATGCAGTAACTTCAAACGGAATTCTGGAATTTTTGGCTCCAAATCTGACTTCGACTCCAACACGAAAGTCGTAGCTCTCTCTCTTAGCTTTCCAGAAATTTTTAGAACGCCTCAAACGGATTCCCGGAACTCCAGTTATGATCTTTTCCGTGCAGACTGCTAAAGCTGAAAAATAAGTGCGGAAATCAAATTAAGCCAAAAATAAAATAAAATATAAAAACAAAATAAAACATAAAAATAATCAAGATAAAGTAAAGAAATGCCTAAGTAAAAATATAGGAGAAAGTGCATAAATATGCACTGATCACTCATCACGCTGGGAGCGCTTAAGCGTCTCCCCATGGACACAAACCTTAGGATCTATGACATTTTGATATTAATGATTATAGGAATACCTTGACGAATATAATGAGAAAGATTTTTAGACAATGACAACGGTAATTCTAAAATACAAAAGTGTAGAGACAAGTGTTTGACACTGGTTGGCTTGTGGATTTTTCTCAACCGGTACTCGTAATGTCTTGAAAACTCTTCGAATGGGGAGAAAAAGAGATAATTTTCTTATAGCATGATATATTTGAGATCATAGCCTATATATAGAATGATAATCATTTAAAATTCTCATTATTTCGAAATGGATTATCTTGATATCCACTTATATTTAAGCACATATTCAATTAAATAATTAATTATTAAATATAATTAATTATTTTAT